>VXAZ01010275.1:3943647-4156945 GCA_013399875.1 Gymnorhina tibicen | reverse complement strand
TTTGGCCTAAACTGTCACAGATGACTTTACCAACACAGAATCACAGAATCATAAAATGGTTTGGGCTAGAAGGGACTTTAAATGTCATCTTGTTCCAACCCTCCCATCCTGGACAGGGACACCTTCCACTAGACCAGGTTGCTCCAAGCCCTATCCAGCCTGGCCTTGAACAGCTCCAGGGGTGGGGCATCCACAAGTTCTCTGGGCAGCCTGTGCCAGTGTCTCATCACCCTTGCAGAGAAGAATTTCTTCCTAACATCTAATCTAAATCTCTCATCTTTTAGTTTAAAGCCATTCCCCTTTGGCCCACAACTATCTGCCCATGTAAGAAGTAGCTCTCCCTCTTTTTTTAAGTACTGGAAGGCCATAACAAATGTTCTCTTCTCTAGGCTGAACATACCCAACTCTCTCAGCCTGTCTTCATAGCAGAGGTGTTCCAGGCCTCTGAGCATCTTGGTGGCCTCCTCTGGACCCTCTCTAACAAGTCCCCATCTTTCTTGTGCTTAGGACCCCAGACCTGGATGCTGTGCTGAGGTAATTCCATTGAACTAACCTGCACTTCTCAGGGAGTAAGATATGGCTTAACCTGATTAGGGATGGTAAAACATCTAGCTAGCTTCTGCAAGACAGGAGAAAGAATGTTTCTTGCAGCAAATATTTCTGTATTGTGAATGTACCATATGATGGAGTCTGAAGCACATTATTTATGCTCCACAAAATTATTAAATGACTGTCAATTGCTTTCAGTATGAAATTACCTCCTAATTCCATTAGCTACACACTGCTGGGTCCAGCATAAGCTTCCACAATGAAAACATACCTCTTATGCAATTCATCCAGCTCATTAAGTAGTTGCTGGTTTGCTGAAGCAGGACGTTGTTATCTCCCTCATATGTGCAGTTTGGATCATTGTCATTTCGGATTTCACCCAGACGATTCACTTAATAGGAACAAGCGCATGGTTTAATATATTGCAATGTATTAGTAGAAGCTAAGGGAGATTAAATAATTATTCTGTGACAAAATTCAAGAGAGCTGTCTATTCCTGTATGTAAAACTATTGTTACAAACAGATGAGCTTAAAATTTAACTTATTACCTTGTACAGTAAAGATTTTAGAAAAGTGTGGCATTTAACTTACCTGAGGAATTTTCATCTATAAAGTCTGCATTTTTATTTTTGAAACTAAGACTGAATTACTTGTACAGTCTGCCCAAACACTGGTGCAGATCCTGTAAGGGTTTAGAGGGTTTTTTTTGTGACTTCAGGTATGAAATAAATTTTAAAAATATGGATATGAGAATAAAATACTTTCTAAACACATTGCTAAAATTCATACATCATCGCACAACAGCAGTCAAAGAACACGTCAAAATAACAATTCCCTTTCTGATCAGTGCATGCAGTGGTCTGTAACTTACTGGCAAGGTAACCATGTCCTCCACAAGCTTCTCGGCACTCCTGGGCTGCCTGCTGAGCAGTCCAAGACGCCAGCGGTTTGCTGGCAGTAGATAAAGCATGAATCTCACGTCCCAAATCAGCCTTTGTAAAAAACAAGTTACAAATGAGGAATAACTTTTACAGAAAGTAAGTTGGTGACCAGCTAAAGCCATAGATACGTGTACTGCTTTATAATGAACAGTAACTGGTAATACAGGCATAAAACTTTCTGAGATCTATGTAAGTGCAAAGCGTATTCTTTGGTACCACAGAAAAACCCTGCCACAACTGAGGAACCTTCAGCACCAACTTTCTTCTATGGGATGGCAATAATTTGTGTCAGGTAATGGGCACATGGGTGCATCTCAGCTCAGATGTACCAGCTGGCACAGCACTGGTGAGTTAGTTCACCACCTGCCAAGCTTTCCCTCCCAAAAATGGATAGGCAGGTGGTTGAGGGTGGTCTGTCCAGAAAAAGCTTCTATACTGTCTGTGACATAAGCAGTATCTGTCTCCCCAGCCAGCAATAGGATATTTATAACATTTATTGCCTTATACACTTTTCACTGATCTTTTAAGCATCAGTTTTGCAAAGAGCAGGAAAACTTATATGTACACCCTCAGAGATTCCAGAGAATCACAGTAGCCCACATTTACCCTAACTCTGTTGACCTTCCTTTGAAAATGTGTTTGGAATACTGGTTTCTGGAGAGGGGCTTGATACAACCAAAGACAGGGGCTTGTTTAAGAGCACCTCCTTGGTTGGTGGTGTTTGTTTTACGATCTCCCCTAAAACAAAAGGAATCCATAAGGATTACATTCTTAAAATTTTCAACAATGAGATTCTTTCCCATCATGACTTTTTTCCTGATAGCCACTGTTTTCCCTAAGATTAGTGACTGCATTGCAGACCTCCAGAGATGAAGTATCAGGTAAAAAAATCAAATAGATTCTTCTGTGGTTTGTGCAAAGAGGAGTAATTAAAATACCCTGCCATTAGTACAAAAATATTTCATGAGCTTTACTTTAGCTGAAAAAAGCTTGAGGATTTAAGTAAGACCTGAGCAATACATAGCCAGTATGTAGGCCCTAAAAATTTTTATTGACAAAAATTATAAACCTAAATAAAATTTATATGCTGTAAAAACACAATACTGCAGTTAATTTGAATAAGAATCAGTCTTTGCACAGAGACTGACAGGTTAAACTACTTCCTCTCTAAAGGGATGACTTCCAGTGGGCTGATTGTGGATGAAAAATTCAGCACTAAAACTCAAAAGTCAACTTTTTCTCTAAAAATATTTATTTTAATGCATGAATTTGCATTGCAAACTCAAGCCAGACTCACAGAGTCTGTGCACGAATTAAGATTAGTATATTTTCAGAAAATCTTTGATACATGCTCCCTGCAGAATCATTTACAACAGTTATAAGCTGTATTTACACCATCATAATATATTAATGATAAAATATTCTGCAAGAAAACGTAACCTTCAATCCCACAGAAATCAATAAAACTTTAATCACTCCATCAAAACTCATTGAATGCTTTTCTAAATGCAACTTTAATTAGTATTTTGTATGCCCCATATTTCTGAGACATTACTCTATCTTTCTTGATCATAAGAGAGCCTAAGACTTCTAAACAGGTCATCCATTTAACAGTTTACAGTTTATTATAGTAAGAACTCAGTGAAGAAGAAATGTGAAATATCTCACCTGTCTCTGACTCCTTTGCTTTGTCAATACACCTGCAAAAAACTCTACATAGTTCTCACACAGGGACTTTGAGAAATAATCTAAGGCATATGCAGCAGCCAGGTAAGGAAAAAGACGCCATTGCTGGAAAAAAACAATTAAATTGATTTGATCACAAATTGATGCATATATTTTTAATAGTTATTATATTGAACCAACCCATTAATTTTTACTGTGTTCAAAATGGAAAACTGCTTAATGGAGAAGAGAACAATAACGACCTATAACATAATTTAATTACATTTAGTTATGTTATAGGTGGTTATTGTTCTCTTTATACAAGTTATGGTTATATTATTTTAGTTCTCACATTTCAAAAATTTGTGATAAACATTCTGTTAAACCAGGGAAAAAGTTCACTGAAGCTTTGGGGACCAAAGAAATATTTTTGCCATGTGTTTATAAAATGTCTGGCATGCCAGGGTCAGTCATGATTCATGTGTTTCTTCAGTATGAACATGACAGAGGTTGTAAGCATTTCATGGAGCTCACGAAGGAAAAGAAAAAGTGCTTGAAAGTCTTCGTGGAAAGGAAGAAGAGAATGAGAGTTTCAGCAAGCAGAACCCCCAGAAAAGCCAAAACTGGGAAAAATTGAGAGACTCAAAGAATAGCAGAAAGCAGACCCTGGCTTATTCAGAAATGGTGGAAGGAAGGCACCTTTCATCAGTTAGTAGAAACCCATGAAATCTTTCAGCATTGCAAAGTAAGTGTCAACCTGGAAAAAGGCACCCACACCGCAAGGACAAACTGGGCAGGTTTGTTTTCAGCACTTCATATATATTAACCTTTGTCATTCAGCAGATCTGAGTTTTCCCTTTTTCCCAGTTACTCTACATATACTTTTTCTATTTTTTTCAGAGCAGAAAGGGATTTTCATCTGCATAAACTGCAGGTAAACCTTGGTTATAATCCTCTTCAAATCAGTACTAACTTGAGACTTCTCCACAGTGAATGTCATTGAGTTCTATAATTTTAAAGCATACAGGCTACAAATGAGAAAATTAGTGTAGCAGCAAAAGAAGCAAAGAAGCACTGATATTTTGAAATAAATGCTAGTTTCTACATCTGCAGTACTTTCACACGTGCGCGTAAGACAGTCTTTCTCTGAAAAGGTTACTATTTTAGAAGACAAATGTTTGCAGGTACTTCAGAGAAACATGAATTGTTTTTGATTTTGCTATTCCAAGAACTTATGTTAAAAGCCTGGTCATGCCAGGAGAAGGTTTTGAGTTGGAATGAACCCCCACAGCTGAACTAGAACGATGCTTCAGGTGACACAGACAACTTTATTTTCACTAACTTCAGAGTCACTATTAAGATCTGCAGTAGCTCTGAATGTGAGTTTCATGATAAAAAAGTCTGTAGGTTGAATTCCAAAATATTTACCTGTGTTTGGTATTCAAGGACAGGTATTTCTTCATCCTCAGTTGGTCCAAACTGACGGCGAACTGCTGAGAAGCGAATGGCTATTGCCAAGGCAAGCTTTAAATTGGTCATGGAAATTGCTGTGATCACAATTCTGCCAAGGGACAAGGATCCCACAGCTGCACTGAAACGCTCTTTAGCATCCTGAATGAATAGAAGGCACAGAATGAATGCTGAGGCTAACATTTCATTTTACCCCCACAAAGATGCAACTTGGTAGCATGATCAGAAGCAATTTTGCCAATTTTGTTTCTTGACTCATTCAGATGAGGTATTCTGGCAAGACTCAGACTAGTCTTGCCTGAACATAGTCAAACTCTAAACTCTTTGGGATCAGTAGGGTCGTGCAAAGAGCACGAAGTTCAGTAAAGTCAGCAAGGTGAGTTGAGACATCTCTGAAATGCAATTAAAAAAATCAACATTCATACCTCATACGAAACTGTCAACAGCCTTACTTAAGTTCAGGTGTCCAGTACTTCCCTAAGAGGCCCACTACTCTGTTTCTTAACCTACTTATAACCTTATAACCTTTGTATATTTAATGAAACAAGACCTTGTTTCATACCTTGATTGAACTTGAGTACTTCCCCTCAGCTGTGACATCTCCAGCTATGTTCAGTATGTTTTCTTTTGGTATCCTGACGTTGTGGAACACGGCAAATCTGTTTAAAGAAATACACAAACAGTATAAAATCTATGTCTACATAGTCAGAGGTGTTTATATTACAGAAGAAAGGCCACAAGAAAGATGGGATTGCAAAATTATATCAGGCATGTCAGTGACCTGAAAACAGTGTCCTTCAAGCCAGGTAGGCAATTTTAGGGAAGTATGCCTGGGACAACAAAGACTTTCAGACTCAGAGCAGCACAATAAATTCAAGAAGGGGAATTACTTGTTATAACTCTTCTGATTTTTGGTTTTTTGTCTTAAAAAGATGTTTAAAAAACCAAAAAAACCCCACTTCATTGTCTCTAGATGATCATTTCAACAGCTTTGTAAGGAAAGAAGCAAAAAAGAAATTGAAGGATGAGCAATGTATTCTGGCTGAGGGAAGGGACAAGTAAAGTTACATATTAGAGAACTTGTACACAGGCAGTTTGACAGGTACTTTCACTGACACCTCAGAAAGCTGAACTGAATTCTCAGGTTGCATGACTTAGGCTCCCTAGGTTGGTATCTCACCTGTCAAAAAGCTTGGGAAGATGAACAACTTCCTTCTTCGACCTAGAATGTGACTGGGCCATTCTCAATCCAAATAATTCCCTTCCCCAAACAATTCTGCAGAACTATATTCTTTACTGAGGCATTGTTTAGTTCAGTCTGGAGACTGTTTTGGAATAGAGATACTATTTATTTTTATGAGTCTAGACTATAGATCTGTGAGGATCACTCATCCTGCTGCAGTACAAATAAGGACACAGCTGAAATAATGCCCTGAGAAGGAACCAAAAGGAAAATTTTCCTTTGTTTAAACTCAGATCAGGAATTCTGTTCCCCGAAATGCAGCATCTTAAAAAAGGAAGAGCAAGATAACCCTTTCTAAATTGCAGCACCCTAGAAGCAATAAAGAGGGAAGTTCTTAAGATAGGGAGAATGTTCTGAGTATTCATATTCTTCAGGAAGAAAGTGATTGACTTGTTTCACCCAAATGGGCAACACAATTTGGCACAATAGCAGCAGTATCAATCCCACTCACGAATATCTCACTATCTAATAGCACTTGAAAAGCTGTATTTGTAATCAAAGAAAATTCCTTTTTCCTGCCAATAAAGGCTGATCTATTTAATATGGCTCACGAGAGCCAGGTCTTTCGCATTAATAAATTACATAAGGGCTGCATTGCTGCATGTGCTTTTAAATTATGAGTTGTTTCCAAGGAAACGTATCTGAATACTGAATTTATTCAGCCTTAGAGATACACAGTATTTTCAGACTTAAACACAGAGAAAGGCATGCTATCCCAGCCAAGAACCAACTGCCTCAACAATGCTAAAAAATATTTTGTTAAATGCCAGTTTCAGTGAGACACCACTACTTTGTAATAGAGGCAAATTCAGAATTTCCAAAAATCTGATTTCCATGTATGTAAATATTTTTTTTCATATCACTGAAAACAAAAAATATCATTCTAGAAAGATCTTTGGCTAAATTAACAATTATTGTCAATTGACATTCTCTGCTCCTTATATCCCAAACAGAATCACAACTAAATCTGTACAACAATCAATATTTTTAAGCAATAGTATGCTTCCTAGAAAGAACTTGAGCTTTTTAATTATTATTACTCATTACTTTAATTACAGACGAGTGTATGTGGCAAGGTTTAGGTTTCTAGTTTAGCACTCTTTTTTTCACAGTTGCTGTACATCCACAGAATTCCAGGAAGGTGCTTCCTCCTAGGACCTTACAATGCAAGCATAAGGCAGGAAGCTGCAAATAAATTCAAAAAGTGAAGGAGACACCAATTGCTGAAGAATATTTTCCTGACAGGATGCCTGTCAGTCCCAGCACACCAGCAGCTAATCAATGGCATTTTTTTACAAGCCATTAGAGAAAACGAGAATTTTAAGAAGGAATTAAAGTGATGAAAATAAGGGAGCTCCATGGATGTTTATAAGGATCCCTCCCAAGTAGGAAGCGATGCATAGAAAAAAGCAATGAAATATTATTTGAAAAAGCTATTGAATGGGTGATAAAAACTGGAATTATAAACCAGAATAAAGGAAGAGCGGACCTAACAGAGAGACGATACAATCTTTGGGGCACAGATTAGGACAATATTTCAAAGGGCTCCAGTTCTTGGGCCTTCTCTCTGCAAATACGTATCTGGAACATGCTTAGCTTCGTATGTGATGAACAGTAAGATTCAGGACAGCATTCATAGAGTCATTAGGGCTGGAAAACACCTCCAATATCAGAGTTCAGTCATTATCCCAGCAGCACTGTGTTCACCACTAAGCCATGTCCCCAGGTACGACATCCACACATCTGAACACTTCCAGGGATGATGATTCCACCCCTTTTCCCAGGGCAGCCTGTCTCCACGTCTGAACACTCTTTCAGTGAAGAAACTTCTCCCAGTATCTAACCTAAACCTCCCTTTGGTACAACTTGAGGACATTTCCTTTTGGTCTGTCATTTGTTACCTGGGAGATAATGACAATGAATAAAACGGCAAATTATCCTCTGTTATGTGTTGCGTTTTAGACTGTAGTGATTAGTTCAATTCACTAAGCAAAGTTGTGCAGTTGTAGAAAGTTTTTATATTGACCTGTGCTTGAGACTCAAGCGTTTATAAAAACAAATTCAAAGCTACTACTTTATAAATCTATATACCAACTACCTACTTTTAGGAATTCCAAGCCTACTCGTAATGAACATGTGACAGATGTGTGCTGAACAAAACAGCTCCCAAAATGACCTAAACAGCTTTACCCACTTTCACTTGCTGTGATACAATCCCAAACAGTTAAATTTAAGGGAAGTCTTTTGTCAGAAAGAGTGAAAAACTTTCAAGAAAGTTTTATTACAATCTGACACAAATACAAGGCAGCTAATTCTATACCACATAAAAGATGACCTAGAACTATTATGATTAAAAACTACATGCACACCGTTCTTTAATAACTTCTTTCACAGTTAGTGAACCAGAACACTGAATTTCCTATCATTATATGATAGCCTATTTTCTTAAAATCAAAATGAATTCAGCAGGTTTTGAAAGTTTAGATTTTTTTCCCTTGATATTATCCATTACAGATACATTATATAAGATATGTGGATATGCATATCAGATGGAAAAGACTTTAAGAAGCAAAGCAGAGTGGCAGAACTAGCAATTAAAAATTCAACAGAAAATTTCCATATGTAAAGAAATAAGATATTTTGCCTGTAAGCACCAATGTTGAAAATAAAAGCAGAACCTCACAGGACTGGTGGGTTAAGCGACCTTGTGAGATTGCTGCCAACTGCTGTTATGCTCCTTCTCCAAGAACTTTGCTGTTGGGAATTGTTAGACATACTGGCCAATTGGAACTTGATATTGGAACATATTAAAAATAAATAGTAAGATTTAATGAAGTCAACGATCACGTTTTTAATGGTTACTAGCCTAGAAAGCATAGACTTGGCCCACATCTGTCAACGCATTTAGGGGAAAAATCTCCTTAAAGAATTGAAGAAATATCTTACAATAATGGAACTGTATACACAGTCATGGGGGTATCATGTACCAGCAAGTTTGGAAAATGGCTAAATTTCACACAGTGATGACAAGACCAGAGGTTTAAAAGCTGCCCTACTTAGGGCCTCTTCAGCACAGCAAATAGCGTGACTGAGATTAAGACCTCTCAGCAAGACAGACCGACAGCTGTCACTTCAAATAGATATTACAGGGCTCTACAGCAATGTGCAATTTTGCATCATGTAGACATATTTTTTACCACAGATAAAAAACCAGTGTATCACACAGATTTCTACCAAGAGCAGCTGAGCAGAGTGAAGTGCCATTCCAATAGTAGCATTCTTGTTTGGGTTCTTTGGCCAGTAGTTTAGGGAACATTTCAAACTAAGTTAATCTCACTGACTTTAAATCATGCAATAGTAATTCATCTGGTGTGCAGTGATGCTGATAAAAGAGGAGCAGCTGGAAAAGCTATAAGCTCCTTTTGCCAGTACTAAAGTAATAAACTGTTACCTATAGTACAGATAGCTCAAACATGCTTTGGTGAACTTCAGACTCAATAAAATGCCTTTTCTGCCAGCTTTTGTTACTGACTACATTAGAGATGGTGCAATGACATCAGCCAGACTTCCAGCCAGAAACAGAAAGCAGGTGAATAGTATTGGAAGGCTGTGAGTCAATTGATATCAGAGCTGTTCATGGGATACAGTAAACCTTGGGAAGAGTAACATTTCAGAGGTTTGATGAAAAACTTGCAGAAGGAAAGAAAATTGCTACATATTCTAAACTGAAGCTCACAGAAAGGTTAGAGCTGAAAAGAGTTACTGAGAAACTGGGGAAAACTACAAGGAAGTATTTTAGCTTTATTTTCTACAGTCAAGGCTCTAATCTAAGAATGCAGCTCTGTACAATAATGCTCAATAGCAATGATAAAACAACGTAGCACTTTATAGGCCTCCTAGTCCCAACCTAATGGACTTCACGAACACGCAAAGACCCACTCACACTAAAGTTCTTATAGACCAAATGTCAGTGTTGCGAGGAGCTCTGAATGTGCAGACTCCTGCAGCTGTCGAGAGGTGACAGAACTCTACTAAGGAACAAAAATGGTTGGTTGAAGTTCAGTGCAGATGTGAGGCTGTATTTCTGCAGGTCAAAAAACAAATGTGTGACCAGATCTAAATCTACCTTTCCCCATTTTCATGCACATCAAGTGCCTTTCAGTGTGAAGTAGCTATGGCTGTAGAGTTCCAAGGCACATGAACATGACAAAAATGCGGGGATAAGGCAGCACTCTGCAGCAACGTGACCAGAGCCAAGTAATGTGCACAGCACTCTATGTACCCACATAGTGTCCAACACTGACTGCAGAAACTACATGAGGAGGGTAAAGCAGGGAAATGTCAATAATTCCACTGCAAAAATCATGGCTTTAACTTAAACTACAAACATGCAAGATGTGTTTGCAAAATACCTAGTTTTCACTGAGGAAGTGGCACTTTCCACAAGGACTAAAGTATATTCAGATAATGTAAATACAGGCACAAGCATTTTTAACACTCATTTTTCTTCTACAGTCACTTCACTGCTATTGTAATTGTTTGTGACTCAGAGGCTGTAAGTCAATAAAAAATATTAAACAAGCCCAAGCTGGTTTATTTGGGAAGGACCAATTTTTACACTTGATTTCTTACATCTCTGTTCTTTTTCCTGTACTGAAACAGCCACTCCTGAGGCCTTGCAGTGACTGACAAATTATCTGACTGAAGACAGCTAAAATTGGTGGGTTTTTTTTTTTTTTTTTGATTAGTTTTCAGGCAGTTCCAGTTCCCTAGCTGAGTCCCTTACACAGCTACATAAATATTCATCACAGCAGAAAGAAAAAGGCAGTGTGGGAGTAGAAGCAAATAACCAAAGAAGCTGATTATGGATATTATCTTCACTGAACTACTGTTTCAGATTGAAAGATGAAGCTCCAAAGACTATTTAGGCTTCAACCGTGTATTGTAGCTCCTATCTTCCCAGTGAAATAACTGCAACAGTTGCAAAATCTAAATGAGAGTGAAGAGGATAAATAGTAGAAGACAAAAAGGACTACACTTTCATATCTTCTGCCCTTAAACTAGAATCATAGTGTATTATCGGCAGTGATACTGAAATAGTAACAAAGAAACAAATCTGAATTAACTGTTTAATAGCAATTTGTGAAGGCTTGGAGGTCATGTGACGTATGCCATCTTTGCCAATATAGAAGGAATTGTAGTGAGGGCTGTCTGAGCCTGCAATCTCTTTCCAGAATGGATTCTTTTACACAGTTTATTGCTTTTCTGTCCAATAAATCCCCTTTACCCATTTTTTCTTGGACGTTTTGTTTTGTTTTCAGTATCTAGAAAAGTGAATCTGACCTCACTGATTGCTAGAGAACATGCTGAACATCTTAGTGTGTTGTAAGTGTGCAAAGATTGACCACATTTTAATTGTACATGAGAGGCTGTTAAACAGCTAATAAACCCCATCAGTTTTCCCAAGCCCACCATTATCATTAGATCTAGTTAATTCTTCCTCCAGAAAGACCCTTTACTCCCCACCAAAGCCCACCATTATCATTAGATCTAGTTAATTCTTCCTCCAGAAAGACCCTTTACTCCCCACCAAAGACTTAAGGTAAAATGACAGCTTCATATCTCTAGTTCTTCCCTCACCATAGGTTTTATCTGCACAACAAACTGTGTACATGTTATCAGTGGACACAGCTGAACGAGCTCAGAACATGTTTTACAAAGACAGGCACGGTAAGCACCACTTCAGAAATACAATTATAGCTGATTTTCACTCTTCCCCATGCAGATTCAGTTGGACATCATTTTCATCTTTGGAGAGGGGAAAGCAGGAATTTGCTGCTAGTTAAAATGGGACATGAAATTGGTTCCCCACCAATTCAGTGTCAATCATTTATTGATGTACAATGAAGTAATGGGTAATTTTGGCAATGTTCCATTAGCCAAGGTACACCTCCCCCCCAAAAAAACCCAACCAAAAAACTCCTACACCAAGGGAAGGAAACAGAAATGCGTATCAACACTTAGCCCTGCTCTTGCTTTATCTGTGTGTCACCCCCCACCACTCCTTATGCCTGCCATGAATTTTACTGAAAAGCCCCTGAAATCCCAAATACACAGGGATTTTTTCACTCTTTTTTTTCCCCCAGCTACTACCCTTTTGGGTCCTCAGTGAACAGCATATTTCAAAGACTGCCAGAGCACTAAAAACAGGTGGACATTTTAATATTATAAAATAAAGACTGAAGCATTTGCATCCCCTGGTGGCAGTCTGATTTAATTTTGGCAACAAAACACAAAACCAGTCTAAACCTCCATAAGAAAAAACAGAGTTCTATTTTTACCCTTTTATGCCTTGATTACACAAATTGTCTTAAATTTCCTAGGGAAAGAAAATTATTTTAAAATATTTTACAGTGATTTTGTCTTTTTTTGTCAGGGTAGCTAAAGTTACAAAGATCTACAAACACCACGTGATTTTTGGACACTCAAATTATGAAACTAGGAGAATTATTTGGAAAGATAATTTCAGAAATGGATTTACACTGCAAAAATTCCCACATTAGTTCTGAATTTCCTTCTCTTACTAAAAAGATTACACTCTGCATTAGCAGGAAACCAGCTTTCAGCAAAACAACCCAAGAGATTGTTTTTCAAAGCCAGAATGGACAACTACCATCAACTACTCCATTTTCTTACATAGCATAAATCAATAGCATTTTCCAAGGAGGCTCTGGAATTTCTTCCCCATGATCTTCATTAGTGTTCAGGAACTTAACTCTCTGTATCCATACTGAAAATTATTAGCATAAATTTCTTGAAGCACAGGAACAAAATCAAACATCTCTGTCAGAGATGTCAGGCTCTAATCCTCACTGTGGCCACATATCCTGAGTGTAACTACATGGAAATAGATTTGATTTACTAAGTTTTCGTGGCAGTTGAACAAGACTTCACACACACATTCAAAAAAACCTGGCAATGCATCTAGTGGAGACTAATACTTGTAGTCACAGCACAAGGGAAGGTTTTCTCCTCTCCACATACAAGTCCGTGCTTTCTCTGGGATAAACTAGGATGTTAGATTGCTAAATGGCCAAGGAGAACACCTTGACAAGGCAGTATCTGGTGAAATATCTCCCTGTGGATCCTGGCTTTTTGCAAATCATGCAACCACGAGTCCATTTTTTAGGGTGGCATGGCTTGTTGTCTCTGCAAACATATGCAGAACTTCCTCTCCAGTCCCCATGCAGACCTTTGTGTACCTCTGAGAGCCAACATCTACAAGCCCTGACACTTCTGACATCTCAGTGCGAGCAGGAAGGTTGCAGAACAAAACTCGGTTCCCTGGTTCGTGAGAACAATGTTGGCCTGCCTCTAACCTTAGACCTCTCCAAAAAAAATTAGCTGAGGTAGTTCAGGAACACAGGCCCCTGGAGTTTTTAGCTAAATGAGGGGTATCTACTGGTAACCTTGGGCTCCCTCCCCACTCTGTCTTAATCTGCAAGTGCTGTCTTAAGGTTTCTAATGCATGGACTGTCTTAATGCATACTTAAGAGATTTAGATCCGTGACTGAGGCTCTTTGGGCACTACTGTTTGAACATAATAGTAATTTTTTTAAAACACCAAATACAAAATAAACAGGAATGCCCTATGACTGCTTTAAATGACACATAATGTCAACTAGGGGACTCCATCTGACATTAAGACAGGAACTCACTGGTATCTCATTTACACTGTATTTTATGGATTATACTTTCAAATTTTTCAGTTATTACCAACATTTTAAGAAATACTCTGTTTTTGCCCAGTAGATAATGGAGAAATGGATTTAAAATTATGTACATTTTAAAGTCACATAACAAGCAGACTCTTCTTTCCCGTGTTGCACATAAAACTATGTTGCAATATAAGAACGAACAGTAGAATTTGAACACTTCTATGCAAATATGAAGTTGAGTAACATTTAGATTACTCAGGCCCATGCTGCTGTGCCATCTGGTGGCTACTGCTCTGTAATGCATAAGCAGGAAAAAATACCCACCAAACCTTAAACATCCCTCTTTTCCAAGTCTTTCTCACCATTTTCTTCTATAAATTAATTTTGGGTTGTTTTGTTTTTTTAAAATTTATTTATTTGGTGTCTTCAGAAAACAGAGAATCAATGATAATGACCTACATAACCATAAAATTCCTACAACCTTCTGGAAAGACAGTCAAAGCCATTATATTTGAAATCAGGATACTTTAAGATGTCTATACAGTGTTTACTGCAACGGCATGTTTTGAAGGACAATACATCTGTAACAAACTGAATCAACAGAAAGAAGTAAATTTGAGGCATAAAGAAGTAAAACCCTTATTTACCATTTTAAGCTTCTGTCTTTATACAGAGCTACGTAACTAATACAAGAGTTTAAATAATTTTTACATAATGAAGTTTTAATGCAGAAATCTACCTCTGTTTCCTCACTGTATCTCCTCCCCATCAGACACCTTTGGTTAGTAAAGTAGACACAGTAAGGCCATTGGACTCCATGACTAAGAAATGGAGCCAGGTACTTTTTTATTTCAACTGCACACACCGTTAAAATAATAATACAGAAAAAAATAACTATCCTTCTCTTTCTTGTCTGTAGTCTAGAAAACCCATGGTTTAAACAAGATACATAGTTTCTCTCTTGGGTCTCATTAATCTTACATCTTTACTGAAAACAAATGTTGTCTGTGGACCACCACTACCCTTCCTGTGGGCTAGAAATCAACAGAGAAAATAATTAAAGGCTTACAAAACCCAGATAGGTGCAGAGGCTGATAATGTTCTTTACTCAGAACCTAATGGATTTTGTTTCCATTATTATTTTTGTAGAGTCTATAACTGCAAGACTGCCTGGGAATATTCACAGAATACCAGGAGCACTTCACATTCTAGAAAGTGAGAAAGGCTGAAAGATTGTTTATTCAGATAGAAAATACTGAAATTCAAGATCTTTCAGTCTCGGGTTTTTTTAGAAACATCAACAATCTAAAATCACTAGTGAACACTTCACGAATAAAGACAGAACTGATACAGGGGGATCTTTGTACCATTACATTGTGATATAACCTAGAATGTTTTCTCTTTCAAATGTATTGACTTACCCATTATCCAACCCATTCTGCCCAATTTTCTTTCCTATATCACCTACCATCACACCTGGCATTGGTAGGAGAGTTTTTGTATCTCGAATCTGTAGAGAAGTGAAACAAAACATTTCAGTAGTGGAACAATGAAAGTTATTGGCTGAATTTTTCAAAGGTTGAAAATATTCCCAACTTGTACCTTGTTATTAATGATAAAGAGATGTCTCTGTTTCTTTCAAGCACACAATTCTGCATATAACTTGTACTTATGCATCCTTCATTCAGGACATAGATACTTTAATGAAAATTATTTTGGAAGATGACACTAATCTCATCACTGTGTTAAATATCCCTTAACAGTGATGACTGCTCTCATCAGATTAGCACTGAAACCTCCTTGAGGTGTACACAGATACAGCAAGAACCAATAGAATTTTTAGGTAAAAATCAGCTTTGAGATATTCCCTGATTCTGTAATAAACTCTGTTCAGTCTGCAACTATTTCATTTTATGACATACAAGTTTTTTATTGCACTGACATATTTTATGATGCCTTTAATCTTATGTTAAAAACAGGCTGCTGGAATGGGCTTTCGCACATGATAATTGATTAATGAGGAGAGTTGTGATTAATGTATAATGCTAATAGTTGCTGTTTACTTGTTACTGGGTAATGAATCGTAATGAATTTGTTATAAGTAATTAGATTCTTTGAACAGTTAATGTTATGTCAAGTTAATACCTTTGTTTTCCCTATAATTGAAGTTAATAATAGTTACAGTTTATGTTAATAACATATTTCAGTGATGAAGAAGCTTGGAACTTTCTAGTAGTGTCATGGCCCTCGAGGGTGTCTGGCTACAGGCTAACTGAGCCACACCCAGCGCTGCACTTTGCTTTGTGTAATGGCGAATAGCCAACCTAAGCCGCTTATCGTTGTGTTTTGTTATGTCAATAAGATAATAAATTTTTCACAATTCAAACCATCAGAGGTCCTTTCTCACATCTTACGAAATTATTTCTGTGGTAGAAGTTTGCAGATTTCATGCAGATCAGCCTGCACCATTGGCAGACGTAACTCATCTTAAGCCCTACGCAAGACCTTCAGGACTTCATATAACACAGATGAGTTCTAACTATATAAGTATGATGATTGTCTGGAGACTCTTCAGCTCTTTTTTATTTTCAGAATTTTTTGCAGAAAACTGACAGTATAAAACTAGCTCTACAACCTTCACAAAATCAGTGAACATTTGAAAAAAAGTACACTGGTTACAACTGCAATAAATTGTGAAGGCATCTAATAAAGAATCTGCTGGTCAGGTATAAATAACAGCATAACAAAGTCTTTAATTTGAACCCACTCCTCCCCAAAAGAAAAAAAGGATTAGCAATATTTTCACCCTACCTGTACAATAAAGGAATGTAATCCTTGGCACTGTCCATCAGGAGTATAGAGCTGGGCATACAAAACTGCATGAGTGGCATGTTTCCCCATATTACCAACCCAGAACTTTGCAGCTTCAAAGTCAGGTGTATTGATGACAAACTCCTGTAGCCAGGAAAGAAAAACAAAACTATATAAATAATAAAAATCAGGTCACAGCTATTTTTTTTTCATTACCCTGGTAATGTTTTGAAAACATTCATTAACTGCCAGGATTTTATTCTGCACTGCATTCCAGCACCTGAGATCTCTCTTATTGTGTTCAACTTTTGAGAGAATACATGAATTAAAGAAAAAAATTAGAGTTCAAAAAGCTTATTACCTCATTTACCATTGTAAAGCCTGAAACTCAGCTTTTTTAATTGCTCATTTAGTAAAGCAGATTAATGGACTGGGAAGCATTTCCTAGATCTTAGGTTAAACTGAGCTGTGAGTTGAAGTAAAGAACTGAGAAGGCTGTTTCAGCTGTGAGAGCTGAAGCCTAAGGCAGGGACCAACTCCTTCTTACACAGTTTTGTATGGAAAGGAAGCCTGGCTGACAGTGTGCTTCAAGGACTAACCTGAGTGCTAGGATCAAACGTGGCCGTAGTCCGTATGCCTTTGGTGTTAGTTCCGTGGCTGAGTTCAGTCAGAGCAAAACATCCAAAAATCTAAATAAGGAGATACAGGGCACAGTTCAAGACCACTTTCTTACATTAATTAAAACTGCAAGACTTTCAAATGATCGCAAATTCAGCTATTGGAAAGTAAATTGGCAAAAAAAAACCCAAAACAAAACAGGAAGTGATAAAGAGCAACAAAAGAAGCCCAAAGCTCAGTTTAGGTGCACTCAGAATATTTATCTTGCAAAATCAAAGAATGTCTGGCCAGGCAGTGAATGCTGCCCACATGGCCTAGACTGGAGAAACTGTTTAGGACTGGCACCTTCTGTATCAGGCAGGCTGCACTTTTTCTGCAGGGTACTTGGTCCTGAGTCTCCACTGAACTCCATGTGGTGTTTCTTTGGCATTAAGACATTATTAATTTCTGTTTTCTAGTATTAGAATGGAATTTTTATGGCAACACATCAAGGTTAAGAGTATCCTACTAGGATACCCTTAAATGACTCTGGACAGAGCTTAAACTGGTATAGTGTCAACTATATTGCCTTTTGGGAAAAATTCCTAAATTTTGTCTGCATGTTAACTTGGACAGTCTAAACCATATCCAGGAAGTGGCTTATGAGCTAGCAGAGAGGGCAGTCAGAGCTCAGTGCTGGAATCTGCTCCATGGTCTTTTCTTTTGTTATTTAGAAGTACCTAGGTATGTAAAGAGATCAGAAATAACACAAAAGTGCAAATAGTGCCACAGTTCTGATAGTGTCCGTTTCTCGCAAATTATTAGAAAAAATTACCTCCATGCTATAAATTTTTTTCAAAATGGGTGCAAACTTCTTAGCAGCACTCATAACTGGACCTGCAAATACCTGTAAAAACAGAATTATGAATGAAATCAGTGCCCTGTGATGAAAAGCACAAATTGCACATGATTTTTAATAGTGATGTCCAGTAAAGAGACCAGGGAAAGTGGGCTGCACAGTAAACTATAATTAGACTACAGCTGGGGGAGGTAAGTCAGAATTTGATCTTGTCAAGGCCCCTTTACAGATGACTGAACTTGTCAGAGCTCTAACCTGCTCAAGTTTTCATTGCAAATGCTTAAAAATACTTTCCACTTGTCCTTAGTGATGTTCCATCGAGCAAAGGAAAACTTAAAGACTATTTTAGTTCATTTTACTGCAAATGGATTGGGAACTGAAGGTAGCTGCCTCAGGATCAAAGAAGAATGCTGATTTGAAAGCTACCTTCAGTTTTCCTATGCGGATATTCACACAACAAAACCGTAATTCCTAGATGCTCCCCAGCCATGTGAATAGTAATAATTAATTAATTCAACTGATATTACTTGACCAGCTATGTTGAGCATTCTTTGTGAGAGACCCATCTGGGAAGCAACTGATTACCAGAATTCAGCCACTGATGTCAGTGAGAAATTTTACACTGGTTTCCGTTCCTTCTGGATTCTGCCCTTAATTAAGACACTGGGCCTTAAGCAGTTAAGTTTCCAATACCTGCAAATCTTTAGCAAGCACCAACAATCAAGTTCTTTGGCTGCTACTGCCCTAGAGAGGAGGCAGAGGAATAGACAAAAGAAGGCATCAAAAATTTTTTTCTATATCTCTGTATGTACTGTTTCACCTTTACTTTCCAGGTGGGATTCCAGTGGAGACAGGGGTTTAACAACAAAGATTACCCACAGCTCTCTGATTCTTCTAAACAATTAAAACTTAATTCCATTTTTGGAAAGAAAGGATGAGGAAAAGATCTAGTTTTAATAAAATACACATAAAGCAACAGAATTATGCTATTAGAAGTTACTTAAACTCAAACATATACAACTATAGCTCTTGAACTGTACTTACAAAACTATGTAAGCCAAACTGGACAGATGGAGACCAATCGTACATTCCTATACAGAGCAGCATAACAAAAGTCCTTAAGGGGTTCTCTACGATCTCTTGCCGAGTAAGAAATTCATACTCGAAGAGCCTTTTACAGCGCAGGAATGTCAGCTCCTGATATTTCTCACGGCACAAATCTTCTCCAGGATGATGTGCAAAGAGAGGATCATTTTCCAGAGCAGAGAAGATTCTGTTCTTGGAGGGAAAAAAATTGACATGAGAATGTTAACCTAAAAGTATTAAAAAACCAGTTAACTTTCTTCTAGAGTAACACTGGGTCTCAAACTACAATCGTTTGCTGGAAGGCATAAACTTATAAAGCAAAAAAATTCAGAGAATTAGAAAATACATTTAAATGGTCTGTCATTATATATACAGCTCATGCAGCTAAATTTAATGAAATCTCCCTTACTGTGAAGTGATTCACTGATTCAGTCTGAATGTACAAGAACAGCATGGTAAAACTTACTTGCTTTGTATAGCAGCTTCATTATCTCAACAATATGAAGCTGCGGGCAGAATCTAATAGGCAAAAGTCCCTCAGTCTGAGGATAAAGGTAAAACTCCAGGGGTTACATTTGGTTAGAAATATGCAATGATCGTAAAGCCATTAAGCTACCACAACTACGCTGTTCCCAGATGAAAGTAAAAGAAGGCTCACTTTAATGGAACCATCATATGCAACCCTTCAATGTGGGGATGTGCATCTTTTAATTTGGATCCTTTTTGTATTAGATATTATGGCATTTTTTTTATCTCAGAGCTGTGTCTTCAAGATATCCACATCTTGTCTTTCGTATAAGAAGGAAGAAATCCAGACTTCCTGTGCTTTCCTTTGAAAGGCAGTCATTTCCTCTCTCTGTGTCAACAACACTGCATGCTCACACAGTTTTGAAACTCCTTCAGATATAGTGCATTTGTGTTTTTTTCTGTGCTCTAACACACACCTGTCAGATGCAGAACCAGGCCTTTTTGATTTCTCTGCTCTACCTGCCAGGATTTTTATAATTATGGTGAAGATTCAAGATTAGCTTAAATCCAAGTAAATCTACACCACCTTCAGAAAGCTAGTTATTTCTCCTCCTACGCCTCCAAGTTATGCATTTCCACACCATCTCTTATGCTGCAGTTAATCTCTCTTCTTGGCAGGGGTGGGTTTCAGTGAGGTATACATGCTAATCTCCAATTGCAGTGCCACACAGGCATTAATGCAAGCACAGTAGATTGCAGGAAATTATGTCAAAGACAGAAATACTGTTTCACAGTGGCTTGAACTTAGCTCTGCTTAAGTGCCTTACAAAACTACGGGATGCATAATGTAATGCAAACAGTAAAGAAATATAATGTGCCTGTTGAGATGGTCACGACACACACAGACACACACCAACTTCTCCATGCAAAGAAAGTTTTTTATTATAACTATGTAGCCCTTTTTATACTATTTTTTAGCATTTGCATTACATGTTCATTGGCTATTAGCTAACTACCATACAAGATTATCGGTTGTTTATAAGTAGCACATATTTTTGTTAGCCAGTTCTACCCCCTTGCGCAGGTGTCCACACTCCTTCTATTGTTTATGCTTCTTGCTTCTGTTGATGTTACAATTCCCAAGGATACAAACCGAGTTCTCATGGGTACACAGTGATTGTGCCCAAGTCGAGCTCTGTGAGACTTTCAGAAAAACTGTCAGTTCCCACAATATGGTAGAATATAGTTCTTTCTCACTTTGAAATGAACACTCATGTTCTGAAATGTAGCACCTGCTGGTCTCTCCTGTACTGATGTTCAGTAATTAAATGAGTCTTATGAGACAGCAGAGTAGATTGCTTAAAAGTTCAGCTCTGTTCTGAAAATTGGCTGTGCAAATCAAATTTCTTCATGCTCCATATTTACAGAGTATTATTAACTATATTCCTTTTAAAAAAAACATACTTCTACTGATATCTCCACAATTAAAACATGCTTACAATTCTTGCAAAGTTTACCTTCAGCTGGATAATATCTTCACCATCTATGAACACTGCCATCTCCTTCCAGTTGAAGGAAGCTTTCTTACGATATCTGGAAAGCGGGCCTTTAGGGAAATCTGGTAGCAAACCATCCCATAAATTTTGGTTGCCAGTCATTTCTTTCTGATTCAGTGTGGATGCCACTGGTAGCTAAGCTGCAGCAAACAAGAAAAGATAAAACACAAACTGAAGCACCACAGATGTCTGTTTTTTAATAATAAAAAGAAATTAAAAGGGTTGTTAATTAAATCCATGGACTTGTATAAATGTATGAGTACAGCAGTGCAGAGCCAACTAAAAGCTTGCCCTTCCCTTTTTCTGATTCAACTGGTTGGATACAAAGTAAGAAAAAAATGTGTTGGATCCAATGTAAATGAATTACACGGTCTTTATTATTAAAATACTAAGTAAATATGAAACAGGGACATCACTGATTATCACCATATCATGTAATAAGAAAGGGGGTGATAAAAGACCCAGGCAAGAAAATACCATGTCTTAAATAACAAATGGAGTAAGGCCCTACACCAAGTCTGCTGGCAACTTGTTGTGTGCATTTATGGGTCATGCAAGAACACTACAAAACTGCACAGACCCTGCAGGATTTCCCAGTCAGTAGGTACAACTGCACTGATTCAGGAGAGAAGGAGAATCTTGCTTTTCATTAGAACCTGGCCCAAAGAAGTAGAGGCTGAGCCTCTGCTGCTTCCAGAAGCTGGTGTTGGAGGGCCCTCTGCTGCTCACGGCACACCCAACGATCCCTGCCACCGGCAGACATCTCTGCTATGCTTGGAAGGTGGAAAAACCATCGGGCACAGCAGTAGAAGCTGGCCACGATTTAACAGGACTGGCTGAAAGAAGCAACTCAAAGGTATAGGTAGGACATCCTGGCCCAGGGCTGGCCAAGGGCTCAGTATAGACTTTGAACATAATGAAGTACAGAAACTACTACTTCAGCAGTCTGCTTTTACTACCTTTTTTTTCCCCTCATCAACTTGATATATCTCCTTGATAACTCTCTTTTCTTTCAACCTTATCCTTTTATGGAGGTTCTGAGCAGTACAAACATAGTACAAGAGAACAGTAGGATAGTATTTCTGCATGTGACTTCCAAAGCAGTTCTAGGAAGACGCAGCTCCAGTACTGAGCAACAAGTTTGTAAAGAGAGAGAGAGAAAAAGAAAGACATTGAGAAAGTGTTTCAACCTCCAGCCAAATAAACAGATACTACACTTCTAACTGGAAAACAGGTAAATCAGGCAGCAGCTGGAGGCTTTTTACTCATTAAAGAGAAAAAATTACATTGTAATATTGCATCAACTTTATTTACATTGCGAATCAGTAATATCACCCAAATGAGAAAACCTAAGAGTTCATAAAAAAAGAGTTCTGTACTTAAAACATATTACAAATTCTCTGACTTCAAGCAATGTTTTAATATAATTTGGCTCCAAGTCAACAGCTTCAAAACTAATAAAGAAATCAAAACAGGTGGTAACAATAAGAAAGTAACAATGGGCTGCCCTAAAGAATAACTTCAGTGTTAATTTCAGTCTTGCTCTGAAATTTTGAAAAGTGTGCGAAAGTGGCAGTAAAAACCACCTTATTTTCAATTTGCGAAGAACTACTGCAGTTTCACTGCGAAATGTTGAGTTGGAAACCTTTTTCCGTGGAAAGTGCTCCTGTTAGTAATTCAAATTCACAGCTGGACACCAAAAACGGGTCACAAATCACGAGGGCAAAGGTCAGTTTGCAGGGTACCATCGTCAATTATCTCGCGTAACAATGACACAGCTCAGACATTTGGTAGCCATCAAAAATAAGGACACCCTACCCTTATCCTGCGAGATGACATAACTAGTGTTTTGTTTTATTTTATTTTCTAGCGGCTCTGCATTTCCGAGCAATCTGCTGCTGGCAGTCGCCCAGAGCAGGACGACCCCGGGCAGGGCAAAGGCAGGGCACGAAGCGCTTATGCAGGAGCCCTCTGAGGGTTCATCGCACAACCGCTGTTTGAGCGGCCCCAATTCATGGAGGGGCCCCGCTTCTGCTCAGACAAGGCAAAAACAGACTACATAATGTACTGTTATTTGCTAAAAAAAGTGTACCGAGACGTCTCCCTGATGGGCGGGCTTACTGTCCGATGTCAGTCAGCCGTCCCGGTCTGGAGTTTGCTCTCAGGAGGCGTTTTCACGCTACTGTTCTGCACCCGCTATCACAGCGGCACAGTCCTTCCCCAAACAGAGCTGCACATGCGGTGACAACCCTCCAGCCGCACGCCCTGCTGGGAGCTCACGGCTCCCCGTGTTTCCAGCCGCAGGACGGCACCGCAGCGGTCTCTTGCGGCACTTGGAGCCTCAGAGCCGCAGGCCGGAGCGAGGGGACCTGCGGCCGAGGCCGTCTCCGCCTCGGGAACTGACGAGAGCAGCCTGCGACGCGCTCCGCCTCCTGGCGCGGCGCGGCGGCAGATGGGGCTGGTGGGGACGGCGGCCGTGCGGGACCGTGGTGGTGCTGCGCTGCCCCGCGGCTTCTGGGCGGCTGTCCGCGTGTGGCTGGAGAAGCCGCAGGTGGCCAACAGGCGGCTGAGCGGTGCCGCTGTCCAGGCGGAGGGGACAGTGCCGCTCGGCGAGGGCGGGGAGATTTCTTCCTTCGCCNCAGGAGGGGCGAGCGGCGGGGGCCGCGGAGGCCGCGGAGCTGGGCCGGCTCTGGAGGGAAGTGCGGGGCCAGCTGCCTCTGCTGCCGCCCCTCACGGCCTGGGGCGGGCCCGGCGAGCTCCGCGCCGTGCTGAGGACGCTGCTGCCCCGGGGCCGCCCCGCCGCGCCCCCGGCCCGGGAGCTGGCGGTGCAAGGTGAGCGGAGACGGCGCTGAGGGCGGCGGGGGGCCGGGCCCGCAGCGCACCGTGTGAGGGGCCGGGGCTGTCGCAGACCTGTCCCCTCAGAGATTGTCTCGCAGATGAGAGAAGTGCCGCTTTTTTATCCCCTGTTTGTGGGAACGAAGATGGATTTTTGTCCTGATCGTGTACTTAGGGTTTATTTTTACCTTTCGTTGTTGTGCTAGGAAGCTTTGAAGTTTAAGCAGTTGAAATACAAATTACAGACGTCAAATTCCTTTGATACTCAGGAGCTCCTGTCGTGAGTAAGCTGCCCACACACAAACGCTGCTCATAGTGCAGACCTGATGACGGGCTTGTAAGGAGTGACTATAGTGTTTGGAAGTGCAGAATTACTGAGAAGAGTAGGCAGCTGTGACACCTGCCTGGCCAAGTGGACGTGTTTGTATCGACTTTCTTAATGTTTAGTATTGCTTAGAAAGAAGCTCAACTTGTTTTGTTGGTTTTTTGCTTTTGTTTTGTTTTGGGGTGGTTTTTTACACTGTATGATGGTAATACACTGCAATAAATGCTGCTAATATAAAGAAACTTAGGGTAGAACTTGACACTGTTTTCAAGATAAATTTTGGAAAAAAATTTTGATACAGATTAAATTCTAGTAGTAATGTTTTGGAAAGAGTCAATTCTAGAAACAATTCAATTTATAGTTCAGAAAGACATATAGTCATTTATGGGGCTGACTTGGGATTTCTTGTGGCCTAGTATTCTTATCTGATGACTTCAAAAAAATAAGTGCCTTCAAAAAAAAAGTATATATTGCAGTTTTATTTTTTGTCTTGATGTTAAGAGAAGATGTTCCTGAGCTCCATCTAGAGAGCCTATCTCTAAGAAAAAGCCTGGGAGATTTTTTAAAATTAATTTGTTTACAATTAAAAAATGTTAGAAGTGGAATTGCTAAGGATGGGACAAGACAGCAAGACTTAACATTAGCTTTATTGCTAATTATTCTTTCTTGTCTCACTGAGAAAATATTGGAGTCCATTGAAAATTGATTATGTTGCCAGTATAGCATTTTTAGTTGCAAGAATATTTGTTTTGATGGTAATTGAAAAAACATTTTCAAAACTGAGAACTTAATAAGTTATTCTGAAGAAATGGCCCAGAGGTAAACAATAGCTAAAAAGATTTTTAAATTTTTGTATGAAATAATACTGCATACCCACCTGCTTCCCAGGACTCTGGATTTACTGTGGGATATGAAAAAGCAGCATTCATGTAGTAGAAAACTCTTATTGTTTAGTTTTTACTTTATTAAAATAGTTAGGTTTGATGAAAATGAATACTCCTGGTCAGCCTTAGATATTTTGGGAAAATCGCACAATAGAATGCTAAATTTTGAGAATTCAAATGATCCAGTAGTTTCAGATGTCAGGAACACCAAGAAGCAGGTCTATTGCTAGCATTGTGGTTCTTTGTTGTCTTAGATCTCGCCTCACTTGTTTGCGGGCAGAAGTTAATTTTGGTGCTAACCAGGGTGGGCTGCACCATGGAATAATAAACTCCTGTTTGCATATCTTTTCAGATGTTTACAATGGAACTGTGACCTTCCTGCCTTTGGAGGAAAACGGTGAAGGAAAATGCCTGGTTAAAAAGTGCAATATTTATCAAATTCAACTTACACACGTAAAAGATGAGGAATGGTAAGTGTAGGAGTGAGAGAGGAAGCAAACAGTAAGTTATTGCAAGAGTCACACAATGGTTTAGTATTGGTATGTAGACAATTTAGATTTTATAATTTTCTGCTTGATTAGTAAATTACAGTAGTGGTGTGATATGAGTGCATAGTGTTCTCTAAAAAGAAACATCTACAATACCCAGAATAGCATAAAACAAACCTGTTTCACCTTTGAATGTATACATTGACTGTACCTGTGTGTGGCCTAGAAAACATATGCCTCTTGTGATCACGAGGACATTGCAGTGCCTTGAGAAAGGTTCTGTGGGTGTTTGTAAGGGTGAGGGTCAAACTGGAGTTGCTGTAAACCCACTGGGCTTCAGTCACTGAAATGTAGACCATTCAGTTTGGTCCTGAGCATCTGGGGATGTAGCTCTAATAAAATTTGAATAAAGTTAGAGATTAAATAATGAGTTGGGACAATGGATATATTTTTGTCCTAAATTTTCCTGTTATTTTTCAGGAATTTCATAAATTGACTTTCACGGTTTGGTGTTTGGCTATCTTGTGAAATCAGATATGAGTCCTCATTCATTGTGTTAAATGCAGCATGGACTCTTATGTACAGTGTTTGAATTGAGAGAGAATGAGCTATCAAATGCAGGGGAGACTGTTTCATTGTTCAGTAACTTCACTGATTTATTTTCCTTTTGTTTCTCTACATATTTATTCTCCAGTCTAGTTTTATATCTCTGATCTGCTGATTTTCTCCACTTAATCCTTGTTTTCTTAGTCCTTGAGATAGCTGAAATAGTGAAATACTGTATTTATACTAAGTTATTTGTTTGTTTGTTTTTGAGGTCTGTGTCTGTTGTAGCTCCATTTCCAGAAGATTGGTTTTCAGATGGAATTGTGTACCCCAAACTAGCATGGCTTGGAAATGAACTTTTGTCCAAACTGGCTAAATGGTCCATAGAGCAAAAGCCCAGTGAGTTTAAAAATACACTCTCACTCATTCCGGTAGCAAAATACAGCAAGGTTTATCAGGACCTCAAAGAAAAGTACAAAGAGATGGTAAAGGTAAGTTTAGCAGTAAATGCAATAATATTATCCTTCCATTTTTGTTTACCTTTTGTAATGAAGCTGCTTCTTTCAATAAATTCTTTTTTTTTTAAGAAAAGAAGCAATTGTATTATAATGTATGTTTTTTGGTTTTGGTGTTTTTTTTTTATATATGGAGAATAAAATAGTTTAGTAATTGGAGCAACTTAATTGGAAAAGCAGAATTCAGAGCCAAATTCACAATAAATATTTGGAGGAGTCAGGCATTTTCCAGGATGTATCACTTGTGATAAAAATGAAGGAGTAGGTCAGTGGAATAAATAGTCATCCACATTTTAGGAGGCACAAATAAAACACCTCCTTCTCCAAAACCTTTGGGCACTATCTTAATATGTGTTTGTGTTAAGAGGAGCAGTGTTGTAATTTTTTTTTTTCTTGTCCTGGAGATCCTGAAGCGCAACCGAGTGCTGTATGAAGTAATGTCTGTGTTCTTGCAAACTTGGCTCTAGCAGCAAGCAAAAAAATTGGTAAATGCTTTTGTAAAACATACAGTGAAAATGCTGAAAGGTTTTACTGTTAATATTTCTGTACTAACAGGAAGATACATAGGAGAGGAGAACTAGACTTCTGCATAAAGCAGCAATTCAGTCTTTAGTTCTGCAGTAGAATTGGTGGCTTTGAGCATTTTAGTCTTTGTTTCAATTCTTCATTTACAAAGTAACACTTGGGAATAATACTTGCACTTTCTGTCTTCCTACTTCAGATTTTGATTCTTCATGTTCTGTTGTGCCAGGATAATTCTAGGTCTGTTCCCTTGTGAAAAGAAATTTACAAAGTTGGTGTCATCAGTGTTGCACAGGTATAAGATAGGAATTTTTCTTGTGTGAAAGTTAAGCAAAAGATCCATGGTCTGTTACAGAACAGATGCAGCAATTTACTTGTAACCTGCACATGTGGAGCCAAAACGTTCATAGAAACTTTATTGTTTGGTTGAAAGCAGACATTCTTTATGCCATCATTGTTTTGTGTGACTCACAAAATCAAACAGTCTTTATATTCTGTGTATATTTTAATGAGGTTAAAATACAAAATCTGTGAAGTCCAGAAACCTACTGAAGTGAATAAGTATCCAAATTGCTGTGTCTGAGCATTTTTGAGGTTATTTCAGATGATGCAGAAAATAAATTTTTATCTGTTTTTTAAATCTATTTTTTTTTCCTGAAGGTGTGGCCTGAAGTGACAGATCCTGAGAAATTTGTTTATGAAGATGTTGCCATTGCCACTTACTTGCTGGTAGGGAACTGCTTTACCTAATAATATGCTGTAAGGTTATATTTCCTAATAATAGAACCTCTCTAAAGAAGATCATTTTAGAGGTAAACAGAAACTTTTTCATGAAGATATGATGATGATTTGCAGTCTTCTGTCACAGGAAATTTATCATCTACATAGACAAGATTTATTTATTTCTAAGTGAGAAAGCCAAAAGCAATGATGTAGAAGTGGTAAGATGGACCAATTGACGATTAGGATTGATTGTTTTATAAATTTTTCTATTACTTGTTCATTTTACACTAAAGGTTTTTCACTGCTATGCCTTTCCCTGATAACATTTCAGCTCAAATCCCATCTTCAAATATAATAAGGCCAACTACAGATGCTGGGAATGCAGATAAATGCTTGGTGCAGTTTTCTCAGGCACCTACCTACTTAAGATTCTATGAACCTCCTGCCACCTGCAGTTCCTAGAAACTTCAGGTTTTTAGAAGGCATCAAAATAATAGTGTCACTATGTAGTCACATAAATATTTTTTTCTGCCATCAAGGGTATGGTAAGAGCATGTCTACCTTGAACTATACTTGTAGATTTTACCTCAATCAGTATTTGTAAGTAAGTTAGCTCATTTACAGTACTCATTGAGGACTAATTTATTTTCATAAAAGTGTTTAACCCGTTAGAACCTTAGATACTGGCTTATGGAAAGAGCTATGTAGTAGACTCATCTTTACCATTTTTACCACCATCTTAACATTCGATGTTGAAAATTAGGAATTTAATTGTAGCCACAAGAAAATTCTGGACTGACAGCATTTTTATACATGTGAATGTTGGTTTACAGTGATTATGTATTAGCTAATATAGCAGTAGTTTTCAGGAAGTTATTAAAGTCATTCAAAATGCAGTTTACATAAATGAAATCTTAAAGTATGGTATTAATGACCTAACCTGCTGCGAAATGTTCAGGTATCTATATGATGGTGTATGAAACTCATTGTTTAGAAGTGCATCACACAGGTGGTTACAAGAAACGAGGATCAGTGTTAAGTTATTACAGATTTATGGCATCTACATGTGACCTCATTTTATTCTGCAGTCATATTGAGGTCACTCACTGTCCAGGGGCATGCCCAAGGAAGTAGCTGTTGAGTTTGTGTTGTGAAAAACACTGCAGGCATTGGAGGATAGGTATGATCTGTGAAGGAGGTAATTAGGGATTTCTAGGGTACTGCCTAAAGTGCCCAAGTGCAATGATTGGTAAATCTAAAAACATAATCCATGAGATTATCAGGCTGTGTTTATCTTCAGCTTCTTTCCCTCTAGCAAAACTGATATTCAAAAATGACAATGTTACAAATACTAATTTTCACAGTTAAATACTCTTAAGGGTTTTTGGTAGTCATAGTAAAAAACCAGAGTGCAGAGTTATGAATGTGTGGTCTCTAACTTCTCATTGAAGGAAAAAGAGTTGGAAAGTGATCGAGATTAATCCATGCTCTGCAGAGAAACATCCACTTGTTAATTGTGAATTACATATCTGTGTAAAAGTAGCTACTTAGGTACAGATCAGGGACTAGAATTTGGCTAGAAGCTTTGGGGTCCCTTAGCTGATGTAGAATTTGGGGCAGTTAACTTGCTAGGTAACACTGTTGCTTTGTTCACTAAAAAGGGATGTTACATGTACCAGTATATCACCAAGTGATTACAAAGAATATTTATTTTCACCTCTGCCATCAATGCTTTCTTTAATACTGTGGATATAAATGCATCTGTGGTGTTACTTGCAGAGACACTGTTGAAGTTTACTTGATATTTCTCTCTCTTTCCACTGTTCTTCTCTTGCACCCATTGTTTTAGTAACTTATTTTACATTTACGCTCATTCTAGCCCAGAGTTGTAAAGCCCTGATTAGTTTCAACTCCCTGTGACTCGGAAGGGAGTGGAGGATGTGCTTAGCACTTAGAAAATTATTGATGTTTTGCAACATAATTCTTTTCCCACTCCATAAACAGTGTTTTTTTGGTTTTGGTTTTTCTTTTTTTTTTTCTCTAAAGTTATTTTACCTGTGAGTGCAGTGAATGTTTTCTGTCACATCTGCATTTCCAGCTTTCTCCTTTCACCTCCAATAATCTTTGATGCTTTCTTGTAGGGAAACTTGAGAGCAGAAGTCTAATATGTTTTGTTTTCTTGTCTTAGATTCTTTGGGAAGAAGAGAGAAAGGAAAAAGGGTTGACCAAGAAACAGTCATTTGTAGATCTTGGATGTGGAAATGGTCTGCTGGTTCATATTCTAAACAATGAAGGGGTAAATGGAATGCTTTTTAAAATAATGATTAAAAACTAGAGTCAGTATTCTTGTTATGCTTTCCTATTATCTGGCATGCAAATAGCCAAAAATAAATTAATTCCTGTTGCTAAAATAGGATTTTGTCACTCTAATTACTAACAGAAAATTGTACCAGAGCACTAGAAACCTTTCATTTCTGTAATCTGTTTTTATTAGTGCATTTCATTAAAATTCAAGGCTATTTTCTCTGAGGTAAGAAACTAAGAGGAAAAAGAGAAAGTAATGGTGTATTTTAGTTATGCAAAAAGGAATGTGGAATCTTGACATAGGTTCTCTCTCACAAGACGTGTTCATGAACTTATTTTTATCCAAACTGAATTGTACTTGTGACGTCCTGAAAATGGTTTTCTATATCTTTGAAAGCAGTCACGAGATTGCTTAATTGAAAATACCTAACAACATACTGTACTTTTGGGAGTGAAAATGTGGCAGCAGGGTAATTTAGTTTCTTGAGGCATAGTTTCTGAAATAGCAACAAAAAAAAGTGAGACTAAACAAAACCCATTGAAGTTGGGTCTGTCTGTTCCAGAAAATTGCATTTTCCGCTTTTGGGAGAACATGGGAAAATTTGTAGAGGAAATGAATATCTCTTATTAGATAAATAGATGTCATTGGGGGTGTAGGGAAATGTTCCAAGTTCTCCTAACACAAGGTTTCTATTCTTGTGTGGCCAGAAAAGTTTTGTCTAATATAAGCTGCTGGTTTCCCTGTGGACTTTTCAGTCAGTCAGTCATTCAGTGCTGACAAACACTGTCAAAAAAATAATGTGTGAGAGTTTTATGAGCCTTTTTTTAGTAATCGATTTTGCTTAGTTCTGCACAACTTTCTTGAATTTCTAATACTGCACGTTCTTCATTTCTTGCTTTAGTTTCCAGTCTATTTCCTCTTCCCTTTAATTCAAACAGGGGAAAAAGTGTTTGGACTTCAGTAGTTAAAAGGTGGTTCTCCACTAAGGACTGCTTAGAGTAGCATTCTTCTTTGAGCCCTGTGGACGCTGCAGTAGTACACACCTTGTTAAAGGTTTTGATACTTTAAAAACAAACAAGCAAAACAAAAATCAATACCTCTGCTTTTACATTTGTAGAGATACAGATTTTCAAGAGCAGTCACAGTAGATGTGCCTAGGTAAAATTTTGAACCAGATATATTCTTAAGGTTTCCTCATAATTCCCTTCATATTTCAGAGGGAAGAAAGGAATTAAAAGTATTCAGCTTCTGCCTGAAATGGCAAAGCTGGTTTTTGTTATGTCTAAATTTTAGCATGAATGAAATAACCAGTGTTAATATGTACATTTACTGAGCCTGTTCGAAAATTCCTGCTAGAAGTAGTACTTCAATTGACTTTTTGTTGTTCTAATATTTCAGCATTCAGGCAGAGGAATTGATGTGAGGAGAAGAAAAATATGGGACATGTATGGACCAGAGACGCATTTAGAGGTATTACACAAATATATGTCAGTCTTACTGATATGTACATTTATTCATTTGTTCATTGTTTCAGGTTGTACTGATGCAAGTGTAAGGACGCATACTGGGTTACAGGCAGTTGTCTACAGTGATCTGTGGGTTTGGTGTGATGCCACCCATATCCCTTGGGGGTCTGTAAAGTATGTTGAAAAGGGAATTATGAGAAAATACTGTATCGTACCCTTGCATATTTGCAACTTGCTTATTTTTCAGCCAAGAACCACTGGCATGATTTCTTAGTCCATGTACAGACATGCACACCATGAAACAAGCTTTCTTTTTACTGGAGGATCAGTATTAAGCAGCTTTGTTTGCACCACTAGCTCATAAAAGATAATGAAGCCACTCATAATTTTGGGTATTTTCTTGAAAGTGATTCTGACCTTCTAATGCTATGTTCTGTTTTGGGGACAAAATTGTTGTTGAACCTCAAAGGAGCCAACCTAAGTAATTGCAATAATAGCTTTCAAAAATGAACAGGAAAATGAGTCTGAAAAAGGGATTAGGTCACATCTGATCATGCTGAACAGCATTGTCTCTTTATCTTTGTGTTACATGTGCCTTTTTCTGCCCAGAAAGAAACAATAAAAATATATAAAAATACATGCATATGAGGAAAGTGATGATTTATGCTGGAAGGAGCTAGACAGTGAACAGGAAGGGTGAAATGATTTTGCAAGGCTCCTGTAGCCATAGGAGCCACAGAAGGAAAAAGCACCTGTTCACAGCCTGTTGTTACCTCTGAAGCTAATTTTGTTTTGATCTTTACTTTCAGCATGAGTTGCAGAGTGGATGTTGCCATCTGTGACGTTCAGTTCAATGCTAACAACGTAAATGGATGTCACAGGTGGCACTCTGTATCTCCAAACTGCTGTCAGACATGGTGAATACAAATTTGATTATGGGTGACTGTCAAAATGGGCAGCGTGGCACTGATAATTCATGCTATGCCTAAATTGAACAATCAAAACTGAAATGTAAAGTATGAGTAATGTGTTTTATCAACCTTAAGAAAACACTTACCAAAGACTTGGTGATTTAACATCTAGTAATCTGCCAGAAAGAAACTTGTTACATTCATTACCTGGAAATGTACATACATATCTAAAAATGAGCTGTAGTAATTAAAGTGAACAATTTTAAGTGAAGAATAATCACCGTATTGATCCTTAAGAGGGATTTGGAATGTAACCAAGATAGTCTGACTTCCCTAATAAGTGGTTTTGTTTTGTTTTATTCTTTAATCCCTATATATATACTTTGCATATATCTGTGAATTTTAAGCTCTTAAAACATACATTTTCTATATAAAAAGAGATTATGGGCATCATTTTCAGAACTTTTCCTGAAGGTCTGTCGAAATTCAAATCTAAAACTTTTTTCAAATTTGCCCAATAATTCTTTTAATGTTCATACCTGTTTTCAGGGAAGAGTGTCTACTTCCATGGTATCAACATCTTTCAGTACTTTGTTTGCTGAACTTAGTTCAAAGTGAGAAAACATATTTGTGAGGCACAAACATTATAGGCACTCTATACTTTTGAATTTAGCCTGTATGAAGAGTTCATCCTGTTTGTTTTATTTGGTGGGGGGTTTTTGTTTGTTTGTTATTATTTATTTTATTATATGTGAATGATAAGTGTGTGAAGAGTGCTGTTCTGTATACTAGGATTTGATTTGGGCAGCATCTGTGAAGGCGGAGAAAAAAACAATGAAGCTGTGTTCTGGTGAATTGCTGCAAGACAGCAAATTAGGTGACTTTCTGAAAAACTGAGTTTAGGGATACAAGTGACAGAAGGAGATTGGCAAGAAATCATAATTAAGTGTATGATATTTGTTTATATATATTGAAATGCTAGATATCTTAATCAGAGTTGTTATTCCACTTTTCTGACCAATGTTTTGTGGGTGTTTGTTGCTAAATTACTTCTCTGTATCTATAAAAGATTGCTATCTGAGGAAAATGTTGTTGGTGTCTGTGGTGCTCATTCACCTTGTATTTGTCAGCTGGTATTACTTTGTATTATTGCTTAGTGCTTTAAGTAAAATCCATTCAAGAAACCTGTAATTCACTTATTGTGTTGTTCTGTTTTTTAGGAAGCTACAATCATTCCAGGTGACAGTCATCTCTTTCCAGATACTGACTGGCTCATAGGAAACCATTCAGATGAATTAACACCATGGATACCTGTAATTGCAGCTAGGTATTTTTGCAGAGGTGGGGGAGTGGGATGGAAGGAATTAAAAAAACGAACTTGCAGAAAAAACTAAACAAACCCCCTATAATTACCTATGTGGGCTTGGTAAAAACTGTCAGTTTTGGTTCCACACCTGTTGTGCTTGTAAGAGTGGCTACTTTTGATGCAATTCAATAATTTTTACAAAGTGTTTTTTTTTCTGTGGAGAAGCACAGATGCAGTACTACTTTCTCATAGAATTCAGTGCAGCATTTTGCTTTTAAAATTCAAAAATTAGAACTGTGTTTTAATTCCTTATATGTGAAACAGTTGTTTGGTTTTTTGTTGTAGTTTTTTTCTTGTAAATAAAAGTTTATGGCTCTGCCTTCCCTTGAGCTGTTGCCCTCTTTAAAATCAGCAACAGTAATTTAGAGATTTACTTGTGCAAACTAAGTTAGCAAAGTAGTTTGCTACAGCAAATCCTTTGTGAAATGGTATTTTTGATTAAACTAATAGCTCTACTGAAAGAGAAAGTTATAAATATTATTCCATGAAGCTCTGTTGCATAATAAAAACTTCATTGTTGCTTTTATCTGATAGTTTATTTGTTAATTTCTTGTGTTTTCTGAAATAATTTACTGTTCAGCAGTTTGTTATCCTTCTTGTAGGTCTTCCTATTCATGTTGCTACTTCGTGCTGCCGTGCTGCTTCTTTGATTTCCATGGAAAATACAGCCGAAGACAAAGCAAGAAGACTCAGTACAGAGAATATCTTGATTTTGTTGCCCAAGTGGGATTTGTATGTGGCTTTCATGTGGAAGAAGATTGCCTTAGAATTCCATCAACAAAAAGGGTAATTTTGGCCTGTGTGGGACTTTCGTCTTTTTTTTTTTTTTAACTGCTCTGTTTGAAGCGTATGAGTGTTTGTTCATTGCTGTTTTTGTAAGATAAAACTATAGTCAGCTTCATTACTTGATACAGTATGCTCTGAAAAGAGACTAAAAGTACTCTAACTCTTGTTTTCTTGGGCATTCTATTCCTAATGTTATAGGTACAGTCGTAAAACAGGGAAAAAAGAAAGGTTTCATGATTTTCTCTTATGCCACTATATATGATGGAAAACTTAAAAAACCTTATTTTTTGCCTTAATTTTTCTAGTTGCCTGTCTTACTTTTTTGTACTTAATTTTGCTGTTTTTCATGTCCAGTGAAATTCAAAGTGAAATGTTCTCAGAGTAGGAGGAGGTGTCCAGCTTTAAGTTTAAATAATCTGAGGGTCAGGAACAATATTTTTGCTGTGTTATTGTATAGCGTGATGGATTATGATTTGTTTATTGAACTTCTTCTGGGGCACCAATATTCTAAAACTAGAATTAAAAACCCCTCAGATATTACTGAGCATTGAGTTGGCATTGGATTCTCCTGTAGGTAGTGAGAAGCCTGCCTAAATATGTGGAGGTTGTGGGGCTGGGTGTAAGTACGGGACTCTAACAGTGATTTAATTGTTTCTGCTAAAATAGGTCAGCTTTATTGGGAAAAGCAGGACCTATCCATCTGCAGAACGTGCTCTGATTGACAACCAGATAACACGGTTCATTAGCAGTCGTCGGACCTGTGCTCTGGCCACGTGTGACAGAAGGGTTGGATTTAAGCATAAGGATCACTGTGATGGTCTATACGAAGAAGCAGGCTCAGAATCTCCTGAAGATGAGACTGAGACAGCTGGTACAATTTGGATGCCTGGATTTCAACCCAGAGAAAAAGTAGAACAAATCAGAAATTGTGCTTCCCTCCCTCGGGATTTTGTAGATGAAGTGGTTCTCAATGTGGCCAACTTGCTGTTAAATGCAGCCCCCCAGAAATCACGTTCTGATATGCAAGGTGGAAATACGAATACCTGGAATCAAGGAGGTGAGGTTATCTTTCCTTTACGCTATCTTTAGCTGGTAGAACATGTCTTCTCCAGCAAATCTACATGTTTGTGAATAAATTTTTAGGAAACACCGAGAACAATACAGTTACAATCAAAGGTACTTTTTTTCCTACTGTGTTTTATTGCACATAGAAGAATATTTTGAAATTGGTGTGAGTTTTTTTCCTGGTTTACACTTAAATACTATTATTGAATCCATTTTTATTAAACCAGACCACACTAAACCCACAACTCTACAACATTCTACTCTATTTGGGGAGAATATTATTGTTCAGAATATTAACATAGTAATTAGCTAGAATTCTCTAAGAGTTGTGTAAGTGCTTTGAAGTGCCATTAGGTTACAACATGATTAGGAATTTTTAGTTCAGTCTTAGGAACAAAAAGAACATTAAGTTGCTGTTAATTGTACAAGCGGTCAGTTCTCACTACTACCATCTTCCCATTTTTCTCCATCTGGTTTTACTATTTACTCACTGTAGTTTGTCATATGTTACTGACTGAGTCTTCTAACTACATGCTTATAAACAGTGCTTATTGCAGTGGGGGTTACACACTACTGTAAAAAAAGCAGAGCAAATAAAAAGTGTGTCTTACTGTGGAAATTCTGACCTGAGTCCTGTAAAATGAAAGCTGCTGTTTTACAGACAATATACATATAAAATATACATCATACATCATATTGTGAGAAAAAAGTTGCTGCGGTACTGGTAGATAATTCAGACATTCTGCTCATAATCATTACCTTATATAGAAGTTGAATTGTGTTAAGGTTTTATATATAAAAGTTTTTAATAACTACCATTTTTTATTGCAGAAAGCCTTTCCTTGAGAGAAGTGGCAGAACATTTAAATGAAGAGACTTTAAAAAAGCTGAAAAGTGAATATGGAGGCCTGCAGACACTACTTAAGAACAATCATCAAGTATTTGAAGGTAAAGGAGTCTTGAGTTTTGTTTTTGTTTTTCCTTAATAATTTATTTTATCTCCTCTATATGCAGTTAGACTTAACCAAAAAATTACTATGGTGGTGGTTTTTTAACTGATTTTGTGTCTTTGTGGAAAGCTAAATAATATTCATGTGTGCCCATTGCTCCAAGATATTGTTAGTAAAGCTCTTACGAATGAGATTGGTAAGGCGTCTTATCAGCAAAATGTTCTACTCTGACTGTATCTGAAAAGACAAACCTTTAGTTTAAGTGGCTAATTTGATGCTATTCTTTGACCTTTTATCTTTGTTTTTCCTGTGACGTATGATGGTTTTGAGGCTGTCAAATGCAGAGCAATTTTACTTAAAGCATTTAACTGAGGCTTAGCATTTAACTGGGGCTTACCAAGCCCCAAAGTATAAATGCTAACATGAAACAAATTCCATAAGAACCTATAACTGTGAGGCTTGAGGTGTTTATGTAGCTTGTGGTAGCATGGCAGAAAGAACTCAGTAGCAGGTCTTCGTGGCTGGCTGGGTTTTTGATAGCAGTTTTTTGGGTTTCGGGTTTTTTTTCCCTGTTGTAATGTGTGGTGACAGTGTGTTTTGTGTAATTGGTTTGGGGCTTTTTTGTCAGTGTGAAGTTTTGCAAAACTAAAATGTAGCTTTGCAGTAATACAAGATCTTCAAGGTCTTATCAGTATTAAAGCTGCTTCAAATTTCAAAATGTGTTATGTCCTCACAGTTCTATGTCTCCTATAAAATACCAATCAACTAATCCATGGCAAGTAATCCTGAGTATGCAACCTGTTTGTTGCCAGTGGTTAATTTAAGCAAGTTTAGCATCCACTAAAGATTTCTGTACACTTGGTTTATAAAGTCCTTTTGAATTACCATCCATTAAAAAGAGTTGGGCACGTGGAGTTTATTATGTGTCTGAATTTGGTTCACTATCATTAGGAATAGGTGAAATAGTTTTTGCAATGTGTTACATTGTAAATGGAATGAGCATTTTAAATTGGCTTGGAGGCAATGTGCACATTACCTATGAAGAAAGGTCTGACTTAATCCTAGTCTTTCTCGGTAATTTATGTCCATGGATGCTACCCAGGGCTTCGGGAGAGGCCATTTGATTCTCCCTTAGTAGCATATCACCATAGCAAGAAACTTCTGGTGTTCTGGAAGGACATTGCTCGCGCCCAGGAGGACAGAGAAGAACATGGCTACAGCTCTTTTGTCATCTTTACTGAATTTTTTTTCTTTTAACATGGAAAACAGATGGATGTACACACACACACATGCACACACACCAAACAAAAAGTGAGTCTTAAAATAACTGATTGGTGGCAGTTTCTTTTGATCAGGTATCTTGTCCAATACAACACTGATTTCCTAGGGAAAAATTATGCTTGATCATAAATAGCTGCTAATTTTTCGTCATCTTTTCAGAGGGATTTTAAGGCTCAGCTGAAATTGCTTCTTGATTGGCTTAGTATGAGTTCAGATCTGTCTGTGTATCACAAGGAAACCCGGAGACATTAATTCATCTAGTCCAGACTGTGTGATACTCAGCTTTCACTGGACTTGTTACTTTTTGAATAACAATTATCAGAATGCAGAATGGCATTGGTTAACTATTCCAAGCTACAAGTGTGTGATACAGAAGATGTGATTGAAGCAGAATATGAAAATAGAGCATGTCAACTTAAAAGTGGCAGATTCTTCCCTCTTCATTTTCACTGTTGTTTCTCATGTGTGTTTTTCTTCCACTCTGGCTAACTTCCTTTTATCTATTTTGTTTACACATTTAAGGTGTCGACAGAGGTTCACAAGTGTGTGCATGTGCAGTTTATGGTCCTAACACAACAAATGAATTTAAAAAACCCAAAGTGCTGAATCCTTATTAACCAATGATAATTCAGTGTTGGTTCACATGAAGGATTAGACTTGTCATCTCCTTGGTGCAGTGTGTTTTTGGGTCAGTGAACTATGAAAGTAAAAGACACTTGCTGGTAATCACATTTCAAATGCGGAATCATAAAGTTACGAACACAGGAGGAAATACAGTTCTTAAAGTTGAAACTTCTTCTGTCAGAACTTGCAATCTAAGTTCAGATGATTCTAGTCTAAATGATCCCAACTGCTATATTTAAAGTGAACTAGCAAACTTCTACAAAGATGATGGAAAGCTGCCTCAAGCTATTCAGCATCCCAGTAAAACATCTCTCGGGGAAATCAATAAACTCTTCTTTATACTGTGTCTACATTGTCTTAGTTTGTTGTATACTTCTTTCTGTTCCTGTACAAATGGCTCATCCAGTTTTGCCTGAGTGATCCATGTGTAGAATGTTTTTTATTCACAGAATGTCACTGCAATTTTTTCTAGTATAATTGCCATGGCTGTCTATTAACAGCTGCATTTTTGTTTGTTTTTAAATCTTAGTTCTAAATGGGAGAGTTCATATCCGTGACTGGAGAAAAGAGAAACCACCAAGTAAAACTAAACCTGAAGTGAAACGGCGCCTTTCAGCTGAAGCATTTAAAACACGCCTCTGTTGGTTTTTCATTCATCATCCTGATGGTTGTTCTTTACCTTCTGACGCTTGCCCATATGCTCATGGGACTGAGGAGCTAAGGCAGTCTCAGATAATTAAAAAGAAAAAACATATACAGTAATAAAATGTTGCCACTTGTGTTTAGGCTTGTGTACATAACAGAATCTATGATTGACTGTGGGACTGCCTAGTGCATGAACATCTGTACAATATGGAGGGATTTTCCTCATTTCTGTGCATCTTATTTTGCAGTTAGTTTACAAGTTCTCCTGTATTTCCAATTCTTTATTTTTTTATTAACAGGGAATACATATAGTAAAGTACATCTATATTTTTGGATTTGTTATGGCTTGCCTAGCATGCAGTTGTATAAGTAGAAAAGTTTAAAAACTTAATTTCCTGGGAAACTCCTCATGATCCTTAATCAGATCAAAAGTACATGATGCAGCATTTTCAAACCCTGAAAATTAGCCTGTTTTGTTCCACATTTTCAAGGAGTGTTAGGGAAACTTCTCTGTCCAACCATCCAGGTGCCACTCTGGCAGTCATACCCACAGCACCTGAGCTGGGGCTGAAGGCCCTTCACAGCAGGCAGCTTCACTGAGCCCACGGTTGCCCTGCTTGACTCCCTACACACCCCACACTCACACAGTCAGACAAGGTTCCTTCACTCCCTGGGCCCAGGATTCCCACAGCGCAGTCTCACATGTCTCAGTCCTTAAAATAATTTAAACTTGGTGCAACAGCAAAATAACAGCTCAAGCTGCTGCCTCTGATGAGAGACCTTGAACAAAGGAACCCCTTGGCTTTTATACCCTCACAGGCTCAGCACACAGTCTGGGGGTCCTCGGCTCCTGCCTCATCTCTGAGTGTCCAGTGGTGCAACAGGTCCCCAGGCCCTTTCCTATGCAAAGGGTGGCGTTTCTCAGCCTCTTGCCTGGGGCTGGCCACCACTCAGTGCTCAACCTGCAGCTCACACTGCCTGCTCACCTTGCTACCTGCACTGAATGTGTTCCTCAACAGGAGGATTTATGGTTTCCTATGACTCATAGTGGCTCTTGGGAGTTAGAACTGAGAGAGGTTTCACTCTTTCCTGGCCTGACAGCTTCCTTTCCATGTTACTATGCAGTAATACTATATAATACCCTTCCTAGTCCTTTCCTTGCTTTTTATATTGATTCAAAGTAATTGGTTTGCAAGAACAACTTTCTGGGAAATTATTGTGGAAGACTTCAGATGTAGGTGTAGGTTTTTAGGGGTCTGTAGGGCACACTGTCATAGATTCAGAGAATGAGTTGTGTTGGAAGCAACCTTAAAAATCATCTAGTTCCAACTCCCCTGCCATGGGCAGGGACACCTTCCACTAGATCAGGTTGCTCAAAGCCTCATCCAACCTGGCCTTTCCTTTTTTTGTTTTCAAAGTAAGGTGTAAAAGTAGAAAATGTGTTTAATAATATTGGGATGATGGGGTTTCTGTGTATCAGATAACAAAGGAATATTTAGCACCTTGAGCAGGTTATGATTTTCTTTGGTAGACTATTATTTTCTTTAAAAGCTTTAACTTTTAAAGTTAAATGCACATCCTAAGAAGAGTAATGAAGCTGGTGAAGGGTCTAGAGAACGTGTCCTGTGGAGGAGCAAGTTAGGGAACTGGGACTTTTTAGCCTGGAGAAAAGGAAGCTCAGGGGAACCTTATTACTCCCTACAACATGAAGGGAGCGTGTAGCCAGGTGGAGATCAGTCTCTTCTCCCAAGTAACAAGTGACAGGTTAAAGGAAAATAGCCTCAAGTTGCACCAGGGGAGGTTTAGATTGGATATTAGGAAAAACTTCTTCACCAAAGGACTTGTCAAGCTTTGGAGCAGGCTGCCCAGAGAAAGGGTGGAATCGCTCCATCATCCCTGGAGCTGTTTAAAAGACAAGTAGGTGTGGCCTCTAGGGACAGGGTTTTGTGGTGAACTTGGCAGTGCTGGGTAGATGGTTGGACTCGATGATCTTAAAGATCTTTTCCAATCTAAACAAATTCTATGAACTTACCAGTGAAGCTAATTATTACACAGTGACAGTAATTGAACTGGTGTTATAGTGCATATCTGTTAAGTACTTGTAAAGTTCAATATGTGCTGTACAAGGTTTGTGACAAGGAATTGTTTTCTGGCCCAGTTCGTACATTGATAGAGTGGAAACTGCTCTGATCTGCTGAGACAAGACTTTGATTCCTAAACCTACTGAAGAAAGGGCAAGATTAAAATTACAGAAAAAAGTTACTAAGGAAGAAATGTGGAGGTGGGAGCAATGACACAGGAGGTGACTGCAGGGGAGATCTAGGGGTAAGAGTGAATAAATCATGAGAACTCTGTAAGAGCTCAGGGAATCTGAAGAAGAAAGGAAGGAAATAATTGAATACAAAGCAGAGGAAAAATGAAAGATGACACTGGGAACACTTTTCAAAACAGTTCCAAAGTCACTTTTCTCGCACCCTAACTTTGAGCAACAGGATGCAGTCCATTGTATGAAGACAACACAGGGTCTGAATCTATTGGCAGGATGGGAGCAAAGAACTGACTGAAGTGTTGCACGTACTCCCTTCTTCCTTCACATTTTGCTTCTGATCCTGAAAGAAGCAGCACTTGCTACATCACAATGACCCTGATAATTGCAGCAGCATCTTGCTCATGGATCATGTACCACATTATCCAATATGCTAAGCAATACAGGCACCTGGCCTGCCACTGCCAGGAACTGTGGTGGGCTCTGAGCCTTTCCCGTGGCTCTGGTCTCCAGTGTTGTGTTGTGTATCACATCCTGAGTTCAGTTCTGATCAGTGCTGTGTTACAGACAGTACAGAATTTGCACATTTCAAAAAAAAAAAAAGTGCCTTGAGGTGAATTACCTACTAAGGGGCATGTTGGATGTAGTTCAGTGAAGGTCACTGGACTAAGGGAAAGAATAGAATAAGTCAGGGAAACTGCAACTCCCATGAAGCAGGATGGCACAGAAAGGGAACACAGCTGATAAAGCAGTTACTGTTACAAGAATCAGGAAAACATTTTGCTTATTGAGAGGGCAAGAGTTGAGAAAAGCCAGGAAATTGTATGAACCTTGAACGTAATCAAAAGATGATGTTGCCTAAGTTAGCCTTTGTTTGGCTATGTGCAGAGTAAGAAGAGTTCCTCAAGATGCTTATTTACTGTGGTAAACATATGGATATGCTTGATGAGGAGGAGGCCCCTGTAAAATTAAGTTCATGCTATCTCCAGATGGAGATTATTTCTGAGTGGTGCTAAGTGGAAAACCAGACTTTCAATTATTTTCCAATCATTGGTGTCTACCCTGATAATTCACCTTTGAATAGGATGTGTTTGACTTGGAAAGAGTGATTTCCTGAGTTAACCTGTGGAGCGTTTTAGATGGGCTTGGATGAATTCAGGGTTAAGAAGCTGGAAGAAGGTTGGTTTTGAGGGTTTTTTCTCCTTTCCAATAAGAGGGGAATGAAATATGTGCTTGACTCATTGAAGCTGCAAATATACACATGATAAGACTAATGAATTAGTTTTAAAACTACTTTTTTTTTATTATTTGTGCAATGCTATGATAACCAGAATAGCTACTGTTACTGTAGCGCACTGCCTCCTCTGTATAGGCTTCGTTTCTGAACTCACCAGCATTCAGCTCTGTCACAGATGTGTGATGGCTGTTCCCCTCCACGTGTGGCATCCCTGCAGGTGGCGAGCCAGCCAGTCAGAAAATCTCCTGGAATTACAGAAACTTCCCTGTTGTTTGCAGAAGTGGTAAGAGAACATTTTTGCATCCAAATGCCAACCTTATATAATTCTACATTTGTATGTGAAGGTAACTGCTGAAGGCATAAAATGGCTCTATTTTATGTAAATTCTCTATCTTGTTGCTTCCTATGTGATCCACAGCCTTAAAATGGCATTAATCCAGCTTTGGCAGTGGATGAAATACTATGCGGAGTAAGAATCAGCTCAATTCGGTAAAAAAGCTCTTGATCCACAAGGAATTCAAGCATAAAGTCTCAATTGTTCACGTGATGCTGTTACTATACTCCTTAGTTTTTTACCATCACTACCCATTAGTTAATGTAGCTTTATTTGAAGCCATTTTATAGAGGCTAAATACTTACTGTGTAGATATTTGATGCAAGTGAGAGTATAAAGAGAAGTTAGGTGTCAGGTTGCAATCAAAAATTCTGTCCTTCTGTCTATAGATTAGCTACAGTTTCATCTGTAGAAGTATTCTAAATTAAATAACAAAGAAATATGTTATTTACAAGAATTTCTTAACAATTACAATTTCTTAACAAAGAAGTATGTTTTCCTTCTCCCTTAAACATCATTAAAGGCCTGTATTTATCTGCTCATCCCTAAACTGACAGCAAATTGCAAGACTTACGGAATATATACGTATAGCCTCAGAAGAGTTGATTTTTTTGTACATCTCAAACCAGAAATTTTTCTCTGTGTGTATTATTTGGATTGTCTGTTTACAATATTACTGCAAGTACTATTTGGATTGTCTGTCTACAATGTTACTGTCAGTACTTCAGTTACTAGCCCAGATTTAGAGCAATTTCTATATATGCTTTGTAGTAAAGTTAGGCTTCTTCTTACAGGTTTTGGGGCTTGTTTATTCGTATTTAAAGTTTTAAATGAAGTTTGAATAGTTTGTGCTTGTTTAACTTCTTGAGGTTTGCACAGGCTCAACTCTCAAGCCTGATAAGGTACATCCCCCCTTAAGTCTTTCTCTTTGGAGACCTTATCATGTTTTTATGAGCTAGAATCTAGCTTTGTTTGTATAAAATAGGCAAGAGTGAGCAATCAATAGCTTTCCTTAGGACATAGTAATGGTAGATATTTGAGAATCAAGAGAGATGAAATATAAAATCTAACCATCCTACCAAGTGACAGCTAAAACAAATACGGTGGCAGGTGTTCACTAAAATGTCAGAACTCTTGGCATCAACTGATGTTAGACAATATGTTTTGTTATTGCTGGTTACTTCTGTTTATATCACTGAAAGTGTATTTTCATTTAAAAATTGCAATTAATTGGGAATTCACACAGAGTGTAATGCCAACATGTTACCACAAGGAATAGTTCTCACAATCGAGATTTTACGCTGTTGTGTTGTGCTGGAACTGTGAGTAGCATCTTACGATTTTTCTCTGAGGCGCTGGCACATTTCTCTTGTGGGAGCCTGGTGCAGCAGCACTGTGTTTTCATGGCAGTGGTTTCATGGCTGGGCTTTGCGTGCTGGGAGCAGGTTTCAGTGAACACTGTTATTTGAACCTGGATGTATGTGTTAGTGCTCATTTACCATCTCATAAACACTGCTTTAGGCCAGTTCCAACAGGGTACTATTACAATACTACTAGATGAAAACTGCTTAGTAATTGCAACACAGCTCCTCTCTTCCCTCTGCTATTTTATTGTAACAGGTTTTAACAGCTCTAAATAGGTGAGTGTAACTTCAGTTGCCTTTGTGGCAAGAGTATCGTGGCAAATTTTTGTTCAGAGACCAGTGGATCCACCTGCATTAATTTCTCTGTGAGCCCCCCTGTGCTTGGCTCACAGCTGTGTATCCAGACTTTCTTGGGTCGGGGGTGCTGTGGATGGATGCCCAAGGAGCAGCACTTGGCTGCTGAAGCTGGATGCACCTGCCACACTGTGGGAACACCCTCGTTCAAGCTGCCAGTCAGTCTTGTCTGACAGCTGGCCAGACACTGCACACAAAATCCAAGCAGTCTTCTCCTGCAAAGCCTGCCCTGAATTTTGAATACTTTGGTGTTTCGTTTGCTGTAGTAGCAATAAGGAAAGTGCCCTCACTGTTAATTTATATTATGACTGGGGTGTACACAGAGATACAACTGCTGTGAGATTAGAGCCTTTTTGCTTTGCTTCGTCTTTTTGTTTCGCGTTAGTTGTTTTTAATCCAGTGTTAAAAAATGGAGCTGGGAGAGGAAGGAAAAATTGCATGCCCTTTTCTGAGGTACAAAATACTGAGAGAGCAGAGATTTTTCAAGTTGTCTGTCTTTTGCCAGTACATCATGCCTTTTTCTTTCCTTTGACTGTGTAGCCTGGCTAGGAGCAATGCTTTTACTTTCACCACCATGGTGTATCTTCACTGGCCTTTGGTGCATTGTGAGGAAATCCATCTGGTACAGACATTGTTATCCCTATCTGTTATGCTATGGAAGAGTATAGACATAATAATTTTAGGTTTGTTTCTGGTTTTTGTTTATTTGTTTGGGTTTTTTGTTTTGTTTTTATTTAATGTTTGTTTTGGCAGATTATTTCAGCAACTTTAAATCCCATAGTGAACACATCACCTGTTAGCTGTGATCTGACAGCGCTGTGAGCATAATTACTGAGTTTAGCCCAGCAGCCATATTCCTTCTTGTATCTGGAATCGAAGCAGGTGGGGAATGCTTTCAAGTGAAAGGAGTCTTTTCTTTTCTGAAAAGATTTAATGATCAGGTATTTTGCACTTTTTTTCATGTGTTTTTTTTTTTACTGGGATGTCCCATCAGGGATTCTAATCTCAATTTTAACAGTAAAAATGTAGTAGAACAATTTTATTAATGGCCCGTAGAAGTACCTGAGTGTGAGTACAGAATCTCTTGAACTGGATATTTTCCTATTACAGAGTACGTTGGTGCTGTGCTGCTTTCCAGCGTGACCAGCAGGTGGGGAAAGGGACAAGGCAGCAGAGACAGTTCTGCAGCAGCAGCTGCGAATCCCGAGTTCAGCGACTCCCGGCGCTGCTTCTCCAGCTGGGGAAATTGGGCTGGTTGGCTGCATTGTGTTTCTTTAGATGATGTAGACAACTGGGTCTTGAGTCTTTCTTTCAAAGTCTTCCTGTATTTCTCCGTTTGAAAGATAACCTGCATCTACTTCTCTCTAGGATCTTTCTTCTGTATAAACATGAGTAACTGAAGTATTTTACTAAGTGAAGTAACTGAAGTACGCTACAAGTAAGTGGCATTATTTTGATAATTGCCCTAATTACATAAAAGAGACTAGATTATTTCAAGTCATTTTTCTGCAAGCTGAAATCAAATTATTTTTAAGAAGGTGGGTATTTAATGTTCCAATTTTTTTTTTGTCTGAAACATTGCTTTGATTTTTAAAAATGCCTGTGGTGTTCTAGGTGTTGCTGTAGATGGGAAAAGAATGGTGCTTTTTGCCAGTTCTCCTCTTCTGGTGAGCTCGTAAGTTCTGAATGCCTCCTGATAAGCCGAGAGCTGTCAAAATCTTTATTTTTAGAGGCTTGTTGGAGTGTCTTTGACTGTAGTGGCCAAAATAACAAATTATGAAAATGCTTCATAGTGGTACAAATTAGTGTCCTCAGGGGTCCCTATGTGGAGAAGTGTCTATGGTGCAGTTAAGTGCCTTTGTGAACTCTCTTTTTTTTCTTTGTTTGTTTCCTTGCTCTGTCAGCTTTTGGAGGTAAAATGATCATTATGATGGGAAAGAGAGTTGGGAGATATTTATGAACTTTGAACTTTGTACCATCAAAAGAATACTATAAAACTAAATGAGTAACTAACCCCAAGTCTCTCCATAAAAATAATAGATGTGTCAGTTTGCTTATGGATGTTGAACAAGAAGGGGTGATCACCAAGATGCTGGCTGGGCACAGCCAGTTACCTTCTTAAAATGTGTTTCAGGCATGTAATTACTCGTAGCTCAAGTTCCCAAATAAAAGAGCTTGTCATCTTTCTCGCTCTTTGCCACCAGGTATTTAACATCAATTTGTATCTGTCACACGGCTTGCAAAGCTGATTTGCATGGTGTCTCAGTCACTGAAACACTCTCTCTGTTTAAACATTGATGCTTTCCTCAGAAAATATTTATTCTTTGGATTAAAGGAGGTCCTTCAGTTTGTACTACCATGTTTTTTTATTTCTTTGATGATACTGTGTCATATTGCAATGCTGCTAAAGCTTCGGAAAGGTCCATAAAAAGACTCAGCAGCATTACTGTGATGGGGAAAGTGAAAGAAAATGGGTAGTGTTGGTGTTGGCTACTGTAGCCAACCAAGCAGCAGGAACACCTCTCCTCAGCAAATGGAGAAGGAACTTCCCTGGACAGAAATTTAGCAAAGGAGTGACTTTTGGATAGAGAGATTCTAACTTTAATGATAGGAAGGAATACATTGAGCCATATAAATGGCACTTGATGGTCATGTAAGAAAGTTCCTGTGCTGATCTATCACACCACTGTCAACCTGGAAGCAGTTCCATGGAGCCATACTTCAGTTCATCACAGCTGGACTCTGCCACTTTGATCACAGGGCAGAGGTACCTCTACAGCTGGACAGGAAGCCCCACCACTCCCATGCCTCATTTATTTACAACCAGATTCTGTGTTATGGAAAAAGGGAAAATCACCTATTTTCTCCTCTGTTCCAAAAAAAGGGACCCTTTATTAAGGCCCTGATAAGGTCATGAGTTATTTTCTGTTAACTTCTTTGAGATATAGGATGAAGCCTTGATGCAGGTTCAAGTTACTTTGAAAGTCTTTGCTGCCATTACTCATTTATCACAGCACTCCACCTCTGTACTGAGTGGATTATGGGCTTAATTTTGGAAAATCCAGAATTATTTTGTAATTTTGTAAATAGGCTGTCAGCTTTGGCTGCAAATACTATTCTTAAATGTGTGCCTTGATGGGAAATGTTTTTTATATGTTTCCTCTTTTGACTTCCTTGTCAAAGCTTAATCAGTGGTCGATTCTGATGAATAGGGCACTGATGTTTCTGGTGAAAGAGACAGGTTATGCTCCAGCTGCTTCTTTGAAGTACTTTACTCTCTGGATCATTGTCAGACCTTCTGTAGGGTCAGGAGAAGTTTGCTGCTCTTTGCACAGTAACTGATTTCTGCCAAGCACTGTGACATTTTACAGATAGCAATGTTTACATCTGGGGAGAGTCAAATGGTGAATCAGCTGTATGTTCTTGACAGACAAACCTATAGGCTGGGTTTCCTATTCCAAGTGGGTGTTGAAGAGAAAGGGAGGTAAGATAAATCCCAGTAGGTGAGCACAACCAATGGTTTTTAGAGAGGATGAAAAGCAGGATAGCACTTGTATTCCTTGGATCCTTCTGAAAGAAATAATTTCTGCCTGCATTGCATTGTATATGTCCACAAGATAAGTTCTGGTTACTGGTTGTCTGACACTGAAATAGACTGTACCTTTTGTTACTGAGTGTGTCAACTATTTCTGCATTTTCCCTGAACAACTGGAAGGTGTTTAGGCAGAGATGAGATCTGTGTGTGCTCAGTTCTTTTTAAGGCTTTTTTTTTTTAGCATAAGTCAAGCAGCTTTGAGCAATTCTCCTTTGACTCATTAGCTGTCAAAAGCAACTGGAAGGCATAAAACTGTTTCTTTCAGAAAAGAGGAGTGTAGCTGCAATATAATCTTCCTCCATATGGAAGCATCCTTCACATCAATCCAGGCATCCAGGCTTATACATAAGCAAGCACTGACACATTGCATGACATATTCACCTGGAGTCCTGGGGTCAGTTTTGGGCGCCACAATACAAGAAGGACATTAAACTATTAGAGAGTGTCCAAAGGAGGGCAACAACGTGGTGAAGGGCCTTGAGGGAAAACCGTGTGAAGAGTGGCTGAGGGCACTTGGTCTGTTCAGCCTGGAGGAGACTGAGGGGAGACCTCACTGTAGTTACAGTTTCCTCATGAAAGGAGGGTGAGGGGCAGGCACTGATCTCTGCTCTGTGGTGACAGTGAGGACTTGAGGAAATGGCCTGAAGATGTGTCAGGGGAGGTTTAGGTTGGATATTAGGGAACGGTTTTTTGCCCAGAGGGTGGTTGGGCACTGGAACAGCTCCCCAGGGCAGTGGTCAGAGCAGCAAGCCTGACAGAGTTCAAGAAGAGTTTGGACAATTCTTTCAGGTGCATGGTGTGACTCTTGGGACTGGAGCTGTGCAGGGCCAGGAGTACGACTTGATGATCCCTGTGGGTCCCTTCCAACTAGGCTTATTCTGTGATTCTGTGATATTTATAGTAAGACAGGAAAAAATATAAAGAGTAATTCATGTATAAACATGATGTGCTGTGCTGGTTTCAGCTGGGGTAATTTTTAATTTAATTGTAAAAGACATTTGAGATCATCCAATCCAGCCATGCTAAATAATAAAAAATATTATGTATTATGTTTATAATACACATTGCAGTGATATGTATATTATGAAAGAGGAAACTAAATCTTAAAATCTTTGGGTTCGAGCTTTTGTATAGCAAGTCCTAAGGTGCCCCTATAGCCAGCACTATGCCAGTGTTGTGCTACTTGTTGTATTGCTTGAATGAAATTATTTTGATGCAGAACTGAGTTTGGAGCAAAAAAAGATAGTCCCTGGTTGGCAGGAGGCAGTTCCTGGAGGAAAAATGAAAGGGAGAGACACAATTATAATTCAAAATTGTCTTGATTAATGTGCTGTGTGATTTGAAATCAATGAGATGAAGTTTAGTAAAATTCAGGTGCTCAGTACATGGGGAGAGATGTGTGTTTGTAGGCAGGCAGGAAGCATTAAAAATACAACATATGGAGTTACTGACTGGGTGATGATCTTATTACTGATCACGAACTAAATAAGGATCTGCAAAAGAGGGATAAATCTAATTCTGGGATTTATGAACAAGAAGATGAGGCATAGGAAGTAGGAGGTGAGGCCACAGGTGAAGTAGAAGGTCTGGTTCTGTACACCATGATTTAAAAAAGAAGGCTGCAGGAGATCCATAAAAATTATTAGATATTTAAAGATCAAAGGGCATGATCTTCAGGTGATAAAAATCACTTCAGGCTCAAAACCTCCCAAAGAACTGAACTGATTCATGCCAGCTGAGAAGCTGATTAAATTACTTATTTTTAAATTTTCTTTTTAATCTAACCTTAACAGTAGCAATTTACATTAAGTTCTCAGTGACATCAGGTTCCCCCCAGGGTTTACAGGAAAGAATTATTTGAGTGTCATAATTTAATTCTCTCTCTCTTCTTTCATTTTTATTTTAAACTGTGCTATAGATTTTTTTTCAGTTTCTATTTTAGCATTATTTAAAAATTAACACAGTTAAAATGGAAAAAGGAAGTACTTTTTAAATACAAGGCACAATTAACCTCTGAACCCTACTGTCTCTTGATATCATTGCTGCCAGAAGCTTAATAGGATCAAAAAAAAGGGTAATAGATAATGAGAAAATTGCCTGATGCATCAGAGGTGATTAAAATAAAAAAGACTGTAGGAAAAAAAAGGTACGAAAAGCTACATACACATTTCAAGAAAGAAGATAGCTTTCATATATCTGGACAGAAGAGGGTGGTTTCTCAAAGCTCGTGTTGTCCTGTGGTTGACCTTAGTGGGCTTGTCTGTCTTTGAAAGATCTCCTGTTACCCCTTGTCAGATGGAGGATGTTGAAGCAAAAGGACTCAGCTCTCAATGAGCCTGGAAATGGTGCTTTTTCCTAATTTGAATTCTGTGCTCCTGCAGCTAACCCCTGTAAAGGTAACTTGAAAGAGCTATTTAAAAAAAACAGCAAAGGCAAGCTTCTATTTTTGTCTGTGTATTCATGTCTGTCTGCTGAACATAGTCTGTTGTTTCAACGTTCTTTGTGTAGCTATGTGTTTAATTTCCCTTGGAGGCTGGATTGAGGAAAGGTTTCTCCAAGGTTTGATCCAGGAAAAGGTAGACATCAGTAAAGAAAAACAATGGAAGAAGAATGCAAAACATTGCTTGGGTACTTAGGTACAAAATTATAAATGACAAAGCCCAGCTACAGCTAAAACCAGCAGGGAACATTAAAGACGGTAAGAATATATTCAAAAAATACGCCAGCTACTGATGGAAATTTAGGAAAAGAAGTATTGGTGAACAAGAGCCTAATGATAGAAAGTGGGGAGGAAACTGAAATTCTCATTACTCTTTTCCCTCACTATTCACAGGCAAACCTGCTCCTAGGCTTCTCCATGTACTGCCACGGTTTGCCATAAGGAGATGGCAACCAAGAGGGGGAAGCAACGGGTTATAGACTGCTCAGAAAGGCTGATTTTCTACAAATCTGTGAAGGTTTTTGGGACTCACCTGAGGGTGCTGGTGTGATGACTAGGAGGCTTCTGTCTGTCATTTATCAACACTCAGTCAGGGTAAGCAAGACAGTCAAGGAAACAAGATTGGGAACCACTGCCCTGCATTCGTAATGGATGGCTTTCTCAGCAAGGTTGTGCACTAGTCTGCTTGTGTGGATCCTCAACTGAGCTGATTTAATACCATGATAAAATTTTTGTAGTTCTTTTTTCCCCCCAAGCCTACATGTTGCTCTTTGGAATTGCCAGTGACTCATTTCTAATAGCCTAATGCTGTTGAAGCAACATTCTAGTGACAAGATATGTGAGCTTCAGCTGATTTCTCCTAGGAAATGTTATCTTCTGAAGGAGGAGACTAGTGTTTCACCTTTACTGGCTCTTTATGGTGATCGTCCTTATATCTTTCCTTGGAATAAACAAATTATGTAAGAATTTAATAGACCAAAATGGAATGCTGAGAAGATATTTTACTTCTGCACTTTTTTAAGGTGCAAGCTAAACATCAGATGTGGGATGTTTCTGATGTAATCTCAGCTTTATAGAAGTGAGAAGCGGTAAACTGAGTTGGATTGTTTGGTTGAATTTATAGATGTACATTTTAAAACTCTTTGTAGCTTCTTTCACACTTTCTAACCCAGAAGGCCTTTCCAAGCCACTTGAACAGCTTCACAAAATATTTTTGCATCATTTTGCAATTATTTGAGCAATATGTTCATGTTTCTTCTAGGTTATGTAAAAATCATATCTGTCAAAACCCTTCTTTTGGGAAGTTCCTCCTTTCCTGTGAGACTGAGCCAAAAAAATGTGATTTCAATGATTTATGCTAATAGAGGATCTGGCCTAATCTATTTTTGTTACACACAGAGTAGAGTCTGTGTGTCATTTATGCTGTGGTCTGACTGCAGTCTTTCCTTAAAGCTCTTTTCAAATAAGGGCCCCAAAGCAGGGAAAAGAATGGGGTGAGCTGAAGGGAACTGTTTTAATTTCAAGTGTTACTTTAAAGGTTTAAAAACTTTAAATGTCACAGTTTTCTTTTTTTCTTTGAGTCCTTAGCTCAATGGGAAATGTCTTCAGATGACAATGAGCTTCAAGCTGGTTTCCTATTACTTTTGACAGGTTGTTCATTGAGCTATAATAAATTGATAGAACCAAGGGCTGTAAAAGGTCTGTGACTTTCTCCCAAAGATGTACTCTGTCTTCATTTGAAGGTCTCGGTGCTTCATCACTCTTGCAGTTGAAAATTAGTTGAGTTTCCAATTTGAAAGTGTTCAACTTGACCTATATTCCACTGCTTCCTGGTTTTCCTGCAATGACTCGGCATCCTTGTAGGTCTCTTCATGAAAAGGTAGGCAATATAACTTTATTTGTTCGTGTTTGCCTTGTCAGTTTTGTGCCATGACTTTCCAAATGTGGGCGCCAGAACTGGAAGCATCATTTCCATTTCAGTGCTATCAAAAAATGCACTGAAGTTTTCCCAGGTTCATGTACTGAAGGAATGTAATAACCTTCCTTGTGTTTTTAGAGCATTGAGACTAATGATAAGATAATTCTGTTTATCATTTGTTTGTCCATTTTAACTCTAGATTCCTTTTAAGTCACTGCTTTGCCAATACATCCTCCACTCTGTAGGCATGATTTGCACTTTTCATTCTATGGGTTTAATGTGAATATGATTTTATTAAAGTATTTTGTGGGCTTAATTGATTCATTTGCTGAATTACTTCAGATCATTCTATATACCTCTTCCATCTTTGCTCTTTATCATCCCTCCTCTTTTTGTCAGCTGTAATTGTTTTAAGATTGCATTAGCCTTATTTCAAAATTGTTTATGAAAATGTTACGTATTCCAAAATCCAGTGCCAACCCTGGGAGATCATATTAAAATTACTTGAGTTCCATGGTGTTTTACCTTTCATTACTATTTCTAGGGGTTTGTGGGCCACTTTTTAGTTCACTTATGTGCTTTATTAATAAAGCATAGTGTTAATTTTTAGATCAGATGATCAGATAGTTATGCATAAGTAAGATGCCTTATAAAAGTCTAAATATATCCTCACAGATATAATTTTTTAAAGAAAATTTTAACCTCATCAATTAATTAAATAAAATTTGGTCCATAAAATCTGCTTTCTGTAAAATCTTGTCCCTGGCTCTAATTATATTCCAGCACTTCTATTTTAATTGATAAACTGATAAGGAATTTAACTGAGAATTTGTCCATGTTAAATTAACTGGCATGTAGTTATGCTGACTGTCTTACCTGCTTTTCTTGAAGGTATGGGCACCAATTAGTAATCTTTTGAACTTGTTAAAAATATACAGCAGAGGCAGTTACCTCGTTAGGAAGCTGTAGCCTGTCACTGAAGTGCAAGAAAAATTGTGAGCATGTTGTCAAAATATTTTATCATTGAAAATGGCTAATCTGGAGAAATTGTTTTTGTCATGTGAGACCTTTTTTACTTTAATACTGTTTTCAGTGGAAGAAAAAATTAAATGAAGTACTATTAGTTAATAGTTAATGTGTTTGCTTAATATGAGCTTAAGCAAAGCATCTCCTCCTTTCAATGAAATCCTTTGTCTCATGTAAATAAAGGAAATTAAATATAATTTACACTGAATCACTAGTTAAAGCATGACAAAACAGGAAGCAGGACGATGATATAATTATTGGTTTTGTCCACATTTTCATGCCCCTTAGAAGTCAAATCAACCTGCATATGATTGAAATTCAGAGCATGTGTCCTTGGTTCAAGGACAGATTCAGCATCTGATAAGAGTGGCAACCTCATTTTTTGTATTGGCAGAAAATAAAGCTGAATCAACTTTAACCAGAAAGAGGCAGGGAAATTCAACAGCTTAGGGCTGAGAAGAGAGAGATAGAAGGGAGGCATCATCAGAAGTGGCTGAGAGGCAGCCTGGAACTGAGTGGAAACGCACAGTCCCCAGAGACAGCCGTATTTGTACTGCAGCTGTCACACAGGTGAAGGAATTATCTAAACCAAGAGATTTGGTGCCTTATCAAGATAAAAAAGAGCACCAATGGGAAATCCTTAAACAAACATGAGAAGAGGCAAAAGACGAGCATGGGAGAAGCATGCATGGGGAAGATGAACCCAGAGCTCCTGCAGATATGGAAAGGGAAAATGACACTTTGGGTAGAGTATGAATCACAGGTTTCATTTTGCAGTAACACAAAATTAATCTGGCTGAAATTCTTGATGGAAGCCTTCCAGCAGAAAGAGAATCAGCCATAATCAGGTCACCTGTGTTCACCAGAACAAGGAGAAAGCTCTGATGGTGGTGGGCTGTGTACCTTGAATGCCAGGATATGGGCATGTGTATGTACCTGTCATGTTGGCACCAGGAAATGGTGTTCTCTAAGACGGAGAGCCCACAGCAGCCCACAGCAGCCCAATCCTAAGAAGAGCCCACAGAAAAGAAGGAATGATCAAAGTCTATGCTATGTAATACCACTGTACATTTTACTTTATCTTACGTGTTGCTCTGTGTTCCAGAAGCAAGCAGACATATTTCTGTATGCCAGTATGATGTTTATGATGATAAATTCTTCAAGAACAGCCTTGTTCAGCTTGAGAAATACATAAAATTTGTCATGATTTACTAAAATATCCTGTTCCAGTCATATGCACCTGTTTACTCTCTTTCTGGAACAACGTGGTGAAGAAGCAATCTTCAGAACTGTTGTGGCAGTAGGGGGGTACCTTAAATTTATTGCTGGGCAAGGCTGGCAGATAACTCCCTCTTCACAGGGAGCAAGGGGAAAACAGGAAAGGATGTGCATTTAGATGCTTCCAGAGCTAATCTTCTAAAACTTGAAGCATTAAAGCAATTAAACTCACTTCTCTCTTGTTTGATCGTAATTGAAATAACTGTGAAATAATTAAAAGGAACATTTTTTTTCTAACCTGAAGCATCGATAATTCAGCACTTCAAAAAAGAAAGCACATCAAGCAGAGGACATGAGCAGCAGTATCAGAGTCAGACCAAGGTATTTTTTCCTCAGAATTTTATTCTGTTTTCTCTACATTGCTTATTAGATAACAATGAATAAGTTATAAGGGTTATCATGGTATCCATGTGCACTATTACTTTCCGAATGTTTGATCTTATTTAATTGCCATCAGATGACATTGTATCTAGAACTGCTTCAGAGTTAATTTTGCAGAGCGAGATGATAGGATGTCACAAAGATCTAGAAAGGTCAAATGCACCCACAATTTACAAAGTTTGGTAGAGCTCTGTGAGTGGATTCTAGTTTACATTTTTGTACTATTACTTCATAGCAAAATGAGCCCATATACTATATTACATTTACCTAGTTAACAACAGGAGAGAAAAAGTCAGCACTATGCAATATACTTGTGCAACTAAGGTAGTGGAAAAAGGCAAAATAATCTTTGTCTCTAATTTACTCTGAGCCAAAATTTATTTTGTTTCCTTACGCTTTCAGCTTGCATTGACAATTCAAATAACAACACAAATCGTGCAGGAACAATAAGCTTTGTGAATCAGAAATCTGAAATAATATTTTGAAGTCATATATGAAGTTTCAAACAAACACTTGAAACTAACTTTGTTTTGTGCTCTTAGTTCTGCCTTACCAGTTTGGGACACAAGACAGAGGCTCTTTGAAGTCCATTTCGAAATAAGATTTGCAGTGCTTAGTTTGGTATCTAAGAGTCGTAGGTTTTGATAGAAGACCCACCTTCAACAAATGACATTTGATTTGCTAAATAAATGACGTGCTTTCATTATTTACAGAGTTTCTATTCTTAAGTTCTTTGAACATGTGTGGTGATAAATGTAATGTATTACTCCCTAGAAGCTTTGGATATTCTTATGTAATGAAATAATTTCAACAGATGGTTAGTGTATAACCCCAGAATTCCAGCGGATGTCAGCAAGATGTGCTTGACTAGATTTATCCTTGGCTTAGACCCATTGAATCAGATCTTGCCAGGTAAGAAATGGGTCTGTGTACTCTACCCAGCTCTGGCATTCCTCTCAACAGTTTATGTATGTCCAGGACTCCTATGCAGTACCAGAAATACTTTGAGTCATGGTTATATTGCGAATTGAGTTAATTTTTTCACTAGAAGTTATTAATTTATGTGTTCCTCTTCAAGGATGTGTACTTCTATCCTGCATTTCTTACAAATGAAAAGGAAATCTGCAATGTTAGTGATATTTCCAGATAACATGGAATTTGAAAAAGAGAAACAGTCAAACAGGAAAATGAGAACAATTCAGAATGCCTGCAGAAGACAGGTAAGAGTTGATTCCATATGGTCAAATGCAAGAGGAAAAATAAATAGACCACACAATTGAAAACTCAGTGGTAGGGAGAAATTTTATACTAAACACTGAATGGCAGAGTAACAAGTCCAGTTATTTTATGATTAAATTTCTATAATGGTTTTTGTATCAGTACTCATCCACATTCAAAACAGTAGAGAAATTATCCTTGCAATACATTGTGTTATAACACCATGACATTATTTTACAGATTTTACACCTGAGAAGCTGGTACACATGTAGATGTATTCTTCATAGAGCAGAGCATTATCAAGAGAAGCAATTTTCTGGCTTAAACCAGACAAGCACTTCCAAGAGGTATTCATCAAGTGAGGCCACGGCAGTTCTTCCAGCCCGAAGCCAGAGAGGTCCTCTCTGACACATCAGGAATAGAAGTTGTGTTACTTTAATGCTGATATGAATTTTAATACTAGAACTGTTCAATCTCTTTAAAAATAAGTAAATAAAAGGAGTTTATAGTGAATTATGGTCAGAAAGACCTTTTTATGTCTCCAGTAGTAAAACATTAGACTATTTACCCTTGTGTTGCGGTGGCCCAGCCCACTTCGGGGCTGGACAGCATTCAGTGGGTGGATTTCCCCGCCTACAACTCTGACCCGGAGGGCGGGTCGGGGGAGTAGAGCCGCCACCCACTGGGTGTCGCCCCTGCGACATCTCCTCCCTCCTTTCCAGACCCTTCTTCTGTTCCCCGTCCTTTATTGGTTACCTGTTATCATGTTTATTCATTACCTTCGTTGCATATGCATTCTGGTCTGGAAAGTTCTTTTCTCTTCGGTTGTTGATTGGTTTCTGTTTGTAAGTCCCTCCTTTGTATTCCCCTGATTTGTTATCTGTCATTCCCCATCAATTCCCTATTGGTTTGTACCACTTGTTCGTCCCCTTTTTGGTACCCCTTAAAAAGAGGCTTCGGGCCCCGCCTCTTGCCTTTTCCTTGGCGCTTGCCCTTCAGCTCGTTCGTCTGCTACCTTGTTGCTCCCTCGAGGGACAATAAAGTTGGAACTTAGAGCACAAGAAAGAGGTCCCTCAGCCCTTTATCGCCTCTCAGTTGCTCGGCAACAGCGGTGCTGCAGCCTGCCTGCTTGTGGGTCTCCTGCAGGGAGCCAACAGCTGCTGACAGGGCAGGTGCTTTCTCTCCCGTCGACCGGGACACCGGACCTTGTCGCCTGCCAAGGCTTCCGGGCGGCCAGCGGCCAAAGCGACACCCTTGGATTGAGAAGATATGCCTGCTTTTTTTGTGACTTTTTCTGGGACCAGAGAACTTTGGGTTTCAGTTCTGGACATCACAATATCAAAAATAGGGAGACTGTTTTTCAGTAACTAAAGCAAAAGAAAAAAAAGATCTGGAATTAGCAGAAGAGATGAAAAATATTTATGCTAAGCTAATAATATTATGCTAATAAAATATTTATTATTTATTAATAATTATTATTATGATAATTAGCCCTAAATTAAAGATATGTTTCAAATTGTTAAACACCCAGCATCTCCTATGCAGTGTTGGTTTATATGTGTCAAATAATGCTCTATCACGAATGTTATTCAGTTTCAGTAGAAGGATTGCCTTAGCCTTCAAGGTAGCCAAGATTTCTGCTGCAAAGTTAGCAGGAAAAGGCATTTAACCATGGAGGAGACAGTGGCTTTTTGGCTAGAGCACTTTTGGGTTCATGGATGTGACCCAACCTGGTATGCCCAGTCTGCAGCAGAAACTTGAATCGAAATTTGCTTTGTTTGATAAGTAGGGTGTCTGAGTCATCTTTCTACAGGTAATCTTTCAGTCCTTCTTCTTGGCATCATTCTACTTTATATTAAAAATGTAAAGTTAATTTTCAGTATTTTTTTACCTCTGAGGAATTAGAAAGGAAAAATATCTACTGTTCTTTTTCCCTCCACAAGATAATTTGATTTGCTCTATTTTAGATCTACTTGTAAGAAATCTCACGATAGAGTGTTTAAAACTTAAAAAGAAAAAAGACCTGACTGCTGATTAATATTTTAATATTCATTCCCACTTTCTTCTGCATGCTGGAATCATTTTGTCACAGCAGAGGACAGGATCTACTACTTACCTGACATGCCATGCTCTCCCTTGCTCCCTCCCCTTTCTAAGAGCATTGAGCTGAACTTCAGCTCATGGTTTAGGACTAGACCATTACTATGCCTCATAGTGATATGCAGAGAAATGTGTGAAATGAGCAGTGTTGTGCCCCCAGGCACTGCTCAGGAACACAAATTGCACACCCCAGAGCAGCCCCATAGCATATCTTTCCTCCCCAAGAAGCTGGTCCCTCACCTCCAGAAACCTGTCTCAGCAAAGAGAGTCCTGGGCAGTGCTTCCGCAAGCAGTGCTTTCGTTGTGCAGGGACAGTGATTAGTGCCTGTTTGCTCTTTCAGTCGGCATTTCAAAATCTTTTGTTGCTTTAAAGACAGGCAAAGAAACGGGATAAAAATCTTCACCAGATGGCAGCCTCACAGATGAGAAGGTGCTGTCTTTTCTCACTTTGTGATTTGTTGAAGCTTCCTACTCTTGCTGTTTTAATTTCATTTTGTTGGCGTGTTCCCAGTGAACCTGTTTTCCCCATATGTGAATATTCATTTTTTCTAATCCAAGGTAACACTGCTGGCAAATGTCCTTGGATGTAAAGTGCTCCTTTCTTTTTCTGTTGTGATCAATGGTACTTGTTTTTTCTATCAAATGTATCTGTATATGCGGTTCAACAAAAGGACAACATAAAAGCATCATGTTATTTGACCACTTTTTCTTCTGTGTAACTAGATGCTCAAGGATTTTCCTCTGCATCTAAGGCAAATGGTAAGTTTAGGTCACATCTCTTGGGTTTCCAAGACTTCAAGATAATGTATTCCCATATTCCTGAGATGAATTTTTCACCTGTTTTTCTACATAACTTGGCTATTGCCACATGATGGGTATGCATCATAGTGTGCAGTCTGCCTATTTATACAAATAAAGGGAAAAATAATTGAAGTTTATCCCATTATACATAGAATGAGGGAAGACACAGAGAAAGTAAACACTGATTTGCCACAGATATTTATCTGTTGCAGGACTGAACTTCTAGATCACCTCTTGCCTAGTAAACAGGGACTAGTACAGTGAAAAATACCCAAGATGAGACAGGCTGGCTATGCTTGTTTTAGTAAACAAGTATGGAAGAGCATTGATAGTGGCTTTGATGGAAAATGACTCCCCAGAGTGGCCTCACCTATTTCACAACCTGGACATTTTCTGGGAGATTTGTAGTTAACATAAGGCAAAGCTGCACTAGGGAAGCCAAAGGTTTAGCAATATCAACAATCATGGCAAACTTGGTCTGGTTTTTATTTTTTTATTATTATAGGTGTAGCCTCAAACCCAACTGAATTAACTTAGACCAGATGGAGTGTGGTTTAAAAGCACTTAAGATGTCCAGACAGAAACCATTAGATTCATTCACATTTTAACTTGGCTAGAGTCCTGCTTAAGTTCTTCTGCTTAAGTATTTTTCTCCTTCCATAAGAAGAAAAGAAAAGGCCTCTTAGAACAGCTATTAACCCTCCCCTTGGGGAAATTCCCAGAAGTGTAAGGCTGGGTCCAGCTTCTTCCGGGACTGACTAATTTGAAAGAAATATTTGAGCCCACATGTGCTTCCAATTGGGAGGAAGGAGATGAAGAGTTCTTTGTCTGAAGGTCGTGGTTTGGAGCCATTCTACTTTGTATTAAACAATCATCCAATGACATGAGAAGTTGAGAAAATAAGAGAAAAGACAGATAGTATTTGCAAACAGAGTGGTAAGCCTGCTTAGTGGTGGATCTGTAGCTGATACACGGTGACTGATCCTGTCTGTGTTTGCAGTCATTTGTGATACATAGCAAATCAATAATAAAGATGATTTGTGCTGAAGTACCATCCTAAAAGATGTGAGTTTGGGAGCTTGGAACTGGTGGAACTGGTTGTTAGCATGAATGTTCGTCTCTTCTTCAATAGAAATGGATGTGGGAAATGGAACCGTTCCTGAAGCCATGTCCTATTGATACTGGTGCCTTGTGATCAGGAGCTGATTTTGTTGGGTCACTGTGCCCATCTGTCTGAATCATCACCTAGAGAAATATATACATATATATCCATGTTATATATAAATAATCATGGAATAGATTTTCTGACTTCGCAGGCCTCTGCACATTAACCAATACTTCTGAAAAGATTCTTTTATTTCATTTAAACAACTTCTGCAGACATTTAGTGTGGAGAAAATAAAGAGGTTGAGAGTTGTGTTTTCTTTTTCTCATTAATTCTGTTAGACACATAAAGACTGTAGAGTAATTAACATATTGATTTAGAGTAAATATAAATTAGCCTCATAATTTCTCACGTGAAAGCTTGGGGAATAAAAGCTTGATAATAGTGCTAGAAAAATGTTTTGATTTTCCGTGGTTGTAAATTTTATGGTCAAGGAATGGGAAAGAAAGGAGGGTTATACATCAAGCACTGACATTCTCTTTCATCTAACAGATTTCATCTTTCCAGCTTTCAACATCAAGAGCTAAAGACAGACCCTAATGACTGTGATTAAGATATGCCCTCTTACATCAGGGCTGAACGTTGTGCCTGGTTATTTGAAAGGGAATAATAAAAACCACATAGCTGTATTTTACTTGGCTAGAGCTCTCCTTGTATTAACCAACATACTGCAGAAAAGTTATGGGATAATGAAATTTTATATGAGGACTTTTAAACATAAAATGAGTGTAAATTACTGAAAATTTGTGGGTCATTTATTCAACTACTGTAGTGTTATTCTGGCTAGATCAAACATTTGGCTAGTGGATTAGATTTTTTTTTTTTATGTGAAAGAAATCACTAAGAAATAGTATTGTTGTCAGACCTGTAATCAGCATGACCTCTGTCTCTTGTAGATTCTTCTGTTCAGCTATAAAAGAGTCATGGGACTAGGTTCTGAGCCTACAGAAAATCTATTTGCTTCAGTGCAATCAAGAAGGAACAGTAATATTTTACTAGTGTATTTAATCACCATGCGTTAATTAAAATGAGACTTAAAGGGACCTATACCTGGAAGATTAGATCATAAAGTCTGGTCTCTAAATACTTAAATATTTAAAACATCTCAGTCAAAACTGCAGTTAGGATGGGATTCTCTTGGGGAAAAAACGCTCAGCCTTGCTCATCGGTGATTTCTAGCATCTAAGTATCTTTTCAAGATGTAGGTCTGAGAACTAGCAGTGTTAGCTAATTAATAGATCTTTTGATCAGAATTTAAGAGGGACAAACTGAGTATCAAACTAAGAACTGTGTAGCTCAGACACAGTTCTAATGGATGCTTGGGGAAGGAGAGCAGTAAACAAGGCAGGTATTTCCCTGTTCTGGCTTGCATCTTGCACACATCCTAACATGTCCCAAAGCCACTTATTTCTAGCAGTTAATAGCTTTATCCACTAACTGTAGCTTTATCTGTAACTGTAGTGGATACAGAGCTTATGGAGATTACAAATGCCTTTGTGTGGATTTAAAGCAAAAAAACCCACATTCTTCATTTCTGTTTCTCTTCCTTCAAGGAAACAAACTCTATTTCTTTTATTGCTTCACTCTCTCTGCACCTGCCACCTTCCCATTAGATATTCAGAAGTGATGGGAAAGGCTTTGGCTTAGATCTTCCAGCTTCCTTCTGCCAGGAAGAAATTCACTGAATCACGTCCCAGATCGGGTAGAATTTGAATATCATCTGTAACAGACAGATGAGCGGAGCCTTATCGCAACACGTACTCCTGACTGGGGTGGTGATGAGGTGATGGGACTATGACAGTGAATCTTCTGAGACTGCATTATCCAGGTGCAGAGCATCCATGTGTCCTAAGGGCTGAAGTGTGATGGAACAAAAACTCAAGAGGGAATTTGTATTGCAGATTGTGTAAACTGGCAATTCCAAGGCCATAAAAAATAAAATTATCTATGGAACAGCACTTGGAGACTTAAACTCTAGGGTACAGCTTGTGCCTATCCACTCTGAAACTTCTCACGTACTTCAGAGAGTCAAGAAAGTGAATGTGCTCTAGTGCATGCAGATGCAGCCACGTAAATCTCTGCCCTCATAGACAAAACTGTAGTCCTGCAGTCCAATCTGAAGCCATATATCTAAAATAAGGGAAGGTGCTCTTCCTGTTCTAGCTTTTTGCCTGATACACTTCAGTGAAGTTAGGTACGGCTCTGTAGCCAAATGAAATAAATTTTTGGTGAGAGTGAATAAGGATGTATGGAGAGAAAAATATTTTTATTTGTCTATTCAAGTCTTGTATAAACTCTCCTAAAAATTGAATTTGATTAAATGTCAAAGCCAATTCACTTGGGATCAGAAGCTCTACATTTTGAAGGAAGTTCATGTCAGGATAAACCTCCTTTCAAAATATTGTTACAAGTCTAGTACAAAGGTTCAAGTTGATTCCCCTTCTCCTGGACTTAGGCCAGTTTGAATGAACAGGACATGGGCTGCTCTCTAACTACTCCCAGGCAGTCTTTCCTAGCAGGGTAACTCTGTGAAAATGTCACAGGTAATCATAATATTTGAAATCACTGGCACTATTAAACATGCAGCGTTTATTAAGGAACATTAAAGAACAGCAATAAATGGCTTCTGAGCAGTTTGACATCTGGCTGTACCAGAAAGAAAATATTTATCACATCAAGAGCTTTTAAGGACTGAATATATACTAGAAGTAAACATGCCTTATGCAAATAGTTTGTTGGTCAGATATGAAAGCTGAGGCTGGCGTTAGGTCTGGTCACTGCTGGAGTTCAGGGTCTTTCAGTGCTTCTTTGCCTTCTCCTCCCCGCTCAGATTCTTATCCAGGCTGTTTTCCCAAGGTCTGCCAGAGCAGCCCTCATCTGTGTGCTCATAAATGGCCTTTTATGCATCTTTTCTGCTGGATTCCTCCCCAGACAGTAATGCAATCGAAATGTTGATGCCATGTTGTGTAAAGGTGGCTCTCCAAGCCCATCCTGTGGGGCACAGGATGAAGCACAGTGGCAAACTGGCTGCCTTGAGGGTGCTGGCTCCTTCTCCTTCCTACCCAGTGCCAAGAGGCCGAAAAGCAGCTCAGAGTATGTTGCTAAGAGTAGTTTTCTATTGCTTCACAAGAACCTAATAGAAATGGGTAACCAGGTTCATTAAACTCAACAGCAGTTCTAGGGATTCACCGGGATTAATTGCTGTTTATAATGATTAGCATAAGAGCTAGATCCCCTGAATTCCTTTTGTAAGGAATGGGGAGCAGTAAACACTTTAAAGGGAGGGTTCTGCAGTCTTCTTAAGCTGTCTGCTATGGGATAAAAGGAAATGTATTCCAGAAGTGCATGATTTTCTCCATTAACTCTGAATGAATCAAATGGTTCCTGGCTCAGGTGTTGCTCTATCACGGGGGATAGAAGACCCTGCCTCTAGATCTTCTTTAGAGAAACAGCTAACACAGATTTCTTCCCTCTAGGTTCCCTATTTCCTGTTATGGAATAAGAGAAGAAGCTAAAAATCACTTAGGACAAAAGCAAGTGATGTTCTCATGCAATGAAAATGCTTGCAAGGTCCTCTACACCCTCACCAATATCACCATCATCTATTCAGTTTAAGTTGTGTAAACAAAAGGACTGAATCTAGCAAAAATTAGTCGTAACACTGTTTTTTTCTTGATATGAATTCTATAAAAGTCACTGTAATTTCCAAACACTCTTTTTATTAAAATACAGTTTTAAACCTTCTGATGCATCTTTAATTCCTGCACAGAGTAAGCATTTCATCATGAGACATTGTACAAAAAGGATTGCTAATTCTTGCAAGTCACAGCAAGCTACCCACTAATGTGATCTGTGACTAGACCCCAATTCATTTTGGATTAGGAGATAATACTGAGATCTATTTTCAGGAGATATCTGTATTTTTCCATGCAGCAGGGAGCATTTTGAATAGCCTTTTTCCTTTAAGCAACTCAAAACACATTAAGGAACTATCCAGCTTGTGAGAAGTGCTTCATTTTTTCTTTTCACTAGCATAAATATTTACAGAAAGTTTTTTTCCTTGCATATTATAAATACTGATCAAGTGTTTATACATCTGAAAATCCTACAAATAAAAGTCTCAAAGGAATATAATATAGGAATTATGCACTTTCTGATTATTATCTCTGTGTGATTTTTAAGTTAATATCAGAAAACAGGTTAGTTTCTTACACAGGCTGTTTATAATGCATAGTTTTCTTGACATTTTATATATATATGTGTGTGAATATTTATGTGTGTGTGTAGGTATAGGTAGCTTACTTAGAAATGCATTGTAAATTAGTTATTCTTAACTTCCCTGTAGCTATTGGCTGACTTTCAAGCAATCACAGGAAAATTCATCATAAAAATTCTTGATTTATGTTCTGATTATAGGAGCATCTATGCCATTTGAATACATTGGCTGTATGCATTATGTATACAGATGTATGCATATTATGAAATACATTTATCTATTTTCTCTACTTGTGATATTTTTTTGCATGCTAGTCTGGGTTTCTGTAAGCAGCTTTTCAAGGGAAAGTTTTGAGCACCCAAATGAAATTAATCTATGTTTTTATTTGCGCTGAGCAGAGACCAAGGTACTTGCTGAGCGCCTTGTGAGATGACTTTTTAGCAGATTAAATGTTGACCAGTGTTAGACTATTATAGCTGTCCAGGAACAAAGTCATTACCAGCAGCCCATTATCTGCTGCACCAGAAGTGAAGCTCTTTGGGGAGCTACAGCATTTCAGCAGCGGGGCCCTTCTGCCACAGCTGCTGTGAAGTTTCTGTGTGGGCTGCTCTCACAGAACACGGAGCACTTCTCCCTCTGGGGCTTTGCTGCAGCCTAGAGAAAGCAATATGGATATTGAATTGAAAGCATATACATCTCTTCCTTTCCACCCCCCCAGCAAGAAAACATGAAGCACAAAGAGTTTGTGTTCTGCACCTCTTACAGGGAGTTTACGCAAGCACAAAGTTTCTGTAAAATTCTATTTTCTGCAGTGGAAGGGTCTGACGTGTTTGCTCTGTTTCACTGGTGTGTGATGTCAGGCCATGAACCATCAGATTCAAAAATGTACTTGGGCAGCATGAACCACCTCCTATCTCATATAATAGAGAACCCAGTGCATAGGCAGAAGGTAGGAACACGGTGTCCGTGCTGTGAAAGCAGTCTGAACAGAAGAAAACCAGTTGAAAATACGATCTTTTATCAGCTGCAGGCTGTTGTCATGAGTGACAAAAGCAAATATGCATGGCTCCTGTGTCTGGCTGGGAGCAAACAACACTGCAGCCCGACAGAAGAATTAAAAATTGCTGTTTCCCTCAGCATGGGAAAGATGTGGCTGGTATTGATGTGAGCTGGTACCTACAGCCTGAACTGAAAAGCCTGGGATGTTCCTGCAAGTTACGTGCAATGCTGGTGGGACCTCAGAGCAGGGGTGTGTTACAGCTACAGAGAAAATGAAAGCTGGGCCTGTAGAGGGGAAAAATCTGTTCAGTTGCCTTCAAAAATGCACTGAAGAGGTGAGATTGAACCAGTTACCTACCAGTGCTGATGGAGGGAGTCCTGGCTTGCCACTTAATTTTCATCTTTTCTGTCCTATAGCACTAAGAAATGTAAGCTGACAGTACAATACAGAGAGTTCTCAGAGGCTTAATGTGTTAGTGTCAAATGAAACAAAACCTGAGATTAGCTTTTTAAAGGATTTTGTATGCTACAGATAGGAACTGAAAGGCTTTTATAAATCAGCTCTGTTGCTTTGGGGAAGGAAAAGGGGAGATGAGCATCAAGGAGGAATAGTGATGGAACAATTAAATGGATTAATGGATAGCAACCATAAAATGGTGCCTTTGCCTACATAATTAGTACCTGCTTGGATTTCAGAAACTCAGAGTAATTGACTGAGGCTGCAGATCGTGCTGTAAGCTGAGAAGGATAAAAAATACATTCCTAAGACCTAGAAAAACTTGAAATTGTGACAATAATTACTAAATTCTGGGTTGGCTTGTTCCTTTGTTTCCACTTTTTGAGATGTGTCACTTAATGATGTATAAACAAATACTGATTTAGCCAGAAAAAGTATATTCTCATATAGAAAAATCTTTTGAATGGTGTGACAGAGAGGTGCTGATTGGTGTGACTGACTGTGCCTATTAAGTAAAACAGTCCCTGTAAGAAGGAAAGAAAGTAGGAAAAAGCTCATGCAGAGGAGCTGGGTGGCTGGGCTTGCATCTTTGAACACAGGAGGTGGCAGCTCTGCTTCAGTCCAGGGTGGAGGCCTTGGCTGTTGCCAGTAACCTTCAGCTGTATGCTGCTGATGCCTGAAGTCTGCTGCCCAAGATATTTGTGGAGTTGCTGCCTTTTAATTTTAATGAAAGAGAAGAAATTTATTTGAATAGCAGTTTTGCAGAATTGGTTTTCAATGACCCCATCACACAAGTGGCTCAGCTGGCAGAGGTGAGCACAGAGCTTCCTGGAGCAGCAGGGCAGCAGCGACACCCTGGGGCACGAACCTCCATCCAGCATGGCTGGACCTACGACCTTGCAATGAGGACCATGATTCAAATCAAGGAAGAACCTCAGAAGAGCAGGGAAAGTGTTCATCTGTTCAGATCTGAGATGGATGTTCATGTCACAGGACTATTCATGAGCTGTTCTGGAGCAAAGGAAATGTCTCTTGGTAATACTGTTCCTGTTCAATTGATGGTCATGTTTCAGTGGGTAGCTTGGCTTTTGACAAGCAGATTTCTTCCAAGCCAACACCGTTTTCTTAAAAAATCCCCAAGCAGTCATAATAGTGACAGCACACCCTGAATTACTTACTAGGTATCTGCTGTGGCATGCTGTAGCAATCTTCTCATGAGCAGCTGATGGTTTCACCAAGGTGTGTCCCCTGGCATGGGCTTGACACTTCCCCCTGTGGGGAAATTGAGTGTTCATAAAGGCTTCTACATCTTGGTGCCTGATTATACATAGTACAAGCCAGTGCTGAGCAGATGGCTTTCCAAGACTCTTTGATTTGAAGAGCTGAGCCTGTCTTTCTGGAGGATGCACTCTTCAGCAGTATTTATATGGTTTGAGAAAACACCAGGGAAACTTTTCAATTACACTAGTGCTTCTAAAGTACTTATGTGCTTCCAAAAATGCCAGCTGCACTGGGGACCTCCACCTAAGTCCATTTCTCTGGCTGCATGCAGATAGTACGTGTGGGAGAAAATTCCATTTAATTTCAGTATCACTCCATTTTTCATAGTTGTTCTGGTAAAATTTTGTAGAATTTTGTTTGGATATTCTGTAGAGGTTGCTATCTGGCTTAAGTAGTTAACAGATGATGCCATTTACGAAATTCACTAAAGCTTAACCTGGGAAAATACTACAATGAATAAAACCCCGCCTTTATTGCATTTAATTTTCACTTGATATTTACTTTTCTTTCTTTAACCTTTATTTATCCTGAAATCCAAGGCTTCATGGCTGGTTTACACTTAATTAAATACTTAAGCAGAAATCAGTGTGGGGGTGTCTCGCATATCTGGTTCTCACATAACTTTGTTAACTGTCAAACAACGTGAAATATTTTAGTAGGACACCATAATTTAGCAGATAACATCAGGGAGTCAAGCTAGGACATACAGCTTGCTTTTACTTATGAGTACTTGCATGTGATGATTTCTGAGGGCTTTTTAGCAGCAGACCCCCAGCCTCCACTGGCACTTAATACTGACTAAATTAAAAAATGTTTAGTCCTTCTGTGAACACCTACATTCAGAATTAAAGTAGCCTTTGGTCAGCTTACCAGGAATGTTAATTATGCTAAACTGAAATAACATTTTAATCCTAATTAAAATGCAGGGTTCCTGCCACAGGAGTTTAATGTGTGATCACTTTCCTGCCATAGCTGTGCACTCTATCCAGATGTTACTGCTGGGTAAGGCGGAATTTAAAAAACAGAGGCAGCCGTCTGTGTGCACACCCTGCGAGATAAACAGTGGGTAAAAGGGGTAAAATATCTTCCATTTTTTGGGTGACAGAAAGATGCACAAACACAGCTGCAAGAGTTGTTAAATTTCAGCTCTAAATTCACAGCATCTCAGCCCTTGTATCTCACCTGTGTGTTCAGAGCCTTCACTAATTTAGACTGACTTCCTTTACTGCTCCCAAACAGATGAGCTTTCAGTCTTGTCACTCTCATTGTCTGTTAATTTGTTTGTTTTCTTTGTAAGAAAATGTTTCAAATACCTCCTGTTGGTTATTTCCCCTAACAAGCAACTGTCATTTGATGGCTGAAATGAACAGGCTGTCCCAGGAGAATGCTGCTCCCCTTGAATTTCTGCATTCAAGAGTTCTGTCTACACTTTCAGTGAGGGAGCCTGGAACTGCTTGGGAGCTGAATTTGGAGGAAAGCAGTCCCAAAACAGAGCAGTGGAGCTGGCACCCAGCTCTACTGACAACAGTTGAACAACTGGCTCCAATTTTAGCAGAGCAGAAGCCCCATCTGTTTCCAAAATTAAAGTATACACAGATAAGATACTTTTCTAGCAAATTAGATGTAAAGATGGTGTGGCCACAGTTTGCAAATATGCATTTCTTTAGCAAGACTGACAAAAATTGTATTTTGAAACATAAGCACTCCACAAGTCCCTATTTTAGTTCTGGAACTTCATGTTGGTGTATGTCACGGTCACTTCTTATTTGAGTCCTCATATGTGTCATGGTAGCTGTGAAATGAGCAGGCACCTGGTTCTTTCAAGTCTGTGCAGTTAGTACAGTAAAACATTTCAAGTCTCTTTAGTAAATAGACTTTTTAAAGACCATCTCTGTAAGTTACATCTTTTATTACCAAATGTCAAAGTATTTTAACTCCATGATGGCAAGCAAGGGGTAACCACAGCTGGCTTCTGATGTCACCACAAAATGAGATCAATGGCAATGTCTTCTGCTAAATCTAGAGAACATTTCATGTTATTCCCTTCAGCTGACCTGCTTGTGGCATGGTTGAACTCAACCATCTTCAGCAGTCTTGTTCTGAGGAGTCTGGGCTGTTTCAGAGGTGGTGGGACTCCAGCCAGGGAGAGGTGCAAGCTCTGAGAACGCTTTGTCCTTGTGGAGGGCAAAGGTGAACAAGCAGCACTGGGCTAATCTGGTTTTCCTCTACAACATGAAGTCCACTGTGCTTTGGATCAGCTCTACAACTTGATCTCAGGAAGGGAACAGTTCTTCTAGTCCATGATATTAAATTTCAGGTTGAAACTCCAGTAATAAATGTTTTCTCTTTTGTCTCGCCCCACTTTTTTTTTTCTTGGCGGTCTCATGAGAGATCTCCTTCTTCTGTATCTGAGTCTCACAATACAAAAAACACCAAGGACTTTCTGGGGTGTTGGAGTGTAATGAAAGGGATTGTTATAGGTTGCTGCTGTTGTTTCTCTGTTAATAAAGAATTAGCTATTTGAAGCAAAGGACATTGTCTGGAGTTCTACTATGCAACAAAGTTATCAAGGAGAAATAATGTAGCAGACAATGATTATTTCATAACTCATACAGAAAGCTATGATTAAATCTCATGATAGGATTTATGAATTTTGAGAAGAAAAAAGCTGAGGCAAGATAGTAGAATAAATACTGAATGGACAATGATTTACAGACAATAAGAAACTGCATCTGTGCTTCTGCCTCAGGTGTCAGACTTGGTCATCTCACAGCTATGCACTCTTCAATGTCATTACAGGGAAAATTAGAAGTAATTTCCATTTTTTTCAGTATGGTGACATTGTATTTAAAGAAGCTTATGACTCACACTGTGTTTACTTCATCAGGGAGCCTGACATTTAGAAGGATGTATTTAGTAAGAGTGGTTGTATAAAGGAAGAAAATTAGTTTCTCTTAACTACACTTATATGTTAAGCACCAGAAATATGTTTAGATCCACATCAGAGATGAGGCCTAATTTTCTTCTCAGTCATTCCTCTGTTAATTAGCAGTAATTCTAGTGCAGCAGTAAAGTGACTTGGTAAAGTGACAGGAGTATGAGCTTTCCCTTCAGATGTTGCTGCTATTGGCAACAGATGACTTTTGATACATTTATTTACATTAAACAGAGCCCTAATGCATTAGACATACCAAAGAAATGTTTTATTTAGCATTGGAGAATTATAGCTTTTGTGTTAATTTTTCATTTGTTACAAAACCAAAGTAAACATCTGTGGAGACACTAACTAGAAAGCACAATTTCAGTCACTTTTTTGAGGCTTGGCAGTAAGCATTGTTAGCCTTGACTTTTTCAGTTGCACATCAGGTGACATTTTCCTACAACAGAGGGGACATTTTCTTTTCCTTTTTAAAGATTTAGCTTGTACTTTTCTCAGGAATTATTCTTCTTTTATTATTATGACAACCTGAGGGTTGCAGGACCAATTTGTTTCAGAAGCTTAAAAATCCCTGTTTATGCAGCAGAGACACATCTTTTCAGCAGAGAAAGGCTACGAGTGCCAAAGTGGGAATGGACACAGCCTTCTTTTCTGAGAGTATTGTGTTTTCCCGTTTGTCACATCTTGCAAGAGGAAGCAAACATTTTCCCCCTGACTGAGCTGTGTGATTTATTATACTTTCAGCTCTTGTAGCAATTTTCTAGGTGCTCTTCTTAGTGATTCTGAGACGTTCTTTACTCAGGGGAAGGAAATCTCCAGAATGCCTTCTGCTGCCTGGAGTAAGACCAAACTGTTGATGAGAAGAGCTGTATTTGTGGGATCTTCAAAAGCAAGTGCAGGTTTTGGTGCTGCAGTGAGACCCAAGGCTGAGCCATAGCCACTTTATAACAGAGGCACATGTAAAGTTTGTTATACGTGGGGTTTTTTGGGTTTTTTTTGTGACATTTTCTACTTTCTGAAGAAAATGTGGGGGTTTTTTGCCCCATAATGGAAAAGAAACCTTATACTTTAACCAGGTTGGGTTCAATTTACTGGTAGATCAAAGTGTATCTTTCTACCGTACTAGGGAGAAACACAGGCGCTGTTGGAAAGATGATGCAAGATAATAGCCATGTAAAAAGAAACAGCAGCCCAACAGAAACTTTTTGCAGCACTAGTTGTTTTCTTTTCCTGCAGCCACATCTTCTAGAAACCCAAAACTGAGAGGATTTCTTGGTGGTACATCCTGCACAACCTTTGTAAACCTGCCTACCTCTTTCAAGCTCAAGTATCTTCAAGCCTCAGATAATATCTTCAGGAAAACTACAGAGTCCTCCCCAAATTGTTAGCTCCTAATGGATTCATTGGCTCAGAAGGAAGGAGAATCCTCCAATTGATTCACAAGAACTAGTGATCTAGTTAAACAAAAAGAAACAATGCTCTGAAGTGCTGCTCCTTTCCTGGAACCTTTGAGAGCCCCACATTTTAACTCAGTTTTATACAAACAGTTATTAAATTATCTGAGAACCAGTCTCTGCAGTCTTTATAAATTTACATGAGTAATTTTGATTTTGGGCTTCCCAGTGATGTTTCTTTACATTATGAGATCATAGGTTCTGCAGGCTCTGTTTGCAATTTCTTAATATGCATAAAGATAGCGGGGTCCTTCTCATTTGGATAAATTAAAAAAATTAAAGGATGTTTCATACCATCCCTACTGTACTGAGATGGCTGCTCTAGGAGTGGCTTGAAGCTGGGGACAGTCTGCAGTGCAGCCCCAAATAGCTGTGTTGAGTTTGTAAGCCTGAACCTGGTTGCTTTTTAGGTTCTGTCTGGAATAATAGTTAGTCAGGAATAAAACTGTTGTCACCTGAGGTATAACAAAGAAACTGAAAAGAAATAGTCAAAGTCTGTAAAACTTCATGGAGTGGAGTTGGGGCCTTAATACAGCTGGGAGAGGTACATGGGAGAGTAGGTGGATTAGTTTGACGGCAAAAACTTAACACTGGAATTAAGGATGAAGGAGAACAGAGTTTTGAACTAGCTGGAAACTGCCTTGGTACAGGAAGACATATTTTAAAAATTGAGAGCAGACTGAGGTTTGTGTGCATGTGACAGCTTGTGAATCTGACTGCATGCCTGCTTTTCCTACACGGTATAGATGAAGCCATGGTGTCTGCACGAGAGGTTATTCCAGGATAGCTATTCAGAGACTCAGAAATACCTCTATGCATTTATTCTGTGCAGATCCAGCTTTGGAAGTATGTCTTGCTTTAACTATATTTTTCAGGATTTTTTTTTCAGTGGAATGTGTTCTGCCTGCTCACTCAGTGCTGGCAGCATCGCTTGTTTCTTTGCTCTGCCATATCATGGTTCCAGCAGAAAGAAAAAGCTCTACAAAAGCTAGCAGTAACAAATAGCTCAGTAATGGAATGACAAGTATGAGAGCCATTACCAGAATATGGATCACACAGCTAAGCTTTGCTGTTTTTTATAGCAATTTTGCAGTGTAGATCAGTGTAGAAAATCAAGTTTGCCTGGTAAAATTAATGCCTTAATTAGAAAAGCGTGCCCCGTTTCTATTTTGGGTTAAATTGCAAGGAAACCTACAGTAAAGATTTAAGTCTGATTCCTCCTTTCTGGGGCTAGCCGCTAAATACATGCAGCCTAGCCTGACAATATTGAGGAGTTACTGAGAGAAGTGGAGGTGGTAAAAGTGAATCTGTAAGATACAGAGAAAATAACCCAGGCTGAACAAGATTTGTTAGCTAGTAGTGGGAGGACAGCTATTGGACGCCGCCTTTAGTTGTTTTGGGTTTTTTTTTAATGGGAATGTAACATCCGATCAGTCTGCAAATATACAAAATGCAAATTGAAAAATGCATTTTACTAAATAAAATATGGCTATTGACAGGGACTGTAAAACCAGGGAAAAGCACAAAGTCATAACTCTTCCTAAATAACTTTCGCTTTTAAAGATTTAGGGATATCTTATCTTGTCCTTGAGTTTCAGGTAGATAATTCATTCCCTTCCCCAAATTCCTTTCCTCTGGGTTTGCATAATAATGATAGTCCTTTTCTTCTTTACCACCCCAACATACCAGTTACCTTATAGACAGAAATAGCTGTTAAAGTTCTGACCAGGCTGCCTAATAAATAGTCACTGCATCTTCAGTATTAGGCTTAAAATACATTTTTGTAGGTGAAGAGTGTTATAAATGGATGATGTGGGTCTAAATAAGTGCCTGCCTTTTGCCCAGGCCTCTGGCAGCAGGGCAGTCGCGTTATTGAGGTGGCCAGCACCCCGAGACCCACTCTCATTTGCAAGTTCTGTAATAATGGCTGATTCGGTCTATTACAGAATGAATTATTTATTTATAGACACAAAACTAACAGACATAAGACTTAAAACAGACTATTACAACACAGGAATAAGACAAAAAAGAGGACAACTAGTATTATACACGTGGGTTTGAAGGTACCTATTAATTTTACTGCTAGCTAAGAAATAATATAACTTAGGATCCAATGTTTCTTACCATCCAATTTCCGATGGAGCACATATCAAAATCCTTTCCCTCTATTCCCAGGAAAGTAACTGCAGAATCTGTGTCCAGACTCTGGGAAGAAGTCTCACCATTCTCAGAGTGCGTGTAGGAGATTTCTGCCTCTGTGATAATTGTGTGGGTTTTTATAGACATAAGAACAGTGTCTTTTGGTCAAGAATATTTATTTTTCTTTCATCTCTTCCCACATTTGCTTTCCAGACTAAGATGTTGATTCTTTGCTGGGGGCCTGAGCCCTTTTGGCACCAGCGATACCCCATGCTGGGCCTGTGACCCACCTGGGTTATCTCTTGCATATGCACCAGCCATCTGTGGTAGAGAGGGGATGGACATGTCCTGCCATAAAGAGAAAAAAACCCCTTATATGGAAAGAATGTATTGCTAGTGTTCTTGAAATCTGAGCAGTCTATAAAACCTTTCAAATTTCTTCTTGAGTAGGCTGTGTTTGGCCAATTCAAGAAGTGGAAAAGCTCATTACCCTAAACACCAACTCAAAGCAAGGCTCCCTAGAGCAGTCTGGGTTACAAGAGGAACTGCTACTCTCCTAAAGCAATTACAGGTTTGGGTGAGGGTCTCCAGCTGCCACCCATCTTTGCCTGCAAGGATGCTTGTTCCAACCCTTGCCCAGAAGTCATCCTTCTCCCCTCATTTCTATTTTGGGCTGGTTTCTTTCTTTCACTCTACTGCATTAAAAAAAAAACAAACCCTCAGCAATTACTGGTATTTAAAAAACCTCAAACCATCAGTTAAAGTGGGAGCTCTGAGGAGCTGGTGGCCTCTGGTAGGAAGGTGGGGTGAAACAGTGGAAGGGGCTGGGGTTGATGACTCCCTGGCCTGGGAGGGTTCTTTTGATTTTGGTCTAACTGAACCTGATGGGTATGACTGAATCAGGTTAGGGAGCTGCCAGCTGAGCAGTTTGCAGTGAGCGATTTGGGAGTGTGCCAGTGTTTCCCAGGGAGGTGGTGGTGAGAAGCTATTGCTGAGCTGGGGGACCTTTTCACCCAGCTGAGCTCCAGCCAGAGCAGGGGGTAACCAGACCCTTCAGCAGAAATAAAACTTCACAGATGTCTATCATACATAGCTAGGAAGAAGAGAGGGTAAGAAAACACAGATTTAGTATGAAAGGCTAAAACTTCAGCATAGTGAAATTTCAAAATGAGTGGGGATCTAATAGCACAAAGATTTTTGTACCAATATGTCTCTGGGAATGATTGAAAAAGTTGGGGGGTTTTTTCAGCCTCTCTAAACAAACACTGGGCAGGCTTCCAGCCAGAATTCTCTTCTCTCTGCCTTTTACTTCATTCAGCCCCTGGGTGCTCCTGCCCCACTCAGAGCCATTTGTCAGCCACCAGTGCTGGAACCTGCTCAGCAAGGCATCATTTGCCTTTGTCAGGGGGTGTTTTGTTCCTTCCTTGGGAAGAGGCCACAGCACAGCAAGGGTTAAACTGCAGTCTCTGTCATCCACTCAGGTGGGCTGAGAGCAATGCACGTCATCAAAATTGAAGTCAGAAACAAATCTGAAGAGCAAGGAGTGTGTTCAAATAGTTTCTTCTTTTAAGATGTTCACCCATTTTTCTAGGGCTGATTTATTGCTTTTCAACCCACTGAACCGTGCTGAAACCTAAATTCAGCATGAGTTTATGAAGATGGGAACATACTTGCTTCAGTTTTCAAGTTTTTAAGCATCAGTACCTCCGTATTTTGTAATATAAATACACTATATAATATAGTATATCTATGTATAATGTAACTATATGACATAGTTTAAACATATTCTACTTTTTAATTTGCTTTAAAATTATTTTTTAATTTTGTGTAAGAAAATTAATTCCATACATATGTAAACTGAGATAATTGCTTCGAATTATTAAATTAGCTTTCAAGAGGTGAGCTTTTATTTATGCTTTCATCATAATTACATTAAAGTATCATGAACTAGTTTGAATTAAAAATCTTGGATCTTTATTGAAGTAATATTTTTCTTCATGTTTTTAGAGAAAGCTATAAGAGGCGATATATGTTATCTCAACATGCAGCAAGAGGTGAGAAGTAAATTTCAGATGTATTTATTAGATTAAAAAAAAAAGATTATTTCCTATTTTGATTGCAAACATTCTTCATGTTACCTGGAAAAGCCACATGATAAGAATTGCACTAAAAGGAAGATGCTGTCCCATTAATGTTTGCAAAATATTTCGTGGTATTCTTGAATAACTTTGATAATTATGTTGACAATGTAAAACACACATTTAAATGCATTTCCATTAAACACAAGTAGAGTCATAGTTTGAGTCGTCTGTAATTTACCACTTCTAATTAATAATGCTGGGAAACTTTCTCTGCTTTTTGACCAACCTTTGCTGTAGTGGGGTCTCCTGTTATCTTTATGACAGAGGTAATAGGTTGTGACTGCCAGGATAATGTACAACTAAATCATATTTTTCAGATCCTGATAAAGTGCATGTTTGATGGGTATCTGAAGAGTCAGGGGAACCAGCTCTGTCTGGCACAGCAAGCGGCACGTGTTGGCTTTACCAGCCCCGCCAATTATCTGCATTAAGGGCACACCTGCCCTGCTTCTGCCATCGGAGCCAGTGCCTGTCTGGGGCTGTCACCGGCAGGAAATCTGGGCACCCCGGACAGCCCCAGCCTCACTGCTCACTCAGTGCAGGGCCCTTTGTCTGCACTGAATGTGTCAGCAGAGCTGAGCTGGGGATAAATTAGTGCTTCTGCTCTGACAAATTGTTAAAAGCATTTCACTCACACACGTACAGTCACATGTGTGCTTTAAAGAACTGTGCTGACAGTTTTGGGTTTAGCAGTTGATGACTTAAGGAGCAAGAAATAAAAAGAGTCCCTGTTCACAGCCTCTGGGATGCACTGCTAGCATGGTATTTTTTCCAGTATCGCACTCTGGTGTAATAACTACTCTTATGGTAGTTATTTTTAATTGTAAGCTATCTAAAGTGTGAGGTGTTTTAGGACCACAAAATAATATTAGCTAAACCTTAGCAAGCTGAACTTCTGATACATTATCTTGCTTTTATTTTCCCCTGAACCCAATTCTGCAGTGTTATCTCAGCAGTCCAATACCTGAGTCAGGCTCCTCTTTTTTTTTTTCAAGTGGTGCCTTTCTGGTATTGTGACAAGCAATCTGTGGAAAATGTGGAACTGATAAAATAAAAAGAGATTGTTTACAGGTAAGCCTGCTTCATCCTTGCTGTTTTACCATAACAAACCAAATTGCTTTGTGAGCTTGAGCAAGAAAGTATGCTTTTTAGTTCCTGAAAAATAGATATAAAACAAAGTAGGACTCACTGAAATAAGCTCATACTGCTACAAGAGAAATGGGATATAACAGTACTATACTGTTATACAGCTCTTCGTTAGCAGTAACTGTTAATTAATCCCTCAGAGCCAAGGAGCCTGATGAAGACCTTTGGATTTGGCATGTTGATAATAAGAATGGCACAACACACGTCTGTATTCCATGGTTTGGTTCCAAATTTCCTGTCTAAGTCTGTTGCCTGGATAGCTTCCCAAATCTTCCTTTTCCAGCCAAATTTAGGAAAAAATAATTAACAAGCAATGTTTCACATAATCTAAATTTTCAAATGTTCAGATGTTTCCAATCCATCTGCTAATCCAGGTCCTTTTACGGAAGTAGTGTGAACAGTTTAAGAAAAATTGTCCTTAGCTTGTACATTCTGGAGGTAACTATTTCAAGGCTGAGCCACATGGATAGGTCACGTATTTTTTCCTCACCTACTTCTGTGCAAAGACAGCCCAGCTAGAAAAGCCCTGAAATGGTTTGGATTAGCTCAGCTCCCTGTGCACAGGAGATGAATAGCAATTAAAGGACCCATGAATAGATTTGGATTGCAATTAAAACCACACTTGACTATGACTATGTGGCTGTGTCTTAAAAAATAACAAGCGCAGCTTAGCTTAAGTAGCTGAACCCTTAGATGCTTATATGCTGATGTGGTTTTCTGGATCTGGTAGAGACATTAGTGTTGCAGCTGGACATTGGAAAAGCTGTCATTTCTTGTCAAGTTTTGTCCCATCCATGTTCATCCACTGCTGCCTTTTGGGTCCTCGTGTTTCTAAGGACTTCTTGGACAAAAATTGTAACTTGTTACCTTCTTCTTGGGGCAGTGGAAGTTACAATCTATTGCTTAGGACTTGTGTTACAGAGCATGACAGGCTCATACAGAGTTGAAAAAACACTGCCCCTAATGATGCACCGATGCTCATGTGTCACTGGAGGTAGTGTTTCTTCCAGACGCATATCTTACACTGTGACTTCCCACCACAAACATCCTCTGTTCACCAGGCAAGCAGCTCCCAGGGTTCCAAAGCCCATTGACTTCTTGTTTTCATTTTATCCACTGCTTTGTACTTCTGAATCTCTCCAGGGACTGATGTCAGTTGTCACAGCAAAGGCCACCTTATTTTTGATTTCTATTGCACAAGTGTCAGTGAGGAGAACCCGTACTGGAGAATCCTGTGCTACTGGGGAATTTAGCAGGGATCTGCATCAGGAGCCTGCTGCGAGCTGGACTGGCTGGTCCAGGGCAGGACCTGGCAAAGGAACACTGCCAGACACGGCTACTGTTAGGCTGACACATATTGTTTTACCCAAGACACCACAGGAAGATCATTTCTATGGCTTTTTTGTTTTTGTTTCCTCTAGCTGATTTATTCTAGAAATTTGATACATTCAAAAGGAAAAAAAAAGAGAATTCCTTTGAAGCTAGCCAGTGGTATTCTAGTTTTAACAAAAAATGAGTGCTTGGTGGACTGCTGACAGCAAATAATTTATTCATTGAATTTAGTGCTTTCATGTTTCCTAGTTGCCTGTAAACAGATGATGAAAATAAAATCCAGAAATGTGTATGTCACTCATATGCAAATCAGTAGAAGAGCATTTTGTGTGGATAAACAACTTGGAGATTAATCTGACCATTATAGTGCAAGTCTGTATGTATGTTTTATAGCCTCAGTTATTGTGATTTGTACTACAGAGATAGGTACTTATAGATTATTTTCATGGAGGGATAAGTGTTTTTTTTAAGAGCAGGACCAATCAAACTTAGTTGCTAGAAAAATATGCTCAAAAACCAGCAATTGCTAAAAAAAAATTCATGTGCCAAGATTGCTTTTTGAACTAAGTCTAAAATAATGTGCATCATTTAAGTTTTTACGTGATTTGGAGTATTAAATGCTTAGCTTCTATCAAAATTACTTCAGCACCTGGTATAACTGCAGTGTTTAACGCTGCTGTTAACAATCAGAGAAGTGTGTTGTTACTGGTGGTACGATTGATGGGGCTTCTATCACTGAGACTTTTTAAAAAACTATTGGGATAAAAGCCTGTGGCGATTGATTTAAATATGGATGATCTTGCCTTAGCACAGAGGGATGGACTTGGGAGGTCTCTCTTTTCTGGGAGTCCCTCTGCAGACAGTAGATTTGTATATAGTGGGTCAAGTGATGGACAGCCTGGAAGTGACGGTCCAAGCAAACCGTGTTGAAATTATTAGTAGCACAATCAGCCTGGAGGGTCCAGTTTGGCATAGGATCTGCAGGATGACTGCAGATTATTCAGCCAGAAAAAACAGCTGGGCCCCACTCCAGTGAGTTCAGTCTTATTCTCAGATCCTTTGCAAAGTCCTTGGTGAACAATTCATTTCTTAAAAAAAAAAAAATCAACTTGACCAGTAAAATAGGAATAGGATGGGTTTTGCACGTAAAGTAATAACTAATTTTACATGACTCTCTGAAGGCAAATTGCTATCAAATAAATGACTACTGCTCTTTTAATAACTATTTTTCTTATGCTGCCATTATGTATATTTAATACCAATCTATTATGCTATGAAATATGCATATGGAACTAAATATGTTGACCAGAATTTCTCAAAAGAGCAATTTTCTACAGAGTACTTCAAAAACTCAGCCTGCAACCATTTTGCTGCTCCTGGCTTGGAAGAAGGTACAGACGTTTTATTTCGTAGAAGATTAATATGTAGTCAGAAGGAAGAGAGTGCTTATATTTGCATCATTCTTCACAAGCAAAAGGCTGAGTTTGTTTCACAGTGATTGCCTTTGTTTGATAAATAGTTTGTGGTTGAAATGGAATACGTAAACATTTAGGGACATAAATAACTCAGTCATGGTAATGACTTGTAGACAGTGATATATCAATGCCATTATGGAAATTTGTGTTCAGCATCATAAACAAAAGCTAAACCATATAAAATGGGAGGATGTTTCTGTATAAGAATTCCAGGAAGCAAAAGTTTTTTCTGTGTATGCTGCAGATTAACCCAGATTTTCCAAAGTGAGGTATAATGAACGAAACTGGTTCTGCAAATATGTGTAGTCAGTCTGTCCAGACCTGGCCTAAGGCTGCTCTGAGTATTGCTGCAAGAGTACAGAATAGGGATAAAAGTATAATATATAAGTAATATAAGTAATATCAGACTGGCAAAGAGCTGCCCCAGGTAAAGACGGCAATAGGTGGTATCAGCTTAGCGGAAAGAAATCCCTTGAGCATGTCGTGCTTTCAACTGACCTGGGCTGGCTTTGTGAAGGTGAAGCAAAACTATGGGCAAAACAAGTGCAGAGGTGGACTCAGGTATCTGCCGAAGAATGGGGCTGCTCTCAGGCTGGAGAGGTGGGAAGCAGCTGGAACTCCTTTGTGAAGAACATGCTGCCAGCGAGAGATGACACTGGTGACCTTGCCTTTTCATATCTGTTAACTTCTGGTCCTTGATTTTGTAATAAATTTTAGCACAGGTTGTTTTTAGTTGTTTATGTTGTGTGTGGAAATTTATGTAATATCTTTAAACATGTGTTACCATCTGGAAGCAGGGATGAGAGCCAAAAACCACAGCCAACTCTCTTAAAAACTCCACCCAGGGCTTTTCAAATTGCATCAAGACTTACTGATTTATAGGATACGCAATTGCCGAATATTGTGAAGCACATGGAGCCTGAGGAATGATGAACTTTAAGGAGATTTTATAGGTTCTCCAGGGACTCTGAAAATAAAATGGCCCCTCTACCCTGTTCAGCTATGGCATGCACTGGGTTCAGACAAGTATTACTGACTGAGTGTGACTTTCAAAGATTATTGTTATGCTTGGGATGTACTTTCACATTTCCAAGAGCCACTGAGGGCTCTTTTTCTTGTCAACAAAACTTCTTCACTTCTCAATCAAAAATTAACAGGAAACCTTACTGACATAAACATCCTTCTGAAGGAAGAATTTCCCCCTTCTTGTCTGAGAATGCTCTTGTCAGAGTATATGAAGCACCTCAAGAAAAAATCACAACTTTTTTATTAAAAAGAAAAGCTAAGAGACAGTAGGAAGAAAGAAACATTTATTTCAGTTTCTCTTAAAAATGATGTCTGCGTTGTTCACCAGATAGTGTATACATTGTTTGGAGCTTCCAAAGGCAAAGAAAAGATAAAGATATTTTTAGAATAGTGCATTGCTAGAATAACACTGCCTGAAATGAGTCACTGTGGTGGCTTTTGGCATACCAGAGCTCAAGCAGTTTCGATAGAAGACTAGATCTCTTCAGGTTCATAGGTCTATTTTTGTGTGAAGCAAAGGAATATATCTTTACTTTTCTGGAAAAGTAATTTTTAACTTCAGTTGATAGCTAATTTATTCATTTGTCATGTTACCTTTTCTCTCCAGTAAAAGCAGTGTGTGTTCACCTTCCAAATACAACCACGTGCTGGAGGAGGCTCTGGAGGATATATGTATTCAGCATTCTTCAGGAACTTCTGGTCTTTTTCTTCATGTGCCTTTAATTTTGTTCTCCACCGAAGTAATGAGCAGCTTTGAGTTCAAACAGCCAATTTCATTTGCTCTCCCTGCCTACACTGTTTGCACAAAATTTCTTTTCTTTTTTTCCCACACTTGTGATAACCTTAACCCTGCATGAACATAGGGAACTGTGACAAAGCTGTTTCAAAGAAAAATTAATTAAAACCCTAGCTAAAAAATTCTGACTAATGTTTGTTTATTGCACATTTTCTCTCTGCAAGGGAGCAGAATGATTGTGTCAGCCAGTGAAAGCACATCATGGGGATGGGGACTGGGATGTGACACGTTTTGGTGGAAATATATGTTACACAAAAATTTACCATCCTTCTTTGCCCTGTCAAATGGCAGCCTCTGTTTTCTTCTAGAATTCATGCCAAAGCCCGTGCAGCAGCATAGCCTGAATTATGTGAACATGAATGTGAACAGTCATGACAGACATGGGAGGGCGAAGTCACAACTCTCCTACCATGGCTGGGGTTCTGCACCTCAGGGTTTAGAGACAACTGATTCTCAGACAGCTACAAAATCTAATATAAGCCCCTAAATGGCCCTGAGATTAGCTTAGTTGGTTTGAGCATGAAGGTCATGGGTCACAATGCATGAAGGTCATGATGCTAAGGTCATGGGTTTAATCTCTGTACAGGCCAATTGTTTAAGAGCTGGACTTGATGATCCTTGTGGATCCCATCCAACTCAGAATATTCTATGATTCTGTGAATTTTCAATGCCTGCACCTGAATCAGGCTTGGAAGCATTTAAGTGCAATTTTACTATATTAATAAATATGATTTTTTCATTAACTGTATTTCCATATTAATTGAGTATATAAAAATTTTCAATGTGCCAATCCTTAGAAGACCTCACAGAAGAGGGAAATTTATTTTTATTATACAGCTGGACAGTCAAAGCCAAGAGGCTGCTTGTCCCAGGTGACAGAGGATGCCTGTGTGGTCTTTCACAGCCATAAAGGAGTAAGCTTGTTGAACCATCTGGATGCAAGGCAGCTCAGGTTAGAAATGCTGTATTATCCAGGAGCATTTAGCCTTTCAGCAAGAGGGAGCCTTTTCAGCACAACACCAGGCTGGGTTCTTCAGCTGAGTTAGAGCATGTGCAGGACCCCTCTGTTGTCATAGTTAAACGTTTCTGTGCCCAGACTCTGAAAATCTGTGTAATCCCAGGCTCTTCCAGATTCCAGCTGTGGAATTAACCTTAATCACCTTGAGAAGCTGTGCCTGCATCTTCATAACCCACTGTCTGTGTCTCCCGTGGTCGAAAATGCAGGTAGTGCAGAGCTGGGACAGTCTTGTTCTGTGCACTGCAAACACATGGAAACCCAGCCTCACCAGGGGACTCTCAGAGCTGCTGTGCTGGATAGACAAGGCACAGATGCTGGACCTCTTGGCTCAACACACAACTAACAGAGGAAGACAAAAATCTAAATCTTGCAGATTATTTTTCAGGAGTGAGAGGTGACACAGTCTGAGCAAAGAAAGCCATCATTTTCCAGGGTAATTCCCTTTTGGTTTCAAAGGAGAATGAGGCTTAACACTCAATGATACAGCAAGGCCTTAGGAAGGAAAGGAGGAACTGCAACAGATGAAAAGTGGTGAGGAGAAAACAAACAGAAGCCTACCAGTCCTCAGCTAAATATTTAAGTTTAAGCTCCAATATACTACCAAGAGATGAAATGCAGCAGATCACTGCACAGAACTCTGCTAAATGAAATGATACAGTGCAGCAGTCAAAACAGGCATGGGGTGAGAGCTGAGCAGAAATGAAAGTGATTTTCCCCTGTATTTGCTCCCCTGTGATGGAGATTATTGCTGTGTGTAACCACACATGGGCAACTGAGCAACAAGGGCCACATCTCCTGTGGAAGTAGCTACAGAGTGCAAGGGACATGGAGCAATTTTGAAAACTGTCTTTCTTGTTCTGCAGTGGTCTCTGCCAAAGGGACATTCTCCTTCAGGATGAAGAACAGACCTTGACTCATTGTCCAGGAAAGTGGCAAAGAGCCCAGCAGGGAGGTAACATCACTGTCCCTACTTTTGGAGCAGTCCCATCTATCAGCTCCAAGCTTGTTCTTAGTGAAAAACTCCATGTTCGTTCACAGGAAGGTCCAATACAAATACTCTAGATGGCTGTTTCCCCACTTTTACTCTTTGTCCTCTTGAGTACAGGGGTTTATTTCTGGGGTTAACGACAACTGATGAGATTTCAACATATGCAAAGGCAGAAGCTAGTGCTGATTTAGGTGGTGAGGGTACTGACAGCTGTGCAACCACAGGAGCATGGCTGTGAGGATGCTGTCCAAAGCAGGAGGTGATTTTGGAGAAGCCTATTATATTAATGTTTTCTTTCAACTGACATCTATCTACCCCTGGTGTATCTAGAAATGCTATGTTGTTGCACAGCCTTTCTCTGTTTTTCTTTGCTGCTTTGCATTTTTTGGACCTAAAACAACCAGCCATTTTCTAAAAGTTATCTGAGCATCAGAAGCAGAGACATGAGTTGTGCAGGGAATGGAGGATGAAGAACAGTACTGAAAAGTGTCTGAAATTTTTCTCCATGGGATAATCACAGGTTCTAAAGATTCCTTGTTCCCAAGAATGACAACTGCTGTATAAAAATGTGTTTTCATTCGTGCTTTTCTTTTTCTAAAAATGTCATGAAACTTAATTACATCCCATTTGCTCTAATCATGTATATGGTGAAAACAGCCATTGTGTCTCACCTGTCAAGACAAGGTGCTTGATATTGCTTTCTTTAGACCACAGGGAGTTTGGGTTTTTTTCCCCATTGTCCTTGCTGCAGAGATCTGACCATATTCCTGATGGATTTAAACAGGCAGGTGTGTGGTTTGGTTGTTCAACTCACACTGTGGTATTTATAGTTTCTGTTAGATTAATAATGACTCTTTGAAGAAGCCCATCTGTTAAGCTGCACAGCCACAACTTTGAAGACTTTAATTTCTCTTGATTTGCAGGAATCTCTCAGCTGCACAATGAAAGTCATCTTTTGATCAGTCCACATCATTATAACTTCTCTGCCAAGCTTATTGTACTTACAAATGTTCTCATTCGTATGCTTGTGGTGCTTAGGACCTGCGTTACAGAGTAACCAGTGTGGAAGCATCTCAGGCTCAAAGTCAAGTTACAAACAGGTGAAAGAGGATGGGTGAAAGTCCCCTCTGGTGTTTAGGCTATTGACTCAGCCAGCTGGCAGGAGTGGGACTTGATACATTTTTGCTAAGTCTGAGGAAAATGTGACATGAAAAGTTTCATGAGGATGTGAAAATATGTCAACATAAAAAGTTACAGAATTGTGGAGGCTGGAAGGGTGAGGAGGCATTGCTGGCTCATAGTCAACTTGGTGCCCACTGGCCCCTCCTCTCAGACCCTTTTCTGCAGAGCTTTTTCATCTGGCTGGCCTGAAGCCCTCTTTGGTGCATGGGGTTATTTCTCCCCAGGTAGAGAATTTTTTATTTCTCTTTATTAAATGTCATGAGATTTCTTTTGGCACATTTCTTCAGCCCCTTGAGGTCCCTTTGAATGGCAGCACAAACCAAATCACTTGGACCCACCTTCCCACCAGGCCTGTACCCCACGGGACTCTGACAAGCAGGTCCCTGCATGGGTCAAAATGAGGGCCAGCTGCTAGTCTTTCTTCTAGATATACAAAGTCTTTGTTGCATGAGAAGTTTAGATTCAGCACTAGTTAGAAGTTCCCAAAATGCAACACAGAAGCTCCAGGCGATATCAATCACAACTCTCTTGACAGAGGTCTCAAGAAAGGAATTTTGTTACTGTTGTCATTGGATCTTTTTCTACAGTCCTGATTGGTTTTTACTGTCTCTTTTCAAGCAACTGCCAAACAACTCAATGTGTGAAGAACTTCTGACTCATGAGGTGAAGTCTGACTTCAAGCCAGGAGAAGAAACTGGGGAAAGACTTACGTGGGAGTCAGTGCTTCCTTTCCTGGAGGAAAATTTGGGTTGTTTGCACTATGTTGTAAAAGTGGAATCATAAAATAGGAAAGTGGGCTTAGTTAGCATTCACATTGCTTTGACTAGGCAGAGGTAAAGAGCAGGAAAAAATTTACTTGAGCACTTAGAGTAAGTCCATACATTTCCACATGACGTTTGTTTTTCTATTTCCCTAAATAAATTAAAAGAACAATAAGCCCCAAGTAAATGGGATGGAAATATTTTGGTGTAGTCTCCATTAGCTGTCTTACTTGATGAGCAAGGTATTTATAGTTGTTTTGCTAAAAAAAATCTCTTATTTTAAATTTTTTGTCGTGTTTTGTTTATTTTTATTTACATAACAATCCCAGAAATCAATTATTTCTAAGTTTCTCACTCTTCTTCAGAGGCTGGGGATGGCTGAAAAAGAGAATCAGATATTTATGAAAATACCACAGTGATTTACTTTGTTTTACTTGGAAGTATTAAAAAGCTCATGTGATATAGATCTAACTCACTTTAGGAGGGCATAAATTTTGTTGTGATGAGCACTATGAAAATCCAGGACTTGGAAGGACAAAAGAAATATGGATTTTTACAGATAAAACTTGTTATATTTCTAGTACAACAGAAGAAGACATGCGAGATGTGTGTTAGCTGCTGAGTGTGATGGTTTTGCTAAAGAAAACTGGCAAGCGAAGCATAGGAGTGACAGCACCAGAGCTGGAAAAGAGATTGCTTCTCTGCTGTGCTCCGTGCCAGTGCAGAAATGCAGGATTCCACTTTCAGACCGTTTATTGTACTTTACAGTCTATTTTTAACTGAATATTCTTTTGCTTCTTTTGGGAGACTGACAGACTGGCTAATGCCCATGTCGCCATGACTTTTTTCTGAAAAGTAATCTCTATGTTTCTTTTCTTCTGTTACTTATGGTTGTATCATCAATGATTCATCTCCTTTGTTTAAATAGTTTAAGTCAACCCAGCTTTGCAGAGCCATTTATTTAGGGAGTTCTGCTTTATTAAATGAGTTAAGCATGGGTCGGCAGGTGATCCTTTTCACTGGTGTGAATTCGGGAAATCCCTCAAATCCCTCAGATTTCATCTCTGCCAAGTTAAATGCTAGCATTTTTCTTTCTTATCATTTCAAAATTCCTTTTCAAACAACTCATTTGAAAAATAATTTGAAATGTAGGATTTCTCTATATGCACATGAAAGGTGTAATCTGTCCAGACAATACCCACATAAAAAGTTACACAAGGTTATATAAGTTTCTGTAATTGTATTTTTTATAAAAGTTTATCCAAGATACTCCAGAAACAAAAAGTAACTTTGTATATCTGTTGTTGTATTTTTCATTCTTTATAAGCAATTTCCAAATAATAGTTCTGCAAGTCTTTCCCCAGTAATTATGTATATCAATACATATATCTTTATCTTTCTAACCCTTTTAAATACTGTCTTTTCTCTCCCTTAAGTCCTCATTGACATTTTGATATATAAACTGACTTCCACAGACATTTGGATGCACATACACTGCTGACAATCTACCAGCCCAGCACCTTTTCTTATTCTGATACTAGAAATCTTATTGTTACATTGTGATATTCTCCTTTTATTTTCTATCCTATCTGTTGCAGTCATTTTCCCTTATCTACCAAGTATGAGGTATTTCTATTTGGCTTATCTTTTATTAAGTTGAATTACCTGTTGTACTCTGTATCCTGGTGGGAGGGCAGGGATTCGATATTTGATCGCTGAGATTCCCTGACTTTTGCTCTAAGAGAAGAGAAACAGAGAAACCAATACAGAACCCACTAACCAGAGCCTTAAATCAGCTCTTTAGACAGATGGGTCAAATTCCTGTTAAAGAATATCTGGCCAGGAACTCAACCCACCAGGGACTTAGTTACCACTCAAGCTGAAAAATGAAGGTTTGAAGGTTTTGGGAGTCTCTGTGCCTCACATTGCAGAGCACTTGGCCCTGGGGTAACAGGTAACTTTGTGAAGAGTGATGGAAAGCCTGGGGCTCTCAGAACACTGTCCACTGCACTTATGGGGGTATGAGCTCTGGGGCTCAAGGTCCAAATGCTGCAGGAAGGGGAGATCAGCAGGGGCTGGTGCACCCTTTGGTCTCCGGTCTGGACAAGTCCTGCAAGGTAAGCAAAGAGCCTTCATCCTGTTATTTATTGTTCTCAGAGATGCAATGGTTCTTCTAGAAGTATTTTAAATATCTTTAAGATATAATTTGCCTGGTTCCATTGCTGAATTTAGGCAACAAAAAAAGAAAATTGTAAAATATTTGCTGAGAACAAGCTGTCTCTAAGTGTCACAACAGAAACACAGTGATGCGCTTTAGCAGAGCTTGTACTACAATCTCACCTCCAAGAGGGACTTGAAGGCCAACCTTACAGCTTTCTCAAGATCATGGAAAAAACAAGTTAAAAACAGATGGAGTCATTTTCAGAGAGGATCTGCTTCTCTGGGCTGTTTTTAGTCATAGTTCTAACTTCCAGGGAGTTGTGTTGTTTATGAAATGGGCCGTCCTCAGCAATATATAACATGTATATGTTGAGGCTGTGCTCTGGTCCACATAGCCAGTAAGAACTGCCCTGGCTCTTTGGTGTGGGTTGTCAGCTGATGAGAGACCAGCTTGGATCTCTCTTCCGAATTTCCACCAGTGTTTAAGAGAACAGGGACATCAATGCTCAAAATCAACATGAAGTTCTCATAAAACATAAAACTAAGTGTCAGATGCAAAAGTTGTGCTCCTCTGCTACCATAATTTAAGGGTTTCTTTTGGAGGGCTATTCTTGTACGGATATTAAATATTTCTATGTATAGTGTTGCTATCAGCCATTCAGCCTTTTTTTCTTTCCAGAAAATAGCATCTCAGGTCTGAGGACTGAATGGATGGATGGACTGAAACGATTTAATCAAACCTCTTTCAGACGCTGGTGTTTGAAACTCTGCAGCATTCTGCAACTAAACCATTAATATCATAATGTTTATAATTGATTGAACATCGAAAGTGTCTTTGTTAACATAAAAGGAGCAAAAGCCATGTGGTTTATGTACCTGAAAGTTTGTAATTGGATCCAGCCAGACACAGAGTACACCTGTGACTACTAAAAAAACAAAACAAAGAGCAACAGCCAGGTCTTAGGATGACAGAAGTCAGTGCAATTTCATAAAACCATCAATTGCACTCTTTTCTTGAGAATCTGACTCATTTTTACCTTCAGTCAATGTCAAGGGACAAGCCTGATAGCAAAGCAAAAGCAACTTTCTGCCTTGATAACTTTTCTTTCCAATTGACTGAAGTTTTCTTATTATCAGGCAATTTTTTTTGTAAAATAGTCCAAAATTCAGCAAATGTGAAACTCATTTAAGCTCCACCACCTTCATTAGGAAAAGGCAAAGATCAAATTGATAATGATGAAGGATTGAATCTAGGCAACCACCATGAAATTGTAATTTGGAAAGTGGGCAATCTTTTGCAATGCATTGTGCTTTATCTCTCTTGTATCCATTTAATCATTAATACATTAATAAGATGAAATCATTAGTTGTATATTTTTTGCCAGCTTCCTTTAATTTCCTTTTAGTAGCATTTAAGGAACTATTCTTTCAAGAACGGTTTTCCTCCTATTTTATAAAATTTGTTTTAAACCTTAACTTGTGCTGGGATATACCTGTTTGCAGTGAAACTTAACGCCAGCAACCCGTGAAAGAGGCTGTACCCTGGGTGTTTGCTAACACACCAAATCGTGAAAAAGGCTGTAACCTGGGTGTTTGCTAACGCACCGAATCGCTGTGTTCAGGAGCATTAGCTGAAAATCTTCAATTAACATAACAACATACAGATGGCCTTCAGTAAGGAGCAATGAAAGGGTTTGTGGTTCAAAAGCAATTTATGTCTGAAACTGTTGTCCTTGGCAACACACCTGCACACTTTATCTATGGAATGTGCTACTGTTTCCTCTGCCGGAAGGAAAAAAAGAATATTTAATGAAAACAGAAGACAAAATATACTATTATAAAGGGGAAGGGGAAGAATCTAGATTAACACAGCACTTCACTGTTTTCATTAATCCTGATCAAGACTTACCACAGAAGGATCTGCTATGTTTTAACTCTGTATAGGTGTTCTACCTTGAGAAAAGAGGATTAAAGAAATGGGTCTTTAAATAACATCCTCACAGGAAGATGCCTTGAGGTATTTCTAGATATCCTTTACCTCTTTTAAGATGGAAATTTAGAGCCGCTTTCCTCAACTTATAATTGTGTAGCTGTCAATTTTCCTTTACAAACCAGAGGACAAAACATTGAAAGTCATATAAAAATTCATGAAAGAAAAAAAAATCACAAGCACAATGGTGGCTAGGAAACGTTATTACTGGAGCTGTTTGATAAGGCTATGCTCATTGTGTTTTCTTACCTGGAAATGCCACTGCTTCTAGATTGGCACATCCATAAATATTTACCACGTGCTCTGGGCAGCCATGCAATTGTTCTGTCCTGAAGCCTGACTCCATTACCCACACTTGCACACAAACTGCATCTGCTTCTAGGATTTTAAAATGCCTCAAAAACTTTCCAGCAACCCCAAAACAGAAAGATAAGTAGAAGCTGTCTTTGTATTCTGTTTTTTCCCTATCCCTTCCCCACCACCCTCCTTGTTGTCTCTTCTCCCACCTGAGCAATTTCAGAGGTTTCAGGCTCACATTTCTGACTGGCTTTGTACAAGCATTTCTTTCTGGGCATGCAAAACGCAGTGAACCCATGAATCCCACAACCTCGGGCATTCCTTGAGGATCTCCAGACATGCGCTATCCTGCAGCAGCAGAGGGATTTCTCTCACTGGACCTCCAGATGCCTGGGAGACCAGTGGAGATTTTCCTTTTCTTACTAGACACAGCTTGGGAGCAGAGAGGAGGACCTACATAGAAAACCCATGGATTGGTTGCTTTGTAGAGAGCACTTCTGTAACCTCTGAAAATAAAGTTCAGCCACTAGGCAGTAACAGGAGAATTACTTGTTTAGGATGTAGGAGGCATCATAGAGTCCCACCACTTTTAAAAGGAAAAACTTTCTTCTGGGCCTGAGCAATACTTCTGAGAAGACCCTAAGTAAGAGTCATGCTTTAAGGTGCTTCTGAAATTGCCTTTTTTTGGGACTGAAATTGCAGCAGAACCAGGAAAAGGAAATCACATTGCCGACTCCATTCCCACAGTCATACCATATAATTACTCTCAGGCACTTGTGTGTATATTGTACTACAATTACACATTTCTAACATACCAGAGATTATTCTGCATCTATTCCATCCTCAAATTAATTTGGATCTTGTTCTTTTTGCACTGATCAGACCAGACTATCCATGCTCTAGCACTCAGGAGATTTCATCTTATTTCCAGTATAAATGTGTTCACAATCTACTTATAGTATCTATTTATCTGTTTATTCCTCTGTCAGTATTAGCCTTTAATAGAAATGATTCTTCTCCTCCTATATTTTCAGAGGATGATCGCATCCACTTTTCACCTTTTACGTTTTGAGAGTGAGCAAACACATCTCTGTGGTCTCCTTTCATGAGTCTCTTTATTCCTGAACTTTTTAGTAGCCTGTTTTCACACTAGTCCAGGTTAACAGAGAAACAACAGTCACACTTGTAAATACTGCGTTGAATGGCAGTCTTGAACGTTCAACTCCTTAAATTCTGGTATAAAAAGTAAGAAGGAAAAGTACCTGAAAAATGCTTACCTACCAAAGAACCCAAACACAGAGGGACACCCTTTAATTTATACTGGGATGTATAGAGGGACGGCAGATCAGCAAGTTTGGAAAACTTGCTAATAAAGACAGGTTTTGGAAAATGCATGCCTTGATTATGGTCTGAGCAATTTTACAGTCTAGTTAAAGAACTTTTAAAGCAAATATTTTAGAATTCACTTTTAGTCAACCAATCAATCAAAAAAGTAATCAACATTCTGAAGTCTTAGGAAACTGTCATCATCAAATAAGTGTTGAAAATTTAGAAAGGGACAAAGAGCAACTAAAGATTAAGGGAATATTATCAGAGAGAAATGGAATAAATTTTTTTTCAAAACTTTTAAAATGCTTTAGAAATTATGTAACTCTTTTCACTTAAAGTGAATTTTCACTAAAATGTAAACTAAGACCAAACTACAGAAGAATTAAATTTTCAGGTTTCATTTTAGATTTTGTTTTTCTCTGTCCCCTCTCTGATTAACCTTTTAAATTTCCCTACTAAAATAAAGATAAGTTAAAAGAGAAACAGAAGACTGGAAGTAAAAATCTTTCATCCCTTCACCTCCAAATTTGTAACTGAAAGGTTATTGATCAGAAATTATGAAAAATTTGGGCTTTTTTTTATTAATTCATTAACTTATTTAAAACTCTGAATTATCTACAGTTATTATTTTAAGGAATTGTAGCAAGAAGGGGTAAACAACTCAACTTTTATTTTTTCCAGCATATTTGAGCAAAACTGTAATGCATGTAATAGGTTAACTTCACAAGTCACACATTAGTGACAATTTCTAGTTTAATTTTAGCTTCTTTTTTCTTTTAATAAGTTTTCATTGAAAACTTCCAGAAGCTCAGTCTTTCATTTCCTCATGAAAGCCAAGACAGTATGAAATTTTTCTGTCTTCTGGGAGCTCCAGTAAAAGTATTTTTATCACTATGAAATTTTTACCAAATCTAGCAGGGAAAGATTATTCTTAAAGAAATCCTCCTCATTTTCCTAAACAGTGTTCCTATGGGATAATAGTCACTAGGAAAAGGTTCTCAAAAGATGCCCTATCATATTTCCTCCAGATATGGTATGAATGCAAATGCAGTGGAAGTAGGAAAGACAGTCTGTCCTGGATCAGCTGCCTCACTATGAGTGCAGGGTTCAAGGCCAAGGAGAGGCCGCAGGAACAGAGCCAGGACTCGAAGCGTTTGGACAGAAATGGGTGTCTCTGTGGTCCTGGGAGGAGCAAACCATTCCCTGTGCAGTGCAAGCCATTTGGAGCACTTTGAGCTAGGGTCCTTGGGAAAAGAAGCTCAGGCTTTTCAGCATCTGCATCAGGAGCCTGAACAGCCTCTCCTGGCAGAGCTGAGCCTTTGAGAGTGTCTTCAGAGACTCTCAGATCCATCCTCTGGAGACAATGTCACTCTAAACTCAGGCTGGGGCAGGACATCTGGGAGAGAATCTGGGGGAGCTGGAAGTGTGTGGGGTCTCCTAGGGGCGATCCCTAAACCAGCCTTGGTCATGACAGCATCTTCCTCTTGCTCTCTGAAGAAAGGCTGCAGCTGTCTGTGCTTTAAGCCTGGGATGGCTGAAATACAAGTGTTCATTGAAAATTCTCTTTTGCTGACTTTTTGTTGCCACAGCTGCTTTGTCTTTGTTGCCCATCTAGCACCTACTTGTTATTTGGGAAAGAAAAGAGACTATTTTTGATCTCAGTCTCTCCCAGTGCACATACCCCTAAGGCTGACAATGCTGCAATAATGTCTGCATATATCCTCCATGGCTTTGTTTTAGAAACATCTACATTTTTCACTTGTTCTGTGTCATTATACATTTCCTTCCTTTCCTCTTAAACATTTCCTCTAATAATCCCTGCTTACAGCTGTAAGTATGTTCTGTATCATTCATTATAGCAGAAATCACAGAATCACAGAATAAATCCTTATTGCTGTGTGATTTGGCAGTGGTAGTTGTAGCAGCATAGTAACATTTCCAGAGCATTTTTTTGGTGGTGAAACACTTTAGAGATTCAGGTCTCAATGAAAACCCAGTTGTCTGAAGACTCTGGCATTCCTGAATATTAGCAGGAATCTCTCTAACGTTTTATCTCTCAAAACCTTCTGGGTCTGTGAGCTCCTTCAAGAAAAGTGGAAGTAGCCTTGATTATTTTGTACTGAGAAAATGAACTATTTTGTAGGAGGAATATTTTAATTCGGGTGTCAGTAAGGTCTCGTGCAGATTCCCCGTTTCTCTTTGGTAGCATTTTTAACACTATAAAATGATCTTCAGTATGGCTTTCTTTCAGGAATATGATTTTTATCTCTTCTATTACATTTTTTAGAGATTTCAAAATTATTTTAAGTCTGATTTTTTTTTTCATTGCATGTTAGAATAAGTCACCTGTTCTGGTAACAAACAATGAGACAATGGATCTTTGAAGCACCATGCCCACATCTGTCAGTGGGAGGTGTAAAATGTCAAAAGCTTTCAAAAGCTTTTGAAACTTATAATTCAAAGACTACACTCTAGTTACGTACCAAGAGCCTGACTAGAAGCTCTCAGTCATTGCCACCATCCTCAAGCAGTGACACAGTGGTACAAGGTGACCTAATCCCCATTTGGATCCAGAGTCAGGCCTAACGATTTGGAGGTGAGTTATTTACATATAATTCAACTCTGTTGGACCAAAGGAAAGCTGCCTGCTTAAGAAACACTGAAATCCACATAAGAAGAAAGTTTTAGTGTGAGGACATCCTTTTGGGGCTTTGGAAATGTTTAAACTTTCCCTCTGTTGGACTGAGTAGTCTCTCCTGACCAGTTACCTTTATAAAAGCAAGCAAATGTCAGTTTGTAGCTGTAAAGTAACATCTACTGATAAGTAATCAAAAAATAATGCAGTATAGCAAACAAACCTCTGTTATTTACCTGAAGTGGCTTGGTATAAGCTGTTGTTAATGATTTTTACATCTAAGTCAAGTCTCAAGGCACTTTCAGAATGTTTTAAATGCTCTTATTTTGCCTGGGTAGTAGTTTCTGCTCATGCTTTCCAAATGCAAAGGAAAGTATGAGCTGTATCAGTTTCAGTTTAAGTAACATGCTTATCAAATGTCACTCATGTCTTTGTATTACTTTTAGCTATTACACTGCATCTGATATTAGAAATGCACTCATGTAAAATCTCTCCCTCCTATTTCCTGCAAATTATAGGATTTTTAAAATTATCTGCATAAATGCATTTATTAGCACTCTTAACCTTTAAATAAAACTCCCATTACTGCCATCAGTCATCCATTGGGCTTTCCTAACCCACTCAAGCTCATTACCTGTTCCTCCATCTTTCATATAATCCTCCTTCTATGTGGAGAACTGAAAACCCAGCACTGCACCCAGGGCTCAGTCAGCAGAGGTTGCCTGGGCAACCAAGATACAGGAATTGGACATGTGGATAGTGAGAGGAGGAAAAGAAAACCTCTAAAAGGAAGAAAAAATAATCCAGAATACTCAGAATACTTTTTCATTTGTAAAAGTGTTGTAAATACTCCAGGGTAGCTCTGTACCAGGAGTACAGAGGAGTTAGTCTCATCTCCCTTCAGTGAGAGTCTACAAGAGCTCAGGCAGCAGTTTAGCAAAGGGGAGGTTAATATGATCACAGCCTAGAATTATCCAGAGAGAAAGAAATATTCCTGATATAATAAGACTTTCTATTTTAGAAGAAAATTATAACAGTATCTGACAGCCAGATCTAGCTGAAGTTGAATACATTCAGACAAGAAATAATGTATGTGCCTTTAATCAGGATAACAGATAAACTTGGAAGAAACTCACCTCAGGATTTGTCTCTCTCTCTGACTTAATAGTCTCTTTCTAAAAGATATTCTTCAGCTTCTAGATAAACTATGGATTTCACAAATGGATCCCTCAGTATAAGTCATAAGACCTCCGTTTTCTCCAGCTCAAATTGTTTGTAATGGATTAAAGTCTATAGGAAAGAAACAGAGAAAAATAAAGTGTAATTTAAAAAGCTACAACTTATTTGTTATGATGAATAAATACTAACCTGTTGGATCAGACCAGTACTCGAGCCAGTCTAATAGTTTACATTTTATACATCCCAAAGGAGATTTTTCAGAGTGATATTTCAGATTTTTCTGGTGACAGCCCAAGCCGCAGCTGGGCTGGTGCCATGGTTAGCCTGGGATGGGTGTCTCCTGGTGGTGAGGGAGGTGACACATGGACAGCCTGAGGGTGAGCCTGGGCACTCACCTCCCATGCAGGGTGGCAGGGGCTGCCCAGGATGATAGGGAAGGCCACTCATTTTGTAATTCTCCTGTTACAGCCAAATATGACAGAGATGTTGCCAAACCATGGCACACACCTGTCCCCTCCCTCCTTGGCCACTCAAAGGGACAACTGCCAATGCACTGTTGGGCAGATAAGGCAAATCCAGCCTATACTGTCATGGCCTAACTGGGATATGGATGCTCCTCTGAGAACACTGGAGATCCACACCCTCTTTCCCTGAGTGCCCCACAAGCTCCTGGCAACAACCCTGGCAATGAAGAAACCACGTCACAGCAGGCAAAGCGTTTTTGGTGGTGTCCCCAACCACAGTTGGGTTGGTGACATGCTTGGCCCAGGTTGGCTGTCAGGAAGATGAGGGATGGACACTTTTAGTGTGATTCTGGGAGAGTCCAGGGAGGCAGGGGCTTCATGGGGTTGATTTCCATTTATTTTCACCTCAGCTCTTGACCAGAATAAAAGGAGTTCCCACTACAGACTTTTCCCTGCCACTAGGCTGGGTAGTGTCAGTACTTCCTCCGTGGGCCTTTCCCTAAGGACTACAGGAAGACAGCCTTGGCTGAAGCACCCACCTTCTCTGTACCATGTCATGATCCTACTGGCAGCTGGATGGTCCCTGCAGTCTCATGCAAAGTTCACTCCACACCACTCCCCTCCTCTGTGTAAAGTTTATCTCAAAATAAATTTTCTGATTTGTGATGCCATTGGCTGGTTCGTGCTGTCTTTTTTGGAAAATCTTCTGGGACTTGTACATCAGGATTGCATAAGCCTCAATCTCTTAGGAATTCATGCAAAAAAAATTTCACTGCATATTAAGCATCATATCTAACATTAAAGACTGCAGGCATGCATATGTAAACCATTCTCTGCCTTATTTGAGCAATGTAGCAAATTTATATGATAAAGGAAAGAGCAGGTATTTCATCTGAACCCAACAGGCTTGTGCAAGCTTATGAGAATCTGTTTCATATGCAAACTCCAAAGGTCTGATATTGGCTCTAGAGAATTCAGGAATGAACAAATCTTAGGTTTAGCATCAGAAGACAGTCTCTGAGCACAGCAGAAAAGCTGAAGGACTGCTTTGATTTATGGACATCAAATGTCACACTTGGTAATGAATTTCACTGACAGGGCTGAGATCAGTGTCTCCTTAACACAACACTGTCATAAAAACCCTCAGGTGAAACACTTGAAAATGCCCTCATTATGAGTTCTCAATACTTAGACTGAAGAATTTTTGTTACCATGCTGGTGGGACTCCTAATGTCCCAAGCAGCTGAACCACTCGCTACTCTAGCAATAAGTTGTTTTTTTAAAGGATGAACAAATGCAAGGCACAGTCAACTTGTGTGTGAGGACCCATGCTCTAAGTGATAACCAACATACAGCATGGCAGCCAGCTGACCTACATTTACAGCTGAAGATGTAAAGCTGGCCCAGAGGAGCTGTGTCTAACCTACAAACAGATGGAGTGCTATTCAAAAGGACCATGCATTTAAAATTATAAACTATTGCAGCAGCACGGGAATGGGTTTCCTGCTGCCCTGTGTAAGGAACAAGCCCGATCAATAGAGCATGATGAGCCACTGCTGGCAGGGAAACACAGCTCAGAGTGACTCCTGTCTCCTCAGCACACCGTGCTGCAGGGAGGAAAGCAGCCTCTGGGTGTGCAGAGACAAATCCAGCCTCAGTGCCAGCAGTACCTGGGATGGCAGTGTGGGCTGAGCTGGACGAGCCAGGGGAGCTCAGGGGCTCTGGTGCAAGCAACAAGGCTGCAGCAATGCCAGTGCCACTGTGTGCTTGCTGCCACCAAGGCTGTGGCATCACAGCTCCCACAGTGGATGACACCCAGACATAAATCCAGCCTTCCCCCACAGCATGGATAACCTTCAACAAAAACAGAGGCAGTGCATTGGAGGGTCACTGGGCTGTAAAGAGAGGAGAGTAGGAAACAAAACAACCTTTCTCAGGCACAGTGGTTATAATTGCATCAGCACCAGGAGAGAATCCCACACACTTGGGTCCAGATTTTTAGCCCACACCAAACCAAATGGCTGTGTTGAGATCAGCACAGTACTGCTCCACACTGTAAGAGGATCTGCCCGTTGGCATAAATCAGCCTTAAAACACAGGCTCCTGGGTATTTTGCTGAGTCTCTCAAATACATGGGTTGTTTTTGAGCACAGCCTTCCCCATCTCTCTGTGGAGCTGCATGTTTATATGACAGGTAATAAGCACATGAGCAATTACTGCTACAGTGGCAAAGGAAAGGAAAATTGAAAGTTGCTGCAAAACAAAAATTCTTATCCTAAACCCACCTATTAAAGATAAAGCATAGGCATAATTAAGCCACCTTGCTTTTAGATAAATTGTTTCACACCAGTGTTTCATGGTTTTCTAAGACAAAACCAGAGAAAGGAAAATATCTCTGCTGTGCTCAGTAAATATATGCAAATAACCACAGCACGAAACTATTATTAATAAAGATCACTTAGAGAGATATCTCCCAGAGTCCTCAGAGTCCCCAGACTCCTCAGTCTTATTTTTCTTTTTTTTTTTCCCTTTTGGAGTTCATAAAGTCTTTTTTCAAAACTCCACACATACAAGACTTTTCCTGGGATCAGCTGGTGTGTTTCCACAGCATTAAGGGAAAACCTGAAGCATTGGTGTACATGCAGGGTCTTCATGGCTTTTCTGTGACCCTGATGGTAAGTGTGATACCAGTGTGTTCAAGCTGACATACAACAGAAACTTGAAAACAAAAGTTATGGTTTCATGCATCATTTTTGTCCTTCCACCCACATGCAGCCTTGTATCACAAAGGACAGTAAGAAGCTGACTAAATATTTAATTCCTTAAATTAATCTTTGATCACCAACATATTAAATAATGGCAAGAAGGATGAGGTTTGGTTTGCAGCCCAGGCAAGGCTATTTAATATAAACCCCTAATCTGCTGTGATGGAACTGCTTGAGGAAATTCCTGTTACTGGCACAGATTCTGGAAGAAGGAAAAATAATTCTTGTGTTCACTGCTTCTTTCCTGAAACCAGTGCATTTTCCTTCCATGCTTAGTTTCAAACTTAATCACTTATAAAGGTCAGTGCATTTACCCATTACCATCCCTTCTCAGTTCAGCAAGCCACTGCCAAGTCCTACTCCTCATAGACAACATTTCAGCAAGGCTTTGTGGCCAAAGGTAAGCACTTTTTTACTTCTGGTAAATAAATAAAAACTTTCCTATTCATTCAAGGAAGTTAGACTAGAGAAACTTTTGACAGGTGATTACCAGACTTAAAAGCTTAAACTTCTCTCTAAGCCACTTCTTAAAAGTGGCTTTTAAGATGCTCTGGACAAATCTCAACATTTTACCCTGATTTTCACCTGCAGTGATTTATAAGAATCTGAGAAGATGACAGATCAACTCCCACAGACCCAAACAGCCTGTCAGACATCATTTTTCTTAGCAGCATCTTGGATGTCTACCATCTCTTCTAAGAATATGTTCCCTGTGCCAAATTACATCTTCCCTAGGATCTGAACTGATCATCTGAATTTATGAAACATTGCAGAAGTCTCTGAAGGGAAACTAAAGCAACAAGTGCATAATCCCTCTGTAGTCTAGCCTGAAAATGTAACATCAGATAGAATATTTGTTGAAAAAATATTTCATAAAAAGTCAGCTGAAAGGAGAACTTGTCTGTTGGAAGCATTTTACATATTAGCACTAGACTGTTGGCTGCGGTATCCCAAAACTCCTTGTTTTCACAGAGTTTTAAGTGCCTTGTATTAAAGATACATGAAGTAGCAACTTAAATGATTGCACAATCTTTCCAAGGTATTTTTCCTCTGCTTTAGTTACAGGTGTGGAGGACAGTTTTTTTAAGTTTGTACCTTGCACTAGTGCTCTGTGTGAGTGCTTATTCTAGTCTAGACTGCCACCAATTGCTACATTTCAAGGATTTCTTTATCAAAAGAGCAATGTCCAACTGAACACACTTAGCTGGCCAAGTCTCATCACACGTATGAAATGATGATGGTTTTTCAAAGCACCACTTGCTTTGGGTTTTATGTGATCATTCTGTACCTGTTATTTGCTAAAGGCTAAGGGGGCACAAATCAGAGCTTATGTGTAGCAATGAGTTATTCTGTGTACCCTGGCCATTTGCTACCATCAGAGCAGGAGCCCAAACTGCCCTGGGGTCTGACAGCTTTGCAGCAGGTTATGAGCAGCCATAGGTTGCTGTTCTTACCGAGATGTTTGCCCAGAGAAGGATCTAAAGACTTTTCCTTCTCTCCTCTGCTTCCTTCCTGCATCTCCTTACCTCGTAATGATCAGGAAAAAAACCATGTAGGAGGCAACCTTGTGTTTTTCTCTTGTCTGCAGGAAACCAGAAGTAAACACACAAGCATGCTTTGTAACCTAAGATTACATCAGAGATATGAGCCATGTGTCATTAATATCATTTTATGACAGAAACACTCTAGGAAGGTCCCAAACACTGTCTGCCCACTCAGATCAGGGTGGCTACAACAGCTACACTGTAAGAAAAGACAGGATCTGCTCTAGAGATTCTAGATATCACCTATCCATCTGTTGTGATGGTGGGCGTGGAAAGCAGGGAGACCAAGCACAGTGCAATTCATCTTGCGTAGAAATGGCATCTACAAAAAGCATTTTTTAAAATGGATCTCATGAAGTAGCATTAGTAGAGTCTAACTTTGGTAGCATCAACTAAAAATGGCAAATTTCTGGTTTTATTTAAATAATGAAATGTAGCTTGGGAAGACTTTTGTATTATTTTATTTGAAGAGCACATCCCATATCTTCTAATAAACCACCACATCACAACAAGCTGGCCTCCACATACATGCACACACAGTGTGCTGCTGTCGTTTGCTTAGCGTTTGAACTCTTTGGAGTGTCTATTTCAGTTACAGATACACTGTAAATATTATGTACACTCTGTGAACTCAACCCCCTCCTGCAATCGGCTCTCCTCTATGCCAGAATAAAGTGAAAAAAATGCAGTGAAAAATACTTGTTTTCAAAAGTATCACTCGTTGGACAACTTGGTTGCTGTTCTGCTAGGAGAAATAGCACTTTCCTTCCCAATTTGGTTAGCAGGAACACTCCCATTATGAAAATAATAAAAATATTGAATTACTAGTGGTAGGCTTTCCTTAGAAACTATACCTTCCTTCCCACCTCCCTTCCGACCTCCCATCCTCTTTTGTTATCTCAAGCATTTTTAATCCAGCAAGGCAGAAATCATGCTCCTCCCCTTCCACATCCACTAACTGGGTGGAGGTCTTTATTATTTGGTTTCAGCAAGTTCGGTTCTGCCCTGTGAAAGTTTCAGGGAAATCACTAAAAAGAAAAAGTGAGAATACCCACGGGATTTCTTTTTTCTTTCCCTTCTGATGACAGCTCTCGGTACTAAAAAATTTGCTTTTGATTAAGCCTGATGAATCAGCATCCAGGTGGCTGTAAAATGCTGCCACTTTCCTCTCCCCTTTCTAAGTCTTTGGGAAGACAACCTGCTTTTGATGCAAGGTTTATCATGTTCCCTTTCCATTCCAGGATACCTGGGGCTGGGACAATGTCATCCTCACAGTTACTCATGATTCAATGAGAAAAATCTTTTCTTTTTCTGAAAATGTTCATCCAAGAAGGACATCGGCCAAAGAATGGAAAATTTGTACTAAAATCTAGTTAATTTTTTTAGGGACAGATCTAGACAGATCCAGGGGGGAAAAAAAAGTAAACTTGGAGAATTCAAACATGATGAAAAAATTTTGCAGATTTACTACAACCTAAAAAGCAGACCAAAATTATACATCAGACAGATCTTTCAAAAAATAAGTAAATCACCTGTATTTTATAAAAGTAAAGTGGTTATTTCATCAGAAACTAAGTCTGAGAGAGGAAAAATGCATAAGGAAGGGAGGAAGCTGCAAAAGAAGGAGGGAAAAATCTGCAAAGGAGGAAGGGAAACAGCGGCAAAGGAGAGGGGAAAAAACAAAGAAAAAGGGAAGATGAAATGTATTACAAAGGAAAGATAAAAAGTGTTGTGAAGGAAAAGGGAGGAAAGAAAGAGAGGAGAATGACAAAAGCTGAATCTCCAGCACATATATTTTCCAGATAGAAATGACAACTGCTGAGGAGAGCAGAGGAAAATAGATGGAGTGAGGAAAGTAAAATTAAACCAAGCAGAGATAAGTATAAGTAATATAAAAATTGCATTTCATTCTTACCCCTTAAATTAATGGGTTTAGGAACAGCCTCGCTGTACAAATGGTGTATTCCTTGCCATAATAATTTATTGATGTTGACCAGCTGCACAGCAATTGATGAGACACAAACCTGCTCCCTGTCCACCCCCTCTCCTTGTTAAGGTACTTTTCATATTGATGGACTATGTATTCTGTTAGATTAATGAAGTCCACGCAGGAAGTGTATAATAATTTGACAGGCTACTCAGACTCATCACAAGTCAATGGGAGGGAAGTCTTTGCAAGACAAAAATGTAGTTTTCGGTCCTGTAGCCTTGTATTTTTTACTGAACCTTTTAAAATGAGAAGGCATGTTGAACTCAAATTCCATTTATAAACTTTACAAACTTCTTAATGTTCTTAGAAGCAGCGAGATACTCTAAAAATGCTCCACAGTTAGATACATTTCTAAAAGTATTTTGAAGATGATAAATGTTATATAATGTGAGGTCTGAACAGCATTCTTTTGTTCATGAAACTTTAATTCAAATAAGCTATCTTGTTAACCTAAATAAGTATATTTGAAGGCTTCAGTTGGAGGTACATTAATCCTGTTGTAAGCATCTAGAAGAGCACATCAGGTACATCACATGCTCAAAGAAATGGTCAGAGGAACATTATGTAGAAAGTGGAGTCAAACACTCAGCAGAACAAAATTCTGTGCATTCTCAGTTCAGGTCTCGGTGAATAGGTTTTCTTTATGCGTGTTAGTCAGATATAACAGATAAAGATGATTTTACCCCAGATTCCTTCTTAAACCTAGACAGAAGATAGTTAGTGCTCAGTCAGTAAGCTTCAGCTTTTCTGCATTATTAATAACTTGTGGGTCCCTTCCAACTCAGCATATTCTGTGATTCTGTGACTGAATCTGCATTGGGAAGTAAAAGAAGCATTTGGAAAAAAAAACCAAACCCAAAACACCAACAAAAATCCCAAACCATTGTTTACTTCTACATCTCCTGCAGTAACATCATCCTCTTATTTCCCAATTTTGTGATTGACTTGCTCAACATATCTAAAAACAACTGCTGTGGACGAGTTTACTTTCCTGGTTTTTCCTTAGTTGCATTTTGGTCAAAAAAGTAGCATTCCTCTCATGCCTTTCACCAACTAACAAATAAGCAGAGCAGTAGAGAGGAATCAGAAGAAATGCCCCATGTATGTGCTTGATGGAGCATGATGTGGGTAAAAAGATGGTTTGTTTCATCATGTTAATTATCCATGTATCATAAACCATGGACACATGGGATGAAGATAACCAGAATAAGTGGCACAACAAATTAAGTGCTGGATTTTCATAACCATTGAATACTTTGCATCATTCTATTTTAATAGAAGCTGGTTTATGTTCTTAAAATTAAAAAAAAACAGATGAAAATTTAAAAAGATGAAATTGACCTTCTCCTCAGTCATCACAAATTGCAGTCTATACAATTACTGCTCTGCTCTTTGTTACTTGAGAGTGCTGATTTGGTAGCTTATCTAGGGACCATCTCTGGGGAGACAATATGAAACACCACCAGACTCCTGACAACAAAGTGAGAAGAGATAAGAAGCCTGCAGACTTTGAGAGAGAGAGAGCATGGTTTCACAGCCCAGATTTACTCATGTCGGAGCTTCTGTTTCAGCCTTACCTCTGCATTGTACCTTTAGTCCTACTTCCCTCCCTGGGAGCAGTTTGCATATCAAACTCCATTCTTTAGTTTTTAGCTGTAGTGCTGGGGTTTTTTTAAACCTCTCTTTTGATTTGATGACATTACATGTCATCTTTCTTTCCTGGATTTTGACATCCCCTCTGAGTTCAAGTTCTACTTACTCATTTGGGATTTCCACATGGTATCACTTACCTTTTTTCCCAGGTTTACTATCCAGACACAAAATTCTTCATCAGCTCCTGGGCTCTAGTCACGCTGCATCCTCATCCTTTGGTTTCTCACTGCTAAAGCCCCAGGAGTAGGAATGGCCCTTAATGGCCCTGACCAGCCTCACCTAGGACCTCTCCCCGCCCCCTGACCATGGGCCCAGGAATCTCATTTAGGCTTAGACTTGGTGCTGACCTGAGTTTTGCTGTAGGTGTGTCTGTCTTCAGACCCAGGTTTGGCCCTATCTCCAGGATGGCACATTAGACCTATATTGACAATTTGGGTCCAGCTCCAACCCTGCTGCTCTCAAATATCCCACAGAAGCTCTTACACTCCGGACAAATTCCCTCCTTGCTGCACTTCTGCCTCAGCAGTGATGACCTAGAAACTGTGGGAAGGCAAATAATTGAGTGAGTACAGTGAATGGGTTACAACCAAATGGCAGAGATGAGCTTTTGCAGCTGCTAAAAGCTGAATTCACATGCGAGTCAAGTATTAAATCACATTTCAGTTGTTTATAGCAAAATCCATTATAAAATTCCCTGACTTTTTCATATTGCTAGAACAAAATACTTCTTTTTAATGCGTTGGGATCTGACTAATAGGGACTTATTTGATATTAATCTAGCAGTATCAAAGTGCTTAGACTTAATTACAGGAGTTGTAGTGTTTCATTATACAATAGTTCTGAAAGAATAGTTAAAACCCCCCAGATTTAATGAGTTGATGAATGTGTTATTGACTTCTAAACCACTTTACAAACAATTAATATTTAGCCCTAGAGACAATTCATTTCTATAACTGCCCCAAAACTACCTCAGCAGGTAGTCAGTTTTCAGATCAGGCTGACTCGTCAGCTTCAAGATTTTTCCGCTTTGGGTCAGTAACTGGGTCATGTAAATTTTTAGGTTGTGTTTCTTGTTTTTAACTAGCCTGTGCCAAAAGACTGCCAACACTGTGAAAAAATTAGAAGCATATAAAGCCATTTTGAGGAAGCTGTTGTTATGAGTGAGCATACAGGAACTAAAATATAACTGGGAACAATAAACTGTGCAGCTCTAGAATGTGAGTAGATCATGACTGTCAGATTAACAAGAACCTTCTTCAAGTGGTGATGTCCTGACAGCTACTATTTTAGAATAAAGTCAAGGAGTCAGGAAAGAGGCTTGAAGCAGAAGGGTGATGTGACACAAGTTTTTTCTTAGCTATAGGATTAAATTCTTTCTTTCAGTTTAAACTACTGTACTGCTACCCTTTTGTTCCTTAATCTATTTTGCTGAAAAATACTGAACATAAATTTTATCACTTCATTAAATCAGTACTTTTTTAATGCTCATTTCCATTAATAGGAACTTTAAGAGCTTCAACTAGTTTTCGAAACCTCTGTGTATAGATAGGGAAGCTAACAAACAATGCAAAATTCACTCCTGAAATCAATGATAAAGCCAGAGAAAGACATGCAGGTGTTTTGTTGCTATGACTTCCAGCTGAATAGTAACTTCCATCTCTAATTCAGCAACACTTTTACTGACATGATATTGGCTTTTGTTGACAAAGGCTTTATTCTGTAAGTCACTGTAGAGTATGACTGTTTTTTGCTTTTGGCTGGCAGGTTTTGGTTTTTATGCTCTTCAAGTCCTAACTAAAGAGCTTAAGATAATAGTTGTTAATCTAATGTAGCAGACTTTGTAATAGCTACAAAATTTTGAATCATGAACCATATCTTTATATCATTTTGAACTATAAATAATACAACATGGTTCTTCAATTTGACCATTGGTGCAGCTAATGTTCCATCTGTACTTGGAGCTAATACTGAATGCACAGCATCTGCAGCAGACCCTGGTCTAACAAGTAACAAAACATACCGGCACCATTCATCTAAACAATTTACAAAGCTGCTCTATTTCTGAGTAGAAAAAGTACAATCATAGAATGAAAGCTCTAAATCATCTGGAGAAAAAAACTCTGAGTCCTCTAGTCAAGCTCAAACAGTGCTTTGGGAAGTGATTGATGTTATCTATTGTTTGGAAAACACTGAATTATTTGCGCTATAATTCTTACATGTCTATAAAGCACTCTTCTTTCAGGCTACTATGAGTAACAACATAAAAGAAAAATTGTCTCCTAATTGGCTGTTCTCTTGTTGCCTCTTTAGGGAAAAGTTTATTTTAAAACATCTTGAGTTTTTCATAAGGTGTGGAATAATATTTTGTACGCACTGGTACATGTACTAGGACTTCAGAAGACACCAAAAAATATATGTTTGTGTGATTGCCAGCAGTTGGAGTAGTGGACTTGGCACCTGGAGTACATTCTAGTGATAAATTTACTACACTGCCAAACACACATCAGGTTTTTCTTGAGGCTAGAATTATTCCATTAGGCTGTGAGTCATGCTTGAGCCCCATTTGCCTTGCAAGGCAACATAGTGTGAGCGGTGGCTGAAGGATGTGTGGGAGCAGGCAAGGGCCTGAAGTGGGCAGGAGAGCAGCTGGATGCAATTGAAATCACCTCTTCCAAAGACCTTAATTTGCACCTGAAGAGGAACAGGTCATTAAGGCACAGGACTGGTGAGCACAACATGCTCCTCAAATTCTCTGTGTGGACATCAAGAAGCCACCGTGAACATTCAGGAGCAAAACAAAAGCCCAACCATTTGTTGTTTTTTACACATCTACTGACACAGAGGAGTGTGACACAGAAAACTGCAAAGCTCTTTGGCAAAAGGGACAGAATGATGAGTGGGTGTCCCTAGCTTTGTCTATGCTTGGCTGCTTAGGTATCTCACTTTTCTAAACTAGTGGTTAAGGTTTATGTATACTGAGTATACTGTAAATCTGCCTTTTTGACTGCTTAGTGAAGTGTTTAGACTGCATAAAGTGATTAGCTAAATCGGGGGAGATGAGCATTTGTATATAAACTGGATGTGAAGTGGACAAATTAACCAAGCAGGGTTAAGAATGCCTTGTTCTGAGAAAGATCCCTCTGAACATGAGGGATGTTCATCAGGATGAGAGAGCACAGAAAAAGGTCTCCCTGATGCAGCCTCGAAGCCCAGCTGTGCTAGCGTGAGACCAGCCTCTTTGCAAAGAGGTGGCGTGGGTTTTGTGGTTGTGACAATGTCATTTTTAAATGCTTCCCCCCTACAAGACACCCTGTAGACTTTTCCCACAGGGTAAAAGATAGAGATGAAATTTAAGTGGCCTGATGATGGATTGTTTGTCTCGCCTGAGCGCCTGGCTGTGCCAGTGAGTTAAGTGCTTCTACCACTTGCCATGGGAACAGCACGGAACATAAGGACCAGCAAAGGATGTTTCATATAGACACACTGGAATGATCATTTTGATCACTGCATGCCTCCTTGAAGTGAATTCTCTCATGGTGGCTAATAAATTCTTCCTGCAGCAGTATTTTTTGGGGAAATTTGCTTTTGCTTTGCTGGACTTGTGGTATGTTGAGCACTTATCTCTGCACTGGAGCAGTAGGAAGCTTCCACAGTTGAGTCCTACCTCAGTTTCTACTGACTTTTTTGGGACACAGAAGTCTTGAATACAGTGCCCTGCAGGAACTGCACTCTCTCCCATTAGAAAGGTGCAATTATTAATTAATGATTTGAGAGGAAAAAAAATTAGGAGGTGGAAGTCTACCAGTTGGCAAGAGGTTTGCATACAAATCTTCTTCCCTCAGGAACAATTAAATGAAATCAGCTATATTTGCATATAAAATAGCTTCTTTTTTCCCTCATCTGAAAAATAAGTATTATGAGACTCTTCTTCCTCACAAGAATTCACATGAGGATTATTTAATTGGAAACATTAAATCTATTTTTTCTAAAACCAAATAGAAAAATGAGATTTTTAAATAATATTCATGTATGGGAACTTGAATAGCTTGGTAATCTGTAAAGAAGTTGTATTTAATACTTTAATAAATTTAAAATGCTTTGGGAAGTTTGTGCTCATTAATTTACAGATGACTTTCAGTATTTTAAAGGAATTTTATTAACTAGTCTAGAAAAACAATAAAGAAATCCTACTGCAGAAGCATGGCCAGTTTTCCAAAATCTTAGATTACTGAGAATTTATCATGACTTCAATATACTTTTTGTTGAATGTGTATTCCCAGATTACTTTTATAAGTTAAAATTCAATTTTGAGATGATTCATAAAATAACAATAAATAAATCTCCTTAATTTACTTGATAGTTATGTACAAGTAGTTTCATGCCTGTTTCTGTATAACCTGATCATGTATAAGAGCAGCTCTCTTTCACCTCACTTGTATTGCCCATCACTTCTACCTGGAATAGGATTTGAAGTTTCTTTTTCATGGTAATACCCAGGACTGACTCCAGAGCTCCTGAGATTACATGTAATGCAGTTAATGGGTTTTTTACACTTTGATTAGTGGATCTGTGACTGATGAGCCATTGGCCAAAGGAGTATTTACTAGATCAGGAATTTTCAGGACTAAAAATATGACCTGTTACTGAGAGTTAAACTCTGCAGCAGGAAATCCATGTGGTTTGTTATCCATGTGGCATGAGGTTGCTTTAAACCATATTCATCGTAACGTGGGGTTTGCCCATGAGTAGGAGGACTGCTGGGTAATTCAGTAGGCTGGGTGAGGGGGGCAGGAAAGCCTTGAATGCCACAGTTTTATCGGCCAGATACTGCCTCTGGCCTTGGGGTCCTGCTGGCCTCATCCCTATTTCCCTACAGGATCCTCTCCTGGCACTAGGAACTGCATGTGGCATTTTGGCAGCTCCGTACTTGCAGACTGGGGTCCTGGCCTTCTCAAATGCTTACAGTGCATGTCAGGAACACCAAAGCTGGAAAAAAATAGATGCCCCAAGTTGTACTTTCCCAGAGTGCTGCTCTGGAACAGTTCTTTTATACCTTTATTAATAAAAGTTGTTTTGCCCGAAGTATAATTTTTATCATCACTATTCGAATTTTAAAGTTAGAGACCATATGTCAGAATTTTTGAATGCAGCCAACTGCTTTTCTTTCCATGTGTGAAATTATGGTACAGCCCTGCTTTCAGGCTTGGTAGGGACTTTTTTATTTTATTTTATTTCCTTGTAAAAACAGAGGAGAACTTACAATTAAAAGAGCAGCTGGAGATATATTTTGTCCATGTCTTTACTTGCATCAAACCTGACTTGTTATGAAAGAAAGCAATGGCTGCCTCTGCTCAAGAAATACTTCACTACATGGTTAATTCACTGCCAGATAGACTTTTGATGTCTCTTTGCCATATGTGAATGACCAGTTGAAACGTATGTTTTTCAAATCTAAGCGGGAGTCTACCATTTGAAGTGCAGTTTGTGCAGAACTTGGCAGCATTAAGACCCATAAGCCCTTTACTCAAAATGATTATTTCAGAGGGAGAATAAGGTCGAGGAACAGAGCAGCAGCACTAACAGGTTGATGCCTGAACTCCTGCTCGGAAATGTTATACAGACAGACATCCCACTTCCAGTTCCAAAAGCCTGGCATTTTATTAAGTTTGTGCATAATGTGCAGATTTCTCCCCCCTCTTCTCTTGACTTTAATAAAGAAAGAGAAGATGCCCACATGCTATCTCAGAAATTTCTCTCTTTTAGCAATAATACTCCCAGCTCATTGGTTAGCTCCAATCAAATCGGATAGAATGATGGCAAACTCAAAGATTTCTTTTCAGGTCTGCCTGATGACCCCTCTCTGTGCAGACCTGAGGCTGTTGGCTCCATGCTCACCAGGAATGCCAGCAGCGGCCAGCTGGCCCAGAGCACACCTCTGGCTCCAGTGGCACAGGCGTGTGCCTGAGCCTTCCTGTAGAGGCAGCTGAGGACGTGGAGGGGAGCTGAGGTTACTGCAGGGGAGGAGGGAGGGGTGGGTATAGAGCTGGGGAATTGTACTGCAGCTTCAAGAAATCAGTCTTCATTAGTCCTGCTGCAAAGTCTTGGAGTGATTCTTCTCTGTCTTTCAGGAGACAATCTTAATCATCTGGGACAGAGACGTTCAGTGTCTTTCTCCTGATTGCCCCTCCAGAGGCTGTTCCTTTTGACTGGGTAATCCACTAATCAGTATAGAAACACCAGGAACTTGCTAGAGAGTATTAGGAGAATGCACCATCCATAGCTCTTCGGCCCACTGAATATTGAAATATTTTATACCTACTTTCAAAAGGAAAAAGGCACTCCTTGAGGGATAACAGTTCAGCACTGGTGGTAAATAACTCGTAATAGAGTCACAAAAGGGTTTGGGTTGGAAGGCACCTTAATGATCATCTCATTCCTACCCCTCTGCCATGGAGAGGGGCACCTTCCACTAGAACAGGTTGCTCCAAGCCCCATCCAATCTGGCTTTGAACACTTCCAAGGATGGAGCATCCACAGCAACTTTTTCCAGTGCCTCATCAACCTTACAGTAAAGAATTTCATCCTAGTATCTAATCTCAATCTACCTTCTTTCAGGGTATTACTGCTTGTCCTATCACTACATGCCCCTATAAAAAGTCCTTCTTGAAAAATCACTGTTCATGAAGCAGTTGCTGTTCTGCTTTTATGTTACAAGTTGCATGCTTTTAAAACAAAGTCAGCAGGAAGGTAAGTGAATTCAGAAAGGGAAAAAAAAAGAGAAAAATAATCTTTTCTCTCCCACCCAGGAAAAAGGTCTGGAACAATGCCAGGGGAATATTTTGGATCAGTGTTGAAAGACAGCTATCCTAGGCCCATTGCTTGGACAAAAATTTGGGTACTCTGAAGAGCACCCTAGGCATTGCTAATTTCTCTAGCACTGCAAATCTTGGAAGAATGGCTCAGCAAAGCATCCCTGCTAAAAACTGCTCAACTTTCTGTTGATTTTTCTGCTTTGGTTTTGTCAAAACCAGGCTTTCTTACAGGGATAATTTGATCCTTCAAAAATCAAGGGATCTCACTGAAACAGTATGTTGTTTAACATATTATCAGTCAAATCCAGATTTCATCAGGTTTCTATAACATGCTCTTGTCAAGCCCAACAGACTTTTTATTCTTATTTGAAATTAATTAGAGCCTCTGCCTTACTTTGATTTTCTAAAAGGCTGTGGCAGGGGAAATTCAGTTACTCTCACAGCTCTTGCCCTATAAAAACATCTCTATTATGATAGATGTAAAACATGTATTGTGTGTAATGTTTACATACAATATAGTGAGACATTTGTCAGTTTTAAGATACAGTCAAATAAACACTTGCAGTGTTTCTTTGTGTGCAGATAAACTCATATTAATTCCAAGACAGTAGAACAGAATTAATATTCTGGTAATTATCTATTTCCAATTAAAATATCATTGTGCAATGAATAATAATAGAAAAGAGCCAAGACTTTCAAATGTTTGAGGTTGAGTGCCTTGAATTAATATTTATGAATAAAAAAAAATATTCTGACTTCGTAGGAGTGCTATGCACTCAGCAGCATCTTCTGCAAATCGACATGGATGCAGCACAGAGTAAATCGTCTCTTCTGCATTTTGATTAAGGAGAGACATTGCTGTCTTGCTACGTGCACAAGGCTGCAGCTCTTGGATCAGCTGTGAGTCAAAATTTCCTTGGTTAATCATGACAGTTTACAGTAATAACCAGTTTCAAGAACCAGATGTACTTAGCACTCATCAGCTTCTCCTGAAATCCTGGTGTCTGACATAGAGACCACTTATTTAGTTTAGGTTTGGTGGTTTTTTGTTTGGTGTTTTGTTTTTTGTTTTTGTTTTGGTTTTTTGGTGTTTTGGGGGTTTTTTTGCTTTATTTTGTTTTGCTTTGGTTTGTTTTTTTGGGTTTTTTTTTTGAGAAGGGGTGGGTTTGGTTTATTTAGTTGCCAGTCTGCGAGGTTGACTTGTCTGGGTGTTAAGGTTTTGTTTTGAACTCTATGATGGTTTTGCCTGTCTGAAAACTGTGGGAGAACAAAAAAAGGCCTCAAATTTTTGTCATCCTTTTCCCTTAAAAGGATCTTACTTTAGCTTTCCCAAGGGCTATGAATTATCTTTTTGCACTTGAACACGGTTGTTCTTTAAAGAGATGTTAAGTTCCTCCATTTGCGTTTGCTGTCCAAACACCTTCCTGGGAACTTGCTTAACCACTGCATCTTTGGAAGTACAAGAGAAGACAGCGGTGCTGTTATGTGCTGCGTCCAGATTTGCAGCACTGCCCTCGTGAATGGTGTCTAGGTGGTGGGGGATGCAGCAGAGCAAATTGTGAGGAGGTTGACCCTGCTCACTGAAGTTCCTGACTTTCTTCAGAACACAGCTCTCTGATGCCTGAGAAGATGCTTGCACCAGTTGATAGATATTGAGGGCTGGCACTTCAGTTTGTCTGTTCAGTGCTGTCATCTGTAACCCTTTTCTACCTGCAGATGTCTTCCTCAATGTCATTCTCAGCTTTGAAAAACTTGGTTTTGGCCATTTTCCTGTTGCAGTTGTAGGTGCTCCTCTTATAAACAATGAGGTAAAAATTTTCTGTGTCTTGTCTATTAATGACTAATAAAAGTGTATTTCAACACTGGCTAATCAAACCCCCTACTTTACACCCTTCAGAGTAGGCAGTTAGAGAAAGTGCCAGACCAGAAACCCTCTCTCCCCCTATACCATGTATCTCCTCCCTGGGACTCTGGAGCTCCATCCACTGCTGTAATCCCACAGTGATGAGATAAAGATGTTTTATAGTATCCAGAAAGGTGTGGTTTGCATTTTTTATCCACTTTTAACTGTGAATGTCTACCAAGTTATAAAATAAATCTTTATATGGAAAGATGAGTCATGGTATTGGCTGGAACTAAATTTGGAGGGAGGTTTTACTAGTACAAGTGGTCAATACATACCAACATTTTCTGACTTTTGGTCATTATTCCCTGACTTTAATTCCATCTTAGATTTGTTAAATAACATTCTGCTTTGCACAGGAATTACAGAGCTGATTGTACCTGCAATCTAACAGTCAGATGGAGGCAGTATCAGCTGTTTCAGTAGAAGGTGTAATACTCAGGCTTTTGTAGACAACATGTAAAGATATGTCATTTTAGAGCCTTGTATCCAACAGAGATTGGTTTATAGGCTTATATACGATATTTCAGTCAGTCAATTCACTTGGGATAATTCTGAGAAGTGTTATTATAAAACACATGTCCAATTCTTTCTGGTAAAAATAAATTTTTGCATGCCTATGGTTTGGCTCTTCCCTGCAAGGAGAATTTTTTCCCAGACAGATGAGTGGTGACTTTTCCTTAAAGGAAATTATCTGTTTTCTCTTGGATCAAAACTTTACTTCCTCCCTCTTTACATTAATTTCTCAGATATAACTGAAATAGTAATTTGAAAAAAAAATGGGAGCAACCTCTTCCACCCATCCAGTTGTCAGGAGTCAGCAAAAATCAGCCCCTGGCATCCATGGTGGGCCAGGGAGAGTTTTGGGAAAGCTGGAAAAGTTCAGCAATCCAGCACTGGTGAAAATTACTTGGTATTTCAACATCTCTGTTCTTCTTAGTTGGTGCCAATTTGCAAGAATATAGATTTCTCTGCTGATTGCAAGAGCAGGTTTTTGTTTGACCAACAGGAAAAATTCTGTAAAAGTCTCCCAAAATATTGCCAGGTTTAAAGTCTGATGAAAAACTTGATCTGCTCCATTAATTGATTTCCAGAACTCCATTTTCTTTCAGAAATGCTCTGCTTTCTCAGCTCTCTGTCCCTACCCTTCCCGAGCCTATCACACATGCTGATGACACTGAGCTGTGTGGTGCAGTCGGCACTGGAGGGAAGGGATGCCATCCTGAGGGACCCGGGCAGACTTGGAGGTGGGCCTCGGTGAACCTCGCGGAGTTCAACAGGGCCAGGTGCAAGATCCTGCATCTGTGTCAGGGCAATCCCAAGCACAAATACAGGCTGGGCAGAGAAAGGATCAGGAGCAGCCCTGAGAAAAAGGAATTGGGAGTGTTGGTGGACAAGAAGTTCAACATGAGCTGACAATGTGCACTTGCAGCCCAAAAAAGCAAATGTCTCCTGGGCTGTATCCAATGTGGCCAGCAGGACAAGGGTATTTCTGCCCCTCTGCTCCACTCTTGTGACACCCCACCTGCAGTGCTGCATCCTGCTCTGGGGTCCCCAGCACAGGAAAGGCATGGGCCTGCTGGAGAGAGTCCAGAGGAGGGCTGCAAAGATGCTCCAAGGGCATTGAAATTGGAGGGAGAAGTTCCTCTTTCAATTAAAATTGAAAAATTTAACTCACACTTAATACAAAGTGATTGCCTTATGCCTGACAAGGACTTCAAATTGGTCACAGGTTTCCTGAATCACACTTAGTACCACCTCAACATTTTACTGGGGAAGTAAATTTCCTAGTCTTCTGAATTGCATAGTCTGTTGGGATGTGAATCTCTGGATGGACAAAGACCAGAGACAGCCCTGGACTATGTGCATATTTCTCTTTGTTTTGAAATGTCATGTGTATGAAAAATATTTGATTACTGATGGGTTTTAAAACTTTTATGGCTTCTGCTCCATGGTCTAAGGTATGCTTTTTTCTTTTTTTCCAACTTGTCATATTGAGATATTCCTGAAGAGATCAAAGGCAAATATTACATTTATTTCCTTATTTCCTATTCTGCTTTGAATATAAAGCTTTCATTACTGTCTTCCATTTAACCAGGTAGATCTTAGAATCATTGAACCATTTAGGTTAGAAAGGATCTTTAAGATCATTGAGTCCAATCACTAACCCAACACTGCCAAGTCCACCACTAAACGTCCCCAGGTGACACATCTACACATCTATGTACATCCCTCCAGGAATGGTCAATTTCAAACTCAACCACTTTCCTGGGCAGCTTGTTCCAATCTTTGACAACCCTTTCCATGAAGAAATTTTTCCTAATATACAATCTAAACGTCCCCTGGCACAGCTTGGGGCCATTTCCTTTTATTCTACTGGTAGTTACCTGGGAGAAGGGCCCAAAACTGAACACAGTATTTGAGGTGTGGATTCACCAGTGCCCAGTATAGGGGGATAATCACTGCCTTGGTCCTGCTGGCCACACTATTGCTGCTCCAGGCCAGGTGCCACTGGCCTTCTTGGTCACCTGGGCACACACTGGCTTGTGTTCAGCTGTTGTTGACCAGCACCCACAGGTGTTTTTCTGCTGGGCAGCTTTCCAGCCACTCTGCCCCAGCCTGTAGCAGTGCCTGGGGCTGTGACCCAGGGGTAGGACCTGATGCTTCACAGTGTTGCACCTTATAACCTCATGGCATTCATGTTGTCCTCCTAGGTTAGCCCTGCTTTCAAAAGTGATAAACTCTTTTTTTCAGGAATTCCAGCCAAAGGTCTCTGTTCAGCCAGGCTGATCGTCCTCCCTGCTGGTTCATTGTTTAGGACATGGGAACAGCTTGTTCCTGTAGCTTTAGTGTTTCCTTCTCGTAGAATGTTCAGCCTTCCCACTCTCGCCTTCTCATCTCAGCAGTAATGCAACTTCACGTAGGCTTAGGTTTGATGGGAAGACCTTACCTCTAGAACTGCAGTTTTGCAGCTGTATTTTGATGCCATGTGATTTCCCTCCATGTCTGTCTTAAACGGCTCCAAGTCTCACTCTCCTATTTCTGTGACATTGGCTGTTAGGGCCCTTCACAAAGAGACAGAGGGGTAGAGAGACCTGCCACCTGAGCCAGATGGGTACAGAATGACCGGTGTTACCTGAAAGTCTGCAGTTTAACATTTGGTGCTGCAGCTGAATTTGGGGGGATGAAAAAAAAACATGGAAGAAAACTTCTATAAAGTGGTGAGAACAGTCTGCAAATTTCACTGCTCAGGCCTCACGGCCTGCTAGCTTATGCCACATGTAAATGTACAACAAACAATTATATTGTAGCATATTAGTGTGTTCACCTATTTCAGCTTGATGAAATTATTTGATTTTTTTTCTATGCCTGCACATTATTACTTAAATAGGAAGTTCAGCTGGATTTCATCACCAGCATCCTGGTGGAGGTACTGTAACTGAATCTCCACTTATAGCTTAATCGTACAATCAACAAGGCTATACCAAATTTTGACACAGAGCTGAAAAGTGTCATTTGTGTCAAGCTAGTACTGATTAATTTTTTGATCTGTTTCTATTCAGATCTTTATAAGTAAATATATGATTGTGTGAGCAGCTGAGACCTTACCCTGGGACCACACCATGCTGTTGATGTTCCTGTGTGGAGATGCATCCCTACAGAGCTGCAATACAGCTAAATTGCTGGTGTTCTGCAAGTGGTTTACCTGTTCACTAAGCTGTGACAGAATGAGACCTGCTGTCTCTATAACTGGTGGTTTTTATGCTGTCTGTGCACCTATGGCAAAATTAGAGAGCCAAACCATGAGCTAGAGGCTGCTTAAAATTGTCCAACTTCTTGTTAGTGAGAAAGTCTATTTTCTGAAAAGAAACTCCAAACATATATTAATAATGGAGAGAAAATGGAAGAAATCTTGGTATTCCTTGCATAAAAGCAAAATGGGAATGCCTAGGAACTGATAGGAAAGTTCATGTTATATTCACAGAGAGATGGGAAGAACTGGAACCCCTATAAGCATTGGAAATACTGCTTTGGTGCTGAGTATTTAGGCTTTCTGAAAACATAGTTGTGCTTGGAGTATTTCCTTAAATTAAAAATCTTCACAAAGCAAATCTTTGTCTCTTAAAAAAAACCTAAAGCCATAAGCCCTGTTTTCTCTTACGTAAATGAAATGAAATATTAGAAAAGACTGAATATTTTCCATTGAAACTAGTTTATCTATCTTAGATTTGCTCCAGGATATAAAACCAACATTTTGCTCTTCATGGTCTCTCCTTGCACCACATCACTAGGTTTAGTCTTTCTTGGAGAAATAATATCCTGCCCATGCAATAGTTTCTAGACTGTCAGGATAACTACACTGGTTAGTGAAAATCATATCTGAGGGCTAATGTCACTTGCAGTTTAGGTGTTTCCTGCTAAAATGCATTATTCTCTCTTAACGTGGTTGGGTGCATGTCGATATTTTTTCAAGTACTGATGATTCTGATGCATCTGGTTGAGGTGAAAGTAACATGGAGAGATTCTGTTGGAGCCATGGATTTTCTGAGTGTTGGCTCAGTCAGGATAAGTGGTTAAAGTGATCTGGCTGATGGTGCAATTTCTCTGAGTGTGTCAGTCACAAACAAGGAGGGATATTGCAGTTTGAATGGAGAGTCCCAAGGGAAAACCCCAGTAGGAACTATTCACATCAACTTTGTTTCCAAAACCAGTGTCCTGTTAAGCTGCCTTTGGATAAACACGATGCAGTGTCATTGGGCATGGCCATAACACATCTTTAGGTGTAAGTTGCAGCACACATGGGATGGAAGTGCAAAATCCTACTGGGTCTGAAGAGTGGTGGTTTATGCCTATTTTTTGTGGAGGCTGATGACCAAAAGCAGTGGTAGAGGACCGTGCTGGGGCTGCACCCCACACTGACTGGAACCTCTTAGTGTTGCCCTATTTCCAGCAGTTCAGCTGGGAACTGCTTTCATTAGACACTTATAGCAAAATCAATCTTGTCCTTAGAATCATTAAGGTTGGAAATTACCTCTAAGACCATTAAGACCTTAAAAAGACAGGAAAGAAGCCATGCCAAGACTGCAGCATAACTGTTGCTCATCTCACTCCTCCTGCATGGGCAGCTCAAGCGACAAAGTCCCACTGCGTTTTGTAGTTGAAGTTTACTACTTTCAACTCTTGCTGTGCAGGGCTGGATGTCACAGTTACCTCAGGTTAGACAGGAGGGTGCTCAGACTGTTGGTGGTAAGGGCTTCAGGCAGCTTAAGGCTCTCATGCTTTGTGAGTCACCACTAAAGGCTATAAATAGGAAATAATATAAAGTATATGTGTATAATGTGTATGAATCTTACAAACCACAAAATGTTGGGATAGTATGACTCAGTCCAGTCTCCCCATCCCCAATTTTATCATTTCTCTTATCTCTGTATTATATTTGAGCTCTGAAACACTGGGGACAAGCCAGGGTCTGATGCATTTTTGAGGCATTCTTGTTTCTCAAGACATATTATTTATAACGCAAAGTGGGAAAAGGTCAGACCAAACTGGCTGGTGGAAAAACATGATAAAAGCAGATGTAAAAGTAAGATGGCAAGAGAGAAAAAGGGGTGAGTGGAGGAGTGGGGAATGTTCATGTTACAGATACCTCAAGATTTTAAGTGAAACCAGAATTCCTGAGTAGGAAAGAAAAGGAGAGTGAAATGCATTTCATTTTCATGTTTGCAACTGTGGATCTCTAATCAGTGATACCTAGGAGGAAGGGAAAAAAGGAGCAGCAGATTTCAGGATGTTTGCATCTGGACCAGTCTGAGATACAAACAGTGAGTGGTGATGGGTGTGAAGGGACAGTTCTGTACAGGAAAGCCCAGGGAGGGTAGAGTGTGCTGGGACTTGGCCAGCAGCAGAACTGCATGGTGTCAGTCATCGAGCAGGACTACATTTGAGATGAACTTGCAGTAATTTGACCTTGTGATTTTTTGTGGGTGTTTTTATGTTTGTTTGTTTTTTATATGTTGGTTTGGTTGGGTATTTTAAATTGTTGTTGTTGTTTTGTTTGGATACTTTGTTTGTCTTGGGGGGCAGGAGGTGGTCTCTGTAGTTTTTTGCTCGTTCATATTTAAAGCCTAACTTTGAATTTTGCGAGATATCTGACATTAAGCCTTGCCTCAAATGTCCCATTCCTCTGGAAACTGAGAAGATATTTGGAAGGGCGCAAGTATCTTTTGAAGACTCTTGCATCCCGTGTGTTGTGCTGAAAACTCTTTATATCACTCTAAATGTGACAGTGCTTGGTTAGATAGAAGTGTTGATGGAGAAGCCTGGGTAGACTCAGAATTTAGTGAAACTTTGGTATTTTGAAGATATTTCTTACAAAAAGCCACAAACACTGAGCTGTTTTCCATTATGTTGTTTCACAAATCTAGCAGTCCTGCATGTGGCCATCCATATGGACTACAAAGAGAAGAAACTTTTGATATTGAACAGAAGATATTCTCCCCAAAAATATTTTCCACTCCTCTTCTATAAGCTGTACTCAGCTGGATGAAAAGGTGAAAGGTGTGAAGGAGGGCATGATGTGGCCAGAGGAGAAGGTTAGGGCTCAGGAGGGAAGGACATTAACCTGGATTCACACAGAAATCAGTGGTGGAATCCTGGCTGAATTTTTGCTAACTGGCAAATTCTGAACTTTCAAAGGAAAGGTCAAGATAATTTTGCAGGAATAAAAGCTGCTGCCAAATTCTAATGAGTTTCTTATTTTTTCCCATGTGGGAATAACTCTGAACTATCTGGATAAGTTAACCTGGTGCAATGCCAATAGAATAAACAGTTACCCTGGGACAAGTTCATCCTTGGCATGACTGCTCATTGAGCTGCTTTTGCACCAGGGATTGGTTTTACTCAGCCTTCCCCTAAGTTACTTTTCTGGACTATAACAAGCTGAGACATCTGACTAAAATAATAATTTTACATCAAAAATATTAATAAAGTAGATATTTCAGATACTTCACTTGCAAATAATTCATTGCACTAAATTAGTTTTTTCTAATCAATTAGGAGTCTGCCAGGTACCAGCAAATGGTAATTTAACAGCAGGAACAATTTTATGTATTTTTAGAGAGGATGAGAGAGTAGAACCAATTTATTAAAAATTGCTCCTCCAACCCACAGGTCCCAGGCTGAACACTTCCCTTCAATGACACAAAGGCTTTTTTTTTACCAGTTTGGCTATTTGGAACAGGGATGTATTGCCTTAGTGCTACTCTGAACCTAGTTATTTTGTTTGCTGGTGGAGCAGCAAGCAAAATACGCTATTACATGATTTATGTGTCTCAAGGACAAACTGAAAATCTGCAGAGACATATGAGTGCATCTATTGCTGGCAAGTGGTTTAATCGGATGGTACCGACCTCTTTTACAATAGGTACAGAGACACAGGGGACCAGAGTGACCCAGAATGGCCACGTGGTGATCCCTTCTGTGCCCTTCTATGGGCACATGCAGTCCTTGATAAATGCTGCTTGTTACTCTCCAATGGATGATTCTTTGGTCTAACCTAATTTGTTTGTTCTCATAAGCTCAGGCCTGCCACAACTAGAAAGCACTTGGTACAAATTATACCTGAATTCTCACTATTCTCTGGTATTTGGATACTTAATGTATTCTTTCACCAACATATAATATAAGTAGAAGAGATGCCTTGTTAGTTTGCGTCATGTCTGGTAGTGGAGCTGGGGCTGGTCACTTTTTGCTTGATGTATTTGGAGTTCAAAATCCTTTCCATAAGGGGGCGGATTACAGCTGTGCCTGGCCACCAGGCTGTAGGCTGGGTTTGTGCAGTGACAACATTCCCCTTCGGCCTCTGATACCAGACCTGGTACCTGCCCTGGGGAATGCAGCAGCGAGCAGCAGGGGAAGCCTGGTGGCAATGTTGGGTAGCAGGACAGTCACTTCTAACTTAACTGAAGCATCTGAAGGGTTATGCAGACAAATTTTTAACTAGTATGTCATGTCTTAGTGTGGTGTGTTTTGCCGTGATCCTATCTGAATAACATGTTGGGAATCACCTTTTAGTGTCTAAATCCTGAAACCGAAAACCTGTTGAGGCTTCATGACAAATGTAAAAGAGTCCACTCACAGTCCTCTCTACCCATTATTGGGTGCATGCTGGAGACAACGAGATTGGTTGCTGGAAACCATGAAATAAACTCCTGACTCTTGTAGCTGCACCGCCAAGGGCTTTGGTTTTCTTTACCTGGATGTTCTGGCCAAGGTCCTGTTCCAGCTGCATGTGGGTTCAAAGTGTGTCAGCCCAAGTACAGGCTTTGATAGGGCAGTAGGGAAACCAAAAGGCAAATGCTTCTGCTTTGGCACCCCCATCACAGAATGCAAAGCCCCATGGAGGCTGGCAAAGCCCATGCAGCATTCAGCAGATTAAAGGAACACGTCTCAAAAGAAAAAGGCATTTGACCTCAGGCAAAGGCAAGTACATGCCATGCAATTGTCATTACTGCTTTTCAGTATGATTGCAGAAAATTGAACAGCTTGAGGTTGTCACATTTAGTGCCCTAATTGGTTCCACATTTCACTGGGTATAATCTGAAATACTCCTGTTTTATGGAGTTCAAGATTTCTCTGTATCTGCTTCCACAAACTCTGCATCGGTTTTACTCTCCAGTTGCAGTTAGGTGTGCGCAGCTGGCTGTCTCAAGTCACCATTAAGGGGAATGACTGAGGTGCAGCCTCCGAAGAGAGACAGGTCATGCCTGAGGCAAGTCTGTTTCCTTCCATGGGAAACTTCATCAAAGTCTGTCAGGGAAAGAGAGGGCTGCCTTTCTCTTTTGTTTTAAGTTAAACCAACAAAGTGATTTCTGAAAATGCATTTTTCTAATAGTTCCTCTCATACTTATGAAATAAGTAGCTATACAGGCTAATATTAGTATTGTTTGGTATTATATATTAGTACTATATATTCAGTACCATTTGGTGCCAAATACACACTAAGTACTATACAAAGCTTCAAAACAAAGACAGCCTCTAGTCTAGTCCAAAGGCCTTGTATAGCAGATTTCCTGTTAACAATACAGACATTTTCTCACTAATTTAACTGAAACAACTGACAGGCATGAAGTTGAAGCAAAAGCAAGAGTGTTTTGTAGATCAAGGCTTTGAAGATTATTAAGGGCACGAATCAAGGCCCAGGGAAATCAGTGGGATGCTCCAACAAACAAATATTTTAGAAGTCAGGTTGTAAAGAGAGTAAATTAGCAAAAAGATCCTTGAAATTGTGGCTGAGCACTGACATTTTGAAGATATTTCTTTACCTGTACACCTGGAAAAAAAAGACTTTCTTGGAATGACAGAAAATGCTCTGCAAGGCACTGAAGAGGAAACTGTTCCCGGAACACCGCTCAGGAATGCTCTCTCCCGTCTGGCCCTTCCTTTAATGCCGAGTTAATTTATTTCTTTGATGTGTTACATAGAACTGAAAAGTGGGCATATGTCGAGGGTTCTTTGTTCGTTTGTTTTAAACACACAGAAGAAGGAGTGCAGGTGAGTGTGTCGTGGTTTCCCGGGCAGCTTCCCTTCCCTCCTCTTCCCCCCGGGATGGGAATAACCTGCCCGGCAGTTTCTCATCCACCTACCGAGTCCCTCTAGTGGTGCCATCCCGAAAATTTTCCTTCTACGTTCCCAAATTAATGAACAGTAAAAGAAAATCTAACCGAACAAATATTTTAAAGCAGCTTTCCACTAATACATAAAATAGTACAACGTTGGGAAATGCACATGTGTTTGCTCCAAGCAGCATCACGCTGCTGGAAATCGTGTACCAGGGTATTTGCCATGCCTTCAGTTTAACAGGAGTTGAAACTGTTTTCAGTGACACCTGAGCAGGGTCCTCAATTTGCAAGCAAACATGAAACGAGCTGAAAATAGAATATGTTTTTCAAAGTGTAAAATTTTTTTCTTGGCTCTTTTCAGAAAGATAATTTAAGGAAGTTTTTTTGAGTAAATTAAATATATTTCTATGGTGACCTTGTGAGGGACAAGCTCAGTATTATCTGTGCATATTGCAAATAGGGAGTTAGAGTTGGGGCCATTGTGTTCACAAAAAGGGAAATCATATTTCTGCTTTATGAAAAAATAAAATGTTGGGAAGAAAATAACAGTGAAATGTTGGAAATTAAATGAAAGCTCCTGGAAGTGAAATTAAAGAACTGAGAAATGCAGAATGGTCCTTGAAGCAAGCACACCTGCATGTGAAATGCTCAATACAGCACTGTTTTCATTTTATTTCTTTGTGGGTTTGAGGTGAAGTTTTTTGTTGTTGTTTTGTTGGATTTTTTTTAGCCATGTATTTAGGTAAATGGGAGAAACCACATTTGTTTGTAGAGGCTTTTTAAGCTTTCAGGGTTCAGAGCAATCAGAGTAGATCTGCAAAATGCTTTATCTGACTCGGAACCCTTGAGCAGTGAAACAACGTGCCAAGGCAGCAGCAATCAGGCAGTGACCTGAATGACAGGGGACAGAGGATGGCTGTCCTGACCGGCTGCGCGGCCAGAAGCCCCTCAGCACTGCACACGGGCTGATGGAATACTGCTCACAGCCAGGAAAATCCAAGACTGGCTGCAAAGGGTGTAGCAGGAGCACAGCACTGCTGCTGCTGCAGCAGCCAGGGCTGTGCTGGAAATGCAGTGAGCAGGAGTGGCGTAGCTACAGGTAAATGGGGGTGATCCCAGTTTGTTCACTTCCCATTTGAGCCAGAGAGGGATTATGCATTCTGCACTGCTCTGCCTGGATCCTCAGGCACCTGAGTTGATGTGCTTTGTTTCCATTTCCCACACTGCCAAGGAGCCACTGGGTAAAAGCACCTGATATTTCTCTTGGGTTAGGCACTTATTTGATCAAAATTCAGCTTTACTGGGAATACATTACCTCAGTTAGTCTTAGGAATTGAGAGATTCATGCAGAGAAATCAAATTAATTTCCTTTCTTCCATCAGGTTGTCAGTCAAGGTATGAGAAGGAAAATGGTATCATTTTTCACTTTTTTTCCTAATACCTTGAGGTTAGATGAGATTAAATATGCTGTAACACTGCACCACCATGCAATGCTCTTCAGAGATTCCTGACCAAAGTCTGGTGAATGACAAATAAGTCAATCTGCAGAGAAGTTTGACTTTTAATAGATTTTTTTTCTAATCATGTACTGCTTTCAAGAGAAAGACTCTATTTGGGAAACCTAGAAAGGCAGTGGGCTAGAATAATAACCAAAATAAGATCTGGATTCACAAATTATTCTTTTTATTTCAAAACATAAAGTGGAAAGCCATGATTGCCTGATGTTTGTGTTTATGCCTCTCCATGCAGAAGCATGCTGACCAGGGATGGAAGGTTAGGGAATCAATACTGAGCACTGAAGTAGCTTTTAGATGCTCAGCTCCTGCTGTGCTTCGTCTAATTTGTAGTTAGTTTTAATCCCATTTTAAATGGTGCTGGAGGAGTCTGCTTTATCTCAGCGAGAAATCCAGGGAAGCTAGTAGTTGAAAATAATGGATCACCAGGAAATAAATGTGGGGATAATGTGTGCAGGAAAAACTTCAACCATGAAATCTGTTCTGAAGGAGTGCAAGCCCGTATCTCTGCTCATTGTTTATAGTTAGAAATGAAATTCAGAACTATTTCAGGATATCATTCACGATGGTGCAGTGGGCTAGATTTTTTTTAGGCTGAAATCTTCAAAAGAGCTACTATTAATTTGCTCTAGCTGGCAGATAAACATTCATGCCCAAACTTTCAGAAATGGTCATTTGGGGAAAGTCAGGCTTCTCCCCTTCATGCTGGATCTCACCTTTCACAGCACTTTGAGAAGTCAGCCCAGCTGAGCTGTGTAACTATAAAACATTCCTAGTCCATGCCAAAACCCCACAGCAGTTATTGTGCGTTTCTTTGGCAAACCGATGCTTGCAGCAAAATACAGCAAAAAACATGTGAATGTTGGGCAGGAATCCCAGAGAGTGGGGAACAGCCCTCATCCTTTGCAGAGGAGAAGGTTTTGGTCAGTGAAACACCCTCTCACTCTGTTCCTTGGCAGCCCTGTTTCACAGGGATGCAGCAAAGACCGGGAAACTCATCAGCCAGTTAAATGGAGAAGTGAACTTAGAAAGCTTGTGCAGCCTGACTCCATTCATTGCTATAGCAATAATTCCCCATGAAAGTGGAGCAAAGAAATGTTTTAGATGATAATGCACTTTTAAAATGCAATACTCCTAGCAAAAAAACCCTCTCTCATTTTAACCCATGGATCTGTGGAACCCTTTATTGACATTGATAAGCTTCTTTGGCTTCCTAAAGGATTTCTCAAGTGGAAATGAATTTAGCAATTCCTATCTTGAAGTTACTGGTAAGAATCTAGATGTATGAGTCCTTAATAGAAGTTTTAAGAACATGTCATACTTTGATATGAGGGAGTCCTCTGTTTCTCTTATTTCTTCAGATTTCCAACCCCCATCAAAAAGGTAGAGATGCAAATGCAACTAAAAGTTGCTGCCTGTCCTTTGGGTGTTAATTTCCTTTTGCACATTTCAAAGTCCACTCCAAAGTGTTAAGGCAGGAATAGCATTCCCACAGGACTTATCCCAGCCAGAGCTATCCTATGTCAGGGCAGGGTAAAAATGAGAGATTTCCTGAAATACATTTTTTTGCTATAGGCAGAGTGCAGCTACCTTCTTATAATAGCCAGTGCCTTATCCCCATATATCCATCTCCAGCCAATCCATCTTCTGTATTTCTCCATAAAGAGAGGACATAAGAGCTCTTTCCTACCTTGTGAAGGCACTGGGGTGGTTACATGCTGTGAGGTCCTTGCGCATGGCACAGGCTGAGCAGGAAGAGCAGAAGTTTTGTTGGATTATGTCCCTCTGACCCATCCAGAAAGAGTCCCTGGAGGCACAGCAAGGGCTGCCTGCCTCTCCTCTGCATCTGCAATTCTGTAGTACTTCCACACATTTTCTTCTACACATTTGAAAAACACAGTCCGTGGAATCAGTGGGTTATTTGACTTGTAAGTACATTTTTTGTGTGATTTGCTGAGGTGTTAACCATACCTTCTGTGTTTACAAACCTGGCAACTAACAATGTAGTTTTATTTAAATTAATTTTGACTAGGAGAATTCAAGTGCTTTGTAAAAGGAAAAACATGAAACAACTCTGTTATAGGCTGGTATTTTGGTATTATCCTGCTCTTTTAAAAGTAATTAAACAGAAACTAAGAAAGTATTTAATTTTAAAGTACATTAACTTGCTCTAAGGCTTTAGAGTAGCCTTATTTCTGCACCTACTTCATCTAAAAAAAAATAGAAAATTCAGTTCTACCCAACCCAGATTGAACTAGTTTTAGATTTAGATAGGTTTTGCCTATCAGTGTGTGAATGCATTTTGGATTTTGTTGTAAGGGAAAAATCTAGGGCTTTTAGCTCTTTCATAGAACACAATAGAAAAGAAATTGTTTTAATTTCTCTGGCCAACTAGAAGAGAATTGGGAGAATAATTCCCTTTGGTTTAAAGTTGAAAGTTGAAGGGATTTTCTTTTCTTCTATTCAAAATGGGAAAAAATGTCGAGTAAAGCAGCCAAGTAAAAGTATAGTTCCCCTGAAAAAAATGCTTTGATTTATTTTGGGGAAATTCTTGTTATTATTTCTTAATATAGCTGCATGCTAGAATAACTTTGAGAGTAAATGTTGAAAATATATTTGAGTTTTCCCCTGGATTTTCCTTTGAACTGAAACTAAATTGCTTAATCTAATCCAAATGCTCAAACTGTTTCATTCCTTTTGAGTCAGGATTTCTCAAGGAAGGAGCTGTCTGGGAAAAGCCTTCCTGAAGCCCAAGAAGATGGGAATTCTCAGGGGCAATGTCCACCTGGAGGCTCCTAGGAAGGACCATGTGTGTCCCCTGGGTATGGCAAAGTACAAAGGTCCCATGGCACAGGGAGTCTGGGAGAAGAAATCTGGAAGCAGGGAGGTATTTTCTTGAAGTCAAAAGATCTAACATTATAGAATATCCTGTATAATATGATTCTTATAATACTATATAATAGGATAGAATACGTAACAAAAAGTCCAGTAAGATTATTCCTATAATATAGGAATAATTATATGCTCCCATCCTGGAGAATATGGAGCTATGGATTGCAGGGTAATGAAATAATTATTTCCAGACCTCTGGTAGCTTGTCATCATCTCTTTTTCTTCACTGTCAGTACTGGGATTTGCAAGGAGTATAAAGAGTGTGAGAGATTGCAACATCTGAGTCAGCTCAGCTCAGGCACAGCAACGTGATCCAGGCAGAAGGAGCAAAGCTAAAGGTCACCTGTACCCTTCTGCATGTTCAGCTCTTCAGGTTTTTGCCTATGTGAGTCATTGTCTTTTCCAGACTTCAGACTGAATAAAACAAAATCATGATGTGAGCTACCAGTTTGATCAGACCAGTTTCCTGAATGAGGGAAATATTCTTCCTAAATGGACAAAACAACTGTCTCAGTATGAACAAGGATAGGTTTTTATGAAGTGAGGGAGAGAGGTAGCAAAAAAATTTTCAGCTTAGCACACAGATACATTAGCTGTATTTTGTGAGAATAGCCTGCATGCTGCAGGAGCCCCTTCCTTTCACTGATTGTGGCCCTCGGGGTGAAAGCCCAACAGCAGCTGCATGCTTGGAGATGGGATTCCAGCTAGAAGAGGTTATCACTCTTAGTCATGAGCATGATCATCACCCAGTGCATGCTCAGATAGACTTTTTCCTCACTGCAGAAATACTCAAAGTTGAGGAAGGCAAGCATGAAAACACATTAAAACATCTAGTGGCACCAAGCCTGTCAGTAATGGAATGTGCATGCTGTATCCTGTTGATGTCCAGCACCAGGGTCCGTGAAACAGAACAGAGCAGCTCCTAGAAACAGCTGCTACACCAGAATCTCTCTGAAACACAATTCACTGTAGCTATGTCAAATGACACTCACCTTCCCATGGCTGTGGGCTGCAGAGAAAAGAGAGGGACTTGGGATCAGTGCATACCCAGAAGAGCTCTGTTGCTGTGGCCGCTAGAACATCTCTTTGAACTCCCTGAGTAATGCAAGCATTGAGTGGGATAAGCCCCTTCCCTTCAAGGCAGGGCTTTCAATCTAAGGTGTAACTTACACCTGTAAGCCAAGGGAAGGGAATCAAGCAGCTAAAGCCACGAGATTTACCCACCTTGCCTCCCAGATTGCTCTCAAGATGAACGTCACCATCCATTAGGATACCTCAGCCACCATCTGTGTTCATGAGCAGTCTTGACAGTTCTTTCATGCTTTTTGGTGGTTTAGTACCACAGAAGGAGAGGGCAGGGTGAGCTGTTTGAGGGTTGTATGTAATGCTCTTAATCTGTGCTGTAAGTGGGAATATTGGATGAGCTGCTTTAGAATGCTTATATTAAGTATGTAGAATATTAAGTATGTAGCCAGTCTTTACAAGTAGGGTATACACTGTCCATATTTCCAGCCATTTAATTAATCAGTGCAATGAATGTAATTTAGACAGGTAATGAAAAGTCCTCTATTCAACCTTAAACTGGCACATAATTTTACCTGTCAACAATCCACAGTACAGAAGGTTGTTTCTGAAATTCCTGGCTCTAAAAGTTACTGAGCTACTTATGAAAATGTACTTAACTGCCAGTGAGTCAGCATTCAGAGGTCTGAAACTCATTTCCAGGAATTATGTGATTTACAAGGCTTGACTTTCAAACTTAGCCACTGACATAGCAAGAGAAGAAATACAAACATTCTGAAATAAAACCCCTACATGCCTTTCAAATGCAAAGCACAATAAGAAAACTGTCAGTCTCTTGAGACATATCTGCACCTGTCATCTAAAATTAGAGGGTAGTGGAGAAACACTCAATCTCAGTAATTTTCTCTTTGGAGTCACAGTTTCCTGACTGGTGTCAAGTCCAAAGATACCACTGAAACAGAAAAAGGAAGCATTCTTTAAATTTCATAGTACAAATGAAGACAATTCCTGTTCTTCTGGATCCCTTAAATGTGGAATGACAGTGTTTGGTTTATATTACCAGCATCCTAACAGCTGATGGTATCTGCTTCAGGCAGTGCTGTTTGAGCAGAGCACAGATAACAGACTCTTGGCAGCAAAAGTTTCGCTATTATTATGTAATGTTGATATTCCAGTGGAGCTCAGGAAAACTTTGACCAGACCCATTTCCAAAGATGATTTCCAAATATTACCAGTGCTATTCAGGGATAAGTAAAAAACCTTGCAGGTCCTATTTAGGGAATGAGATGAATAATTCATTTAGAGGGTTAAGACAAGAGAAGTGACCATTCCTGGGTGACCATCAACCACTAAGCAGGATTGGTAGCAATCTCTTAGAGAGAATAACTTTTGCTCCTGTCAGTGCCTTCAGCAGCTCTTGGAAATAAGTTGCTATCTAATTTTCTTAATTTCCTGGCTCTGTGTCCTACTTTTCAGACAGATAATTTTCCTTTTCATTAGGGATGTTATGGTAAAGGTGTAATTTGTACTTCTAGGAGCTAAAGCAGTAGCAGCGTTATTAATCATGGAGGCAAAGTAACCTTATAAGACCCCACGGCTGTAAGGGCAGTCCATTCTCCTGACTGAAAGACAAGACAAGGCAGAGGCTGGTGGCTGCAGTTTGCTGGGAGACAGAGCATCCACCCCTTGCACCAGAGCCTTGGCTAACCAAATGATATTGTTTGCCTTAGTGTGGTATGTTTCTAATTGGAGTGAGGCGCATGCCAGCAAAGAATTAAACAAATTTGTGGCGAGCTTTGTATTGTTTTTTGGGGTTTTTTGAGAGTGGCATTTAGTACTTTTATTTGCTATCTAACTCCTCTTTTGCTGCAGAAATTACTGTCCCCTTAACTGTAACTGATAAATGCTTCTGAAGAATACGAAAATACATAAACAGCATTAGTAGCTCTCATATGTGCTGACTTTTCCTCTTGCTTATGGAAAAATTCATTACTGGGAAAATTCCCAGAGTCACAGTATGCAGTATCTTGTATTACTCTCAGTCCATTTTCAGACCTGGCTATGCCATGGGAACAACCTGACTTTATCTTGTTAGAGCAGATGATGTCTTCAAGTTTGTGGATACAGGTAAAGCCCCCATACTGACTGTCTGAAATGCTTAGCAGATTTTATTTAGTTATGTAGATTTTTAGGCTGGTATATGTGATTTGCTGTACTAGTTTGAAAGCAAACTAGTGAGAGACTCCAAGTCAGAAATACAATTTAATAGGAAAAAATAAAATAAATGCAATAATACAAAAAAAGAACAACCCACTGACAAGGTCAGAGCACAAACCTGACCCCCTGATGACCAGGGGGTTGGTAACAGTCCAATCAAATCGTGACTGCAGTCCTGCTGGAGTGATGGTTCCATTGAAGGGTCTGGTCTTCCTCTGAAGGTCCAGCAGTGTTGCAGGAGGGTCTGGTCTTCCTCAGAAAAATCTAGTAGTATAGATCTTGTCCTCGGAGATCCCAGTAGGTAAGTCTGCCTCTGTTGTTCCAGGTCCCAGACTTTATCCCGCTGGGAATGCTTGGTTCCTTCCCCCCTGGGCGGAGCATCTCACAATGGGATGGTGAGTCATGGGGCAAGGCACTGATGGGCCCATTAACAGGAGACAGCCCAGGTTCGAGTTATCTCTGAGTAATAGGCAAGGCATTGTTGGGCCTATTAGCAGGAGATAGTCCAGAGGGAGGAGGCAAGGAACATTGCTACACCTGGTCTCAACAGCTCATGGTAATAGAATACACTGTAACCCAGGATATTTGCATAGGCTTGAAAATTTACCTGAAAACAGATTTTTTTTTTTTTTTATGTCTTCGACAGAAATCTGAGGTTTGCAGTGAGAAAGTGGTCATTCTCCCTAAGAACTATTTATTCTTTGCTCCCATCATGTTCATAAATTCCTCACGTATTTCTTTTGTTTATTCAATACAAACTCAATTATATTTGGACAAATTAAAAGCCCTGTCTGTGCAAGGTACGAGGACATATGAAATAATTTGGAACAACTTGCTTGGGTTTTATCAGAACAGGAGAGGAGTTGTTTTCCAAGGTTGATGCCAGGCCAGTAAATAAAGAGGAACAGTTCAGTGCTCTCATGGTAGTAGGCCACTACTTTTGTCTTAAACTGCAATATCCCAAGCCAAACATTTTTGTTCCATCTGGAAGCCAACAGGTGACCTGCCTAGGTTTTTCTACACAGATGGTATAAGACTCTCTAAGTGTTTTACGGGTGAGTAAAAAGAGAACCTCATAACGTAGAAATTAGGCAATTCTCAAAGCAGTAAAATTGTATATTGTGGTAGCAACATCCTAAGGTGAAAAGAATTTAGAAATGTTCACGGGCACTACTCAATGGGAATAGTGTGACACCAGCCAGAGGTCTGACAGTGCTCTATGTTTGCTTGTTTTCCAAAGCAAAATTGGTATTGGTATTTCATGATCATCAGTTTGAATTACATGACTTCCAGGGCTTTTCCTGTGCTGAGGTAAGGGATGAAGAAAAATGCACTTGAAATGAGCAAGTATTAAAAGTTACTTAGTCCGAACTCAATGTACAGTGTTAGGTAGGTAGGGTGTTAGGTATGAAGGATCCCTATTTTTCCACACCAGTTTTCTGATTCTCCACTTAGATCTCAAGAGTATGGTGCAAAGAGTGGGCTATTTAAAACTAACAGAATGAAATACCACATATAAAAAACGTGGTGAAAATATAATCTCTCTGAAGAATATTGTATTGGAAATACACCAAAATAAGCAAAGAAAATACTCTTGCTTGTAAGTATACACATAAGTAACGTGATCTTTATCACATATAAAACAACAATGTTCTTAAAATCCCAAATAATCAAATGATAATCAGCAAAAAACCCCAGCCTGCTGTATCAGTCCTCTGTGCCTTTACACATTTGGAGGAAAGCATGTTATTTCAATAGCTATTGCACACAGTTAATAGAGCACTTGAAAAAGGCAGCTGTAAATTATTTCTTCTCGTGGCCTCGATAGACTATTTATGTTTTATCAGGAGATGAGAATTTGAGTAGATGTGATTACCTGAGTTCAAAGAAGAAAATATTTTAACCAGGACACCTTTCCATCTACTTTTTTTTGGTGGGGGTTATTTGTGTTCTTATGAAATCATCTAATAGCTATCAAGTGAGGAAAGACAGGAGGGTAAACAAGCTGAAAATTAAGCCAGAGAGCATTAAGAAAGATGTCCTTATTGTGTTTTACAGCCTGCAGAATTTGTCTTTAACACTGCAGCAGGGTGGGAAAGACTCGCATATACAAAATCAGAGTCCAGCTGACTTCACTGGAATCTGCGTGGGCAGCCACCGAGCCACACACCTTCAATCCTGACAAGATGAAAAAAGGTGAAAATCCGAGGTGCAAACTGCTCCACCAGGGACCCTGGGAGCTCTGGATTGAAGCAGTGTCACTGCATGGAGGTATTGCCATAGCTTTGCTCCTGGGCTGGGGGGAGAGAGGTGCAGTTTCAGTGCTTGTTCCTTGTTTTTCTTTCTTGTTTTAGAATTTTTCCAGTGAGAGATTGTCCCATCTTCTCACCTAAAAAAGGGCCTTGGTAATTGAGCAATATTTGTAAATAATGTTCTGAGAAGATACATGGCACCCTTTTCTTTTACATAAGTCTTATTTTAGTGTTGGATATTTTGGTGTAGCTTGGCCTTTTTTCTCCCTGGCATGTCTATTCAATGTGTAAATAACTTCCCATGGTGAAGCAGCAGTCTTGTTAACAATGGATCATATGGAATACGAGTTAAACACCAGTACAAATGATTATGTATTTTAGCAATTCTGCAGGGCTGCTTGTTTCCAATCTTCTCCCGTTACATTATGGGCCTTACTGTTACAACAAATCATCTGAATTGGCCTTGCAATGGGAATGGTAGCCATCAAGCAGATGCTCAATTGCACACCAGAGAGATACTGAGGAACAGGAACAAAAACTACAACAGCTCAAAGAGACTACTCTACTCTCAGAGCTAAGGCAAGCTACTATGGCTGCAAACCACTGCAATACTGAAAAACAATTAAAAGCCTTTGAATAAAAAAATTTTTTAAAACATTAAATAATTGTGTTGAGTTCTTGATATAAAAAGGAAAAATTAAAAAACCTCCAAAACCTCCTCGAAGTACAGTTTATTGGGACTGTCCCAGTTGTCTCTCATAAATGTTATGATCCTTTTTCTCAGTTTTTATGCTCACTGCTCCTCAAGAGACCAGTGAGCAACAGGCCATTTTGGAACTGCCATCATCAAGGGCATACGTTGCTTAATTCCTAAAACAAAGATGTTGCATAGTGTGCTCTAAATATAATTGCTGCCACTTAGAAAATGAGGTGATTTGCATTCCTTTTAATAAATTAGGTATTTAATTACATTATAAATGTAACTTCTAATTGAAGCACCTGCTCCCAGTGGGCATAACACTATGATGATTTTGCACGAGCTACCTAGAAGTAGATGCATGCTGCTGCAGGAGTGGGTATCTCACTAATTGGCACTTAAATATTATTCTTGAGTATTTTTGCATCTTGATGGATCTTCCCCCAGGATATCTCTTAGGACGATATTTGTTTTGCTGTAGTGTATTGCCTTTTGTTCTTGTCCTCCACTTGTGGACATAGGTGTGTCTGCACTTTTCTCTTTGAGAGCTTTTATTTTGCACGCCCAGAAACCCACTGCTATCTGACAGTATATAAAGCTGGATGCAAGTCCCTGTCCATGGGTATTTCATGCCGGTGGTGGTACTGTCTGGTTCTAAACCTATTTAACTGTCTAAATACAGCACAGATTTTTTAATATCTATAACGTTACTGAAGATATTACTTGATACCTCAGTTTGCTCTGTGTAGTAACTCATGAACCAAATGTAGAAGAGGAGTTCTCTGCTGAGGATGCCACATGAAACTTCATTGTATGCTGAAGTCCCATACCATTCTGGTTGTTAAAGCTTTAACAGCTTTAAATATTTTTATTTACCATAGTCTCTTGGTTAATGTCTAGTCTAAGCAGTTATTTTCTTCTTATCTTCTTGACTTTTTTCACAACAGTAAGAAATTTTATTTTTTGTTATTTTCCTTATGGGACTTCGTACTGTTTCTGGTCAATTTAACTCTCACGGTGGCTGTATCAATGCATTCAAATAACACCTGCGTGTGTTTCATATATCTAGAAAATGTTGTGAAATCACTGCATTTAACTGTTGTTACCCTTTGATTGTAGATCATCAAGGTGTTGGGCAGATCAGATACCAATGACAATAATTTGTGCCAGGTGATTGAAGAGCAGATTTACAGTTTCCTTCCCTGATTCACGCTTCCAAGACTACCCCTGGATTTGCCTCTATGTTTATGACCCAGTTTTCCTGTCAGCTTCCAAGTGCTTTCAGTGATCAAATCTGAACAAACACACTCACAGCAGTCAGGAATTTTGGGCCAACCCCTGCAACTGCAGTGCAGTTTGCTTGCTGAAGTCATGAAAGCCCTGAGGAACAGCAAAAGATATTAAGAATTGTTCAGATCTTAGGCAGTTTTAAAAGCTCACTCTGTTGCTCTCAAATAGTACGAGAATTTCAGCAGCACATTAAAGTCTGGAGCCTATTCACTATAGTAACTTACTCTTGTCAGTACACAGTACCAGGCACCAGAGGGAGGACCCAGGAAGCAAAAGGCAAAAAGACCATTTGTGGATTGCTTACAGTTTAGTTTCTTCCCAACTCCCTTAGAAATGTCTCCTTTATATTTATGAAACTCTCACTTCATTACTAATGTAAGTTTTCTGCATGCTTTTGAACTCGGTCTTTGTTCTACCTGACACTTGTTAAGTACACAGTATTGGGGATGTATTCCTTTGGCTTTAATTTACTCTCTGCATGCTTCTTCTGTTTCTCATATTAGAAGAAAGATAATCAGCCATTTGCCATCTAAAAAAATCTGATATTTAAATTCAAAACAATGCAGTTTGCAGGATTAGGACAGATAATGTAAATTAGAACCTTGTGACCTTAGAAAAGTCCTATCTCTTACAGAGAACTTGAACTAGGTCCTGTTAAAGAAGTGCAAGTTAAAATCATTTCTGGTTACTCTCTGTATTCTATAGACAACAAATGAACCTTCTCAGTTTCTCTGGGAGACATCCAAAGATTAATTCAGACACTTATATATATATAGCTGATAGATCATAATATTCTTCCCTCCTCAAACCTCTCATTTTGAAAGATGAAGCCTGAATTTCATATCTGAGATAAGCAGACTATTTAATTAGTTTGGAACTCTACTACATGGGCAGATGAATTCTATTTGTTTTGCTGAAGTACGACAGCTCCTTTTCACATAAGTTGAGAATGCAATGCCATTGATTTTTCTTTCTATAAACTGTGTCACTAAATACCTCGTTAGGTTCGTTAGGAGAATAAATGAAGATGTATGGGAATACCATTTCTGGAGGAGAAACTGCACCAAAACAGTCTAGCTGCAAAATGTATGTTTGTAAACACTGGATCACATTCTCAACTGCACAATTTCAGTGACTTTGATTAATAAAGATCTGGTCTATCAGTTTTCTCTCTGATAAATACAAATGTACTCTTCCTTTTGTCTCAGATTGGCTCTCCCTGATATCAAATGCAGAAAGGAGGACAGCTGAATCAAGGCTTCCTGGCTAAGACTTCTAATGGAGGCTGTGGTACTTTCAAAAATATTAAAGAATAAGCTGTGCTTGTGGGGCTGTGAAAGAGGGGCAGCTATCATCATGTGGGGAATTACACAATAACCTTGGGGTGACAGTAACAGTCTCCAAACTTCTAGGGTTTGTTAGAGATGTGGGCAGAACCTGCTGCAGAGCTGTGGAATAGCACAGTAAAGTATTTCTTGCTCCTTAACTAACTACTTAACCTTGTCTTGGTCAAATAACCCCAGTATTGTTGGATCAAGAGAAGAGCTTGCTTCTTGGGTGTGCCTGCCATAGAGCTTGCTAATTCTCAAAATGTTTGTGGTGGCTTTTTCTTGATGGTCCCTGTGGACATTGAGTGGAACGCAAATTTCTCCTCTTCTGCACCACCAGCCCACATCAGCATTGTAGGTGCTGCTGCTCTTAGCACCCGTTTCATCTGTCAGACATTGCATATCTCTGCCTATCCGCATTAAATTTTCTGTTAAATCCCTGTGCTGACAGAGAATAGCATTACAGAATGCAGCACAGCTGTGAGGTCACAGCATAACCTGCATTTGGAAGACAGATGTGAGCTGCAAGGCAGGAAGCTCCCAAAAAATACTGCAGGGATAAATAAGCAATCTGTGCATCTTTGGTGGGAAAGGAGAAACTATCACCTAATGCTGGCCGTGGGAAGTTCAGGGATAGCCATGGTACTTCAGGCTGCTGGCAGGATGCCTTTTCTCAGCTGATTTCCCCCTGAGGCATCTGGCAGGGGCACCTTCTGCTTTTTGTGGGGTAAAAAAAAAAAAAAAGACTAAATCTTCATGCTCTGCTTGGACTCCCTTTGGATGTGCTCCATATGTTTTTCCTACATGACACATGACTTTATTATGAGACTCACCTTCAGTCTGGGAAGTGTCTTTTTGCTGCCTGGGACTTGTTTCATGACCCCCTGCCATCTGGATGTGTGACAGTTAAAATCATGTTGGCTTGGACTATGTTCAGTGTTTGTTGGTGAAGAACCTCAGAGCTGAAGTTGGTCTGTTTTATCAGTAAAAGCCAAATTAAATTGTTCTTAGGGGAGAGGTTAGTTACTGCTTTGCTGAGCAGACACAGTGGTTCCCTCATGATAATTTTTTTTTTCACAAGAAATAAGCTGTGTGATTTGTGTTACACCTGATTTCCTTAAAGACTAATTGAATGCACGTGCCTTTCCTAAAGAAGTTTTGATAGCCTTCTCTTTGTTCTCCACTGTAATTCAAATGCAAAAAAGCATTTACTTGTGCTAATTAATTTATTTGTGTTAATGAATTTTACTGAGTCATCCTTCCATATTGCACTGAAATTTGAGGTGCGCTGCAAATCAGGCACGGTTTAGCATACCAAGAAAGTAAAATATATGGGGGCTGTGGGTTGGTTATATGTCTACCATAAATACAGGCACTTAGAAAACTGAAAGCATTGCCTGGAGGCCCCTGGTTAGAGAAAAGCCCTTGTTTTCAGTCTGAGATGTGGCTCAGCTGTGTCTGTGGCACTGGCTATTTACAGCCACTTAAACTCCGAGACAGATTTATAAATAGTGTACAGAAATATTGCTTCAGTTGAACAAAGCAATTTTTATTTTTTCCAGAAGTGATGTTATAAGCCACTGAAGAATGGGAAAGTTGTTGATAAAATGTCAGAAAGAAGGAGTGGAGGAAAACAGTCTGTCTGCAACAGAAAGTCATGCAGCCATGATGAGATGGATGTAGGGTCATCCAGCCAGGATGTGGATTTTGGTTGCCCTTGAGGATCTGTTAGGCTAGAGCAGCAGGACAACCATCTCTCCTTGATTCAGGAGGTCAGAAGAAGGACAACAGAGGTGTAGTTTGGATGTGCTGGGGGGAAAGCAATTTTGTTGGAGCTTCCCCAAAACTCCTGCCACTGGCAGAAGAGTTTTTGAGCACGGCTGAGGCAAAATGCCCAAGATGGGCATGAAAGCATTGAGCTTGCCAGGAGCATCACCAGCTCATTCTCTCCTACGAGGGAGACAGTTTGGAGGGCTGCAAGAGAGCTTGCTGGGCTCTTCATATGTTTTCTACCTCTCTCAGGTACTAAGTCATAGGTAAATGATGTTTCCTTGAAGATCCAGTCAATGCAGACATGGGTCTTGTGCAGCGGATGAGAAAAAAAAACAAACAAAACCAGTTACTGCTCTCAATTAGCATTTGTGTTGGTTATTTTGTACCTTTTTTGCCCACAAGTCTTGGTACCAGACCATGATAAGCCCCCCTTGCTCCTGGCAGGTGTCTGCAGTGATTGGATGGAGGCTGTATCTGGGTGCTGGGACCAGCAGCTTTCCTGCAGGTGGCAAGTAATGGTGGGCACCTCTCCTGTAGCTTTCCTCCAGGTGCACTTCATGACTGAAGAATGAGAAATGTTTGGGATATCTGAAAAAGGGGAAAATGGGCACATGAAGGGAAGAAGGAGCCACAGAGGGTCCAGAGGATGGACCCTGTCTATGCAGGTTTCTCTTGGTTATTGCCTCCCAAAGCTCTGCTGTTCTGGGAGGGGAAATACCACAGTGAGAAAAGACAAACAATGATTTCTGTCAAGATGTTCATCTTGAGAAGAAAAAAAACCCCTCAAACATGGACAGTCTAGGAGAATACTCTCTTTCTCTTCCCACCTTTAACATGTGGGATACTGAGAAAATGTGAGTAGCAGCATAAGCCTGCAAAACCGTGCCAGATGTACAGCAGAGTTTAAACCCAACTGTCGACAACAAAGCCAAGCAATACAAACCAAATGATGCTTGCTAGCATCCTACACTCCAGGCAGATTTCCAAGCTGGGTGGGAAGTGAGCTGGAAAGTTGCCAGGGAAATACAAAGTGCAGACGTGCCGACATGAACCTCGGTGTTTTACTTTGCAAAGAACTTAGCAGCGTCTCAAACAGGCACTCAGGAGGTGCTGTACTCACCAGCTGCTACAAAAAACTTCACTCTGTGCACACACTCATGTATAGGCAGCAAATAATGGTTTCCTTCTGCTGTGGGTGATCAAACCTGAAGGCATTTCAAAGCTCTCCACTTTGTGGCAGGATCCCAAAGGGAATTCCCTCATTTGGCCCTTCTTTCTGGGTTACCTGCCCAGAACTGGAGAACCCGTTGAACTTTCTGACAAAGGAAGTCCTGCTTTGTGGTTTTTGCTCTTTTAAAAACGGATTAAAATACATTGTGGAGGTGGGTTTTCTCAGGTGGAAAGGGCTTCTCTCCCCATCAGGTAGTTCGGTTAAATTCATCGTTTGGGTGAGTCTGTCTGAATGCTCACTTGGGGATGGAAACTAGCAGCTCTTGTTTCCAAATTGCTTTATATTCTGTGGAATTACTTCCATCTGTGAGGCTTTCAAATAACATCAAATTTAAATGGTGGCATTTTGCATTTATTTTGTCCAAATGTAAATGTTTAAGCTATTAGGCAGCAAAGTCAGGTCCAGAATGAAACTTTTAATACTTATCTCTTATTGAAAAAAATCCTCTGAGGTAATAGAGTCATAATTTTATCTGTATCTGAAATTTTCACTTTCTCTTTAATCATATTTCTTGCAAACTTCCTCTCTTTTCCCCCAAATGAGTGTGGTTTTGGCTTTTTTGTTTTTGTTCTTGACTTTTTTTGGTTCTTGACTTTTTTCCCCCTCCAGTTACTTTAGTAGAAAAATTGGCAAAAACTGTGTTTGGATGAATCTGTTGCAGGAAAAGAAATCACTCTGCTACTACCGCTAGAAATCAAGTCATGCTAGGTTATCTTCTGCATACAGCTGGCAGAATTTCAAACTTTTTCTCGCCAGGAGCTGTAGTATTTGAACTTACTCATTTTCTGGGAATGTTACTTTTTCCTTGCACTCTGCAAAGCATGTAAATCCATTCCTATTTATGCAACAAATTAATAGTTTGCTTGGCTATTGATTAGCTAACTTCAGAATTTGCTTTAGGGAGGTAAAATGTGCTGTCAACACCTGAGGTTCAGCAGTGTAATTAATAAATATTTAGGTTTTGCCTGATTTTTGAAATCACCTTATTTGTTTGAATATTTAGTTAATTGTTTAGGGGTTTTTTTTGTGTAAATTCCTCAGAGAAAATGCTTATGATGCTTCAAATTGTATAAATAGAAGGTTACTGAATGTTTTCTCCTTAGAAGCAGCTCAAAGCCTTTGACACACCTGCTTTGTGACTTGAAGGCTTGATTGCCGTTTAATTGCCTTTAGTGCTCTATAGCCTTTGGGTTGTCAATGAACTGCTTCCATTTTATTGCTACATTAAAGGATATGGAAAAGAAGGATGAAACTAGCACTTCAACTCCACACTTCTGATTTTTTCCAGATTTTTTTTATATGATGGAAAGTGAGTACATTTCCAGAACATCAACTTGAACCTTAGGAAGCAGAACCAGCAAGGGCACTGCTGTATATATATTCTGTCTATGTTTGAGCCATGCAGGGATTGAATGAGTCCGTTCACAGTCACTGTGGGCTTACTTTTTCATGGCTTTTTGCTCAGACAACCATGCAAAGGTAAACACGAATTGTTACTGATGTTTGGAAAGGTGAGAACTCTTGCCCATGTGTTGGTAGCTACTTGCACAGGTGTGAATCCCAACCACTTCTACCCTAAGATAAATTTAAACATTTATCACAGGAAAAACTGAATTTAAAATTACCCAAAGTTTACATGAATTTAAGATCTATTAGAACTTACTTGTTCTCTGGATGAAAACATGGTTGTTTCCTAATTAAAATGTAGATGTAACTTTCACCTGTAGGAATATAAGGGCATGATTTTGCTTATGTGTCATTAGATCTTCACACTGGAGGAGATACAGTTGTTCATTGTGGTAGTAAACACAGCCATGGCTTATATGCAATATAAGGTGGGCAGGCTAGTTTGAAAATAAAAAGGATTATGTAAAAATTGCCATTAGTTGAGGTGATCTGTTTTTTATCAGCCTGAAAATATTAGGAGGTAAATTACTGCAACAGCAGAACCTCATTTCACTTGCACAGGTGGCTGAGAAACAGTTGGATCATGGCCTGGTGCGTACAAGTTAATCAGCTAGAACAGGGGGGTTTATCACTCCCTTCCAAAAAGAGAGATCTGTATCATCAGTGGTCTGTTGGAGATTGCTATCAAACATCATGTGCTAGCAAAGTCATTAGGCTGTTCAAACTCGATCAGTGCTTGGCTGCTGCAGACTTTCTTTTAATCAGAGAGGCATAATTGTAGCTTCTCCATGGGCAGAAGGAAGTCTGGGCTCTGAAGTTGCATTCTATATGCTTGCTTTTTTCTCATGCTCCCCTGGTTCTTGTCGATGGAGATTTGGGAGTGGAGAACCAGCAGGTTGAAAAGTTAACAAAAAATTTCAGCACAGCTTCAGGTACCTCTTCCTAGCTGTGTTGAAGATATGGTCCCCTGGACGTAAAAGAAACTAAATAGGCTAAATCTCTTTCAGTAGTCTTTAAACAAAAGGGACCTTTACCTCTGTGGATGTAAATATCTGCTCTGCGAGGATATTGGATTAAATACAAGGCACACAAAACCTGGGGTTTTGCGAGGGTTTTTTAAGCCCACAAACTAAGGTTATTGCTAAATCTTCTCTACCAAGGAAAAATGACAGGTGCCCCTAAGTCATCTCTAGGACATGAAAGTGCAAGGACAGTGACATGCAAGCAATGAATACTCTTTAGACAGTATTATTATTATATTATTATTTTATTATTATATTTATTATTTATTATTATATTATATTATTATATTTAATACTCTTTAGATACTCTTTAGATACCAAGTATGTTTGCATAACTGTAAAAATTTGGCAAGCAGATGGAAACATTGAGTTTCAATAGGAGTTGTATCTTCAAAACCACTGTTTGTTACCGGGTTGCCCTTGAAGGATGGATTATGATGGCTCTTAGAAGTCCCTGTGAGGAACCCCTTGCCAAAGCTGGCAGGCAGTTGCTCACCTAAATAGCTGCAATGATTTCAGTGTACAGGCTTTCTCCCCAGTGCAAGGCAAGTGCACAACCTGGTCCAAATCATCAGTTATAAATCAATGAGCAGGTAAGCAGTATCTTCTCTGAGGACTGGCAGATGATAAGAGTTTATCAACAATTTCATGCATGTGCTTAACCCATCATTAGAGAAGGGTAATATGAACTGGCAATGAGCTCTATTGAAATTGTACTCTGTTTGAAACAAACTAAAAACATGCACGTGTAAAGCTACCACAGCCCAGCTGATGCATGGTAAGTCTTTAACCTTTTCTTGGCATGAAAAAGTCTTTCTTAATAGGAAAATCCGTCTTCAGAAAGTGGAGGAATTTGAGGCAGGAAAGCACGGAGCCTGGTACAATAAATAGCTTCAGAGTGGGAGGATATTTAAGAAATGTGCCTGGGATGCAAAAAGACATCTAGAAACCTGGAGAAATCCTTTCAAGGGCTGTTGGGAAAGAACAGGAGAAAGTCCAAATGGTTTAGGATCATCACAAACTACAGCAGTGCTATTTTCTCAGTACCTGGAACACACATCATTCTCTGAAAAATCTTGTGTATTGTGAGTTGCTGTTGAAGGGCAGAGTGCAGCTGAGAACTGAGAAGTGGTTTTTATTAGCCTAGCTAAAGTTTGGTTCTGTCTTTGTTTCAGGCCAAGGTTTTTCATACATTCAGATATTTTTAAACTCCTTTCATGGTGACTTATGTGAAAGTTAACAGAGAAAAAATCCATCCATGTGAGGGGGTTATGCAAGGGTCTCTCAGGTCCTTCTGTTCTGTGAGAGTTTGAGATTCCACTGGACAAAATTTAAAGCATGAAGAGAGAGAAACTGCAAACCATTTGTGTAAGAGATGGTTATTTTAAAACCTCTGAATGCCATCTAGGCCTTGGAAATAGTTATTATGCAGTGAATTCTCAAATTCTTTTGGAGGAATGTCAAAGGAAGCATCTGTAGAAAACAAAAACATCAGCCTGAGATGCTGTGGAACTTTTCACAACCCTATATTTTGCCTATAATTTTTCTAGGTTGTATTTTAATTTGTCTCTCATTTCTTAGGAAATGGTTATTTCTGGGACTCCTGAACTCACTGCTGTTCCTGTCAAAGCTTACTGCAGATGATTCATTCTCTGGAGGGCTGTGCATTCACTACTTTGCAGACATTGACACTGGAACAACTCTGTGAAATAGCTTCCACTGAGAAATGGATAGTAAGAGGTTGGGAGAAGGAGGGAAGAGCAGGTTAGCAAAGTGATATGGCCAAAAAGTTTTGAAACGCTTCGAAATAACATTTTGGAGATAATCTCACTCCTCCAGCAATCCCTTATATACATTCAGAGTTGATAGCTCTTTCTCTCAACTCTTACTTTTGGGACATGGCTCCTCCTTGGTCTTAAGGCTCATGTGAGGATTTAACAAAGCAAAATGATGATAGTTATGATCAAGCTCTTTTATGTTCTTGCTAGGACTTGATGAAATCACAGGACTTTTAGGTTTACTTTTAAAGACTTGTTGTTTTATTCCCCTGTTTCCGTTTTCAGTAAGGTTGTATTGGATGCATGCATGCATGCTCTCCTCCATGCTCCTTACGTGAAGGGTGCTGGCTTCATTAACAGTCATTGCTTTCTACAAGGAAGACCTTTGTTTCTCCTTGCTTTTTTCCCAAAACAGGGATCTCAAAGAGCACTTAAAGCACAAAGGTCAGATACACAGAATCACACAAATCACATAATAATCTAGGTCAGAAAGGACCCATGCAGTCGTCTACTCCAACACCCTGCTCAGAGCGGAAGGCTGGCTTCAGAGGTCAGTGAGCTGATGGTTTCATATAGCTGAGTTTTGAATATATCCAAGGCTGGATATTCTTTCATATAGCTGAGTTTTGAATATATCCAAGGCTGGATATTCCACAGTCTCAGTGCTTGTTTTCACACTTTATCTCCTTCCTTGTAAGTTTCCTCTCCAAGCATCTAGCTGGAGTTTCCCTTTTTTTTTTTGCACGCTATCACAGTTGCCTCCTGTCCTGCTGTTATGCATCTTGGGAGGAGCCTGGCTCTGTCTTCTCCTTATCTCCTTATTAGATAGTTGAATCCAGCAACCAGGAGTGCTCCTGATCAATGCCAAATAGCAATGAAAAATTGTTTCTTTTAAGATTTTTGCATGACCCAAACCATGATTCCATAAACAAATGAACAAACAAATAGAGTCCTTTTAATCACTTTTTGAACAAAACATACACATGAAGGTTTCTATAAAAGAAAATTATGTGGCTTTTTTCACTGGCTTCCAAAGTTTGTTTTGCTGTAATAATCCTTATTTCATAACAGGTGCAAGGTATTCTGTGATTAAAAACTAATTAGAAGTGGAGATTGTGATCAAAATAAGTTAGGATTTTACTTTGCCAACAAAATACAACAAATTGAACACTGAAATAGGAAGCATAGCAGTGGATGTGGAAGAAAGGTAAGTTTGCATGCTTGGCATCATCACTGATATGACAGCATGATCTTTCCTAAATTCAGGTATTTGTGAAATGGACGTAAAAGTAGGTGGGTTTTTTGCTGACTTTTAATCATGGGAATATTACAGTTCACTGCTAATATTCTCCACCAAGGGCTGATGTAACCATTAACACTTTCAGTTGTCAGCCTTTATGAGCAAACTGCCCATCAGTGTAAGGATCAGAGCCACTTTTTTAGGGGTGTCAGTTGATTGCCTCCCTTCAGTGAGGCAGAAGTGAAGATACGTCCAGGAGTTGTCACCTCTGAGTGTTCCTGGATCCTTCTAATGATAGTAAATCTCACCAATCTCCTGCTGTCAAACATTTCAAATTTGGAAGCCTAAAACTAGGCATGTAATTCCAAAGGCATGAGGTCTGCAACTGCAGGAAAGAGTCAGTGGAGTAAATATCACAGCCACAGCTGTCAGTGTTGATTGATGGGATTGCCTTGGATCCAGCTGTCCCTATTAAAAGAGACACTATTAAAGAATATGGGCTCATAAAATGCATGCTAATTTAATGCATAAATGCATGCTTCCAAGAGAGTCATCATATGTGCTGGGGGGGAAATTCAGTGCACTACAATAGGTCTGCAAATCTCTACCTGCCTTCAGTACAGCACTGTTCTGGTCTTCTGTATTGCAGCAAATACACATCTTTTTTTCCTGTATATTTCCCAGTGCTTTTACAGATACATCAAGCCTTATGCCATTGCACAGGTGTAGAGAGGCTGAATGCTGCACACCAGGACTCATAGGAAAGGATTTCTGGGCAAATCATGTGACTGGCAGAAATACATCTCTGCTGCACTTGCTGCTCCTGTGGAGCACATTGCAAAGCCTGTAGGCACAATGCAAAATTATGTGAGCTTCTGTTTTGATCCTCACGTATGAAGAAAAAAAATTAAATGTGAGAAGAACTTTACTATGATAGAAATGGTTTCAATTTTTGTAGCAAAAGAAGAAAGTTCACGAGGGAAGATCCAAATTCAAATTAATTTAAATGTGATCATGAAAGACTGATGGAGGGCTTCTGATCTCACAGAGGTGGTCCAGGGGAAAGGCATGGCCTTCCCCTGAAGAATCACCATCTTGTTTTCATGTTTGGTTTGAGAGGCATCACTGGAAATTACCCTCATCAGTCTGATAGGATTCCTGTGGCTGACAAAAAGGGGAACAATTCAATACTGTAAAGTATTTATACATCCCCAAGGCACATTTACAGATGTCCTTGGCAACATCAATTTCCAGCCTGTTAATAGCTTTAAAAGCTAAAAGCAAAACTGTAGACCTTTTCTAGGCACTAAAAAGCAGAAAATGCTGACAGACAAGTAGTGAGTAGGCAGATCCCTCCCTGCCCACCCCTGATAACAATCAAGGTGCTGTATTGTGCATTAGCTTCAGGGAATGGATTAGCCCTTTTGGCAGCCCAGTATAAAGCACTTTGCAATAATCTCATTTTGAGATCTCAAAGGCATGAATCATCCAGGTCAAGTTTAAATAGAGCTTTGAGAGCCAGATTCCTATCTTGCTTATACCACCATGAATAGAGAGCTATTGCTGTTAGAGCCAGTGTTGTTACACAAAAGTTATCATCAGTGTGCAGGTAATCAGAACTGGGCCCTAAAGGTGAAAAATCGGTATGCTAATAAAAATTAGCTGAGGGAGGAAGTGTGGCTTTCTATATATAACAGTAAAGAAACAACTACTTCTGACACCGAATGAGGAAATTTGTTATAATAAAGCGAATGGTCCAATTTCAACTAATTATTTAAGGCCTTTAATGGAGAGGTTTCCACTTCTCCACTGAGTTCACTGGGCCTCTTGTCTGACCAAACTGCAAGCATTTCACTGGCAGACATGAACACATGTATCCTGCCATCACATAAATCTATGCCCACCTTGTTGCGGTGGCTCAGCCCACTTCGTGGCTGGACAACATTCAGTGGGTGGATTTCCCCGTCTATGACTCCGACCCGGGGGGCGGGTCGGGGGAGTAGAGCTGCCACCATCTGGGTGTCGCCCCTGCGACATCTCCTCCCTCCTTTCCAGACCCTTCTTCTGTTCCCCGTCCTCTATTGGTTACCTGTTATCATGTTTATTCATTACCTTCGTTGCATATGCATTCTGGTCTGGAAAGTTCTTTTCTCTTCGGTTGTCGATTGGTTTCTGTTTGTAAGTCCCTCCTTTGTATTCCCCTGATTTGTTATCTGTCATTCCCCATCAATTCCCTAGTGGTCTGTACCCCTTGTTCCTCCCCTTTTGGTACCCCTTAAAAAGGGGGCTTCGGGCCCCGCCTTTCGCCTTTTTTCTTGTCGCTTGCCCTTCAACGAGTTCGCCTGTTACCTTGTTTCTCCCTCGCGGGACAATAAAGTTGGAACTTAGAGCACAAGAAAGAGGTCCCTCAGCCCTTTATCGCCTCTCAGTTGCTCGGCAACAGCGGTGCTGCAGCCTGCCTGCTTGTGGGTCTCCTGCAGGGAGCCAACAGCTGCTGACAGGGCAGGTGCTTTCTCTCCCGTCGACCGGGACACCGGACCTTGTCGCCTGCCGTGGCCTCCGGGCGGCCAGTGGCCAAAGCGACACCACCTGGCCTGGGATGAGGTCTCACTTCTGCCCACTTCTTGTTAGCACGAGAAAGAGGTGGCAGACTGTGGGTGGCTAAATTGCTTTATCCAGCCAGTGTCCTGCTCTCAACTTGCATCTGAGGGAGCCCAGAAAGGGTTGAAGTGACACTTTGGAGCTGTTCTTGGGGAGTCATGTTGGCCTTGGTATTTTCCTCATTTGTCAGCTCTGTGAGTACACTGCAGGCTGCATCTTCAGGAGGCATACATTTTTCAGGTTTGCATAATTTAAATGAGATCTGTTACACTGAGCTACTTCTCAGACAGGAATATTTAGGGTGAAAGACCCGAGTACTTCAGCCGACTCAGACCTGCTTTAAGTGGCAGGACGCGTTAGTACATTTTTGAGGCAGCTGACCCTGTGGCCTCTCTCCCTTCTCATCTCTACTTTTCTATTTAAATTGTTTGCATTTTTCCCATTTGTAGGTACCTGGCAAGTAGAACAGGTTTATTCCACTGCTAATGCAAGGATTTCCTGAAGAGTTGCACGTGGCTTTTCCTCTGCAAACTGCTCACTTAACCTGTCCACACTTTTCTGAAAGTTTGCTTTGGAAAGAATGTGCTTAAAAGCTGCCTGGATCTCAAGAGCTTCAAATGCACAGTATGTAACCAGTGTCCAGAAATCTGAAATGGAACCAGACACTGCTCTGTCCAGTGACCTGGAAAAAAATCAGCATGGCTCAGAGGAGCTTGCAGGGGTCAGGTAGTCTATGCCCTGCCTTGCAGCAAGCTCAGCTCTTCCTATAACATTTCTGACAAATGTGAGTCTACCCTATTCTTAAAAAATCTTCTGTGGGCGAGATTCTGTTACCTCCTGAAGCAAACAGCTCTTGTATGTACTTCTTGTTCTCAGTTGATGACTTATAGGTAACCAACCTGGGAAGTTGGACAGGTCTGAGCCCAGAGGATCCCCAATGTGACTCATCTGTTGCCATGAAGACAGTTTTTGTCTGCACTGGGATATTCTTTTTGAAAGATATATGGGTCTGGCTTCATATGTCAAGTATATCCCCTGAATTTGACAGCAATATGAAGAGGGTCCCTCAGTGATTCTGAGCCCAAAATACTCACACAGCAAACTTAAGGAAGGTGAATTTCTGCAACTATCAGTCAAGCTCAGACTTCTAGGACTGTTAGACATCTGGCTGCACAGTGGGGAGCCTGTCAGTCCTGTAAAAAGCAACTTCTAGGCTCTGCCATGGGTGGTGCAGGCAAGGTGGTGGAAGGGCAGGGGCATTTTCCTTGCAAGGCTGAATTAAACTGATGTGTTCCTGCTAAATATGCAAATTATTGAATTGGCACATCCCAGAATCATAGAATCATTAAGGTTGGAAAAGACTTCCAAGATCATCAAGTTCAACCTTCATGCAGAGGGGAAAAGGTCATTAGAAATTGCTAACCAGCCTTTGAGGAAACCGCCCTCCTATCATGTATTTATCAGATGCGCTAATCCTTTCCCCTCAAATAGTCTGACACGTGCTTTTGCATGGATTTGCTGGGTCACAGCACAGCTGCCAGATTCTTTTAGGTCATTCCACAAGAGCATTTCTGTTTGTCATTTCTTGCAGCAGGCCTCTGTGTGGACTGACTCCCACCTGAAAGATGGCCAGGCGAGAGCTTTTCTGCAGGTGGGTTTTTTTAGGAAGTGATGGGGGACGAAATGGGGGAAGGTACTGATCTTTGTATGTGTGTACAGTTTTGTGATAATATACCCCTTTACTGTCTGCCATATATTCAGCTTTCATTATGATTAATACTGTTCTGCCGAAGAAAGAAGCTGCATGCACACAGACATCGAGTGGGTTCACAGCTCTCAGGTTCACTCCCCAAGAACTTCAGACAAGTTAGGTCTTTTTTCTTTGTCTGTTTTACAGCCACAACACAAATATTTACATTCTACACATTCTCTGATGCTTCTGTTAATGTCTTCATAGTGACTGACAATGTTTTTTGCAAAAGTTAAAAGGAGAGCTATAGCAAAAGCTTTTGCCTCTGGTAATAAACACTGCTGCAGGCAGCGCTGCTACTCAGCTGCCATTCAAACCCAGGGTTATGAGGAGTGTTTGCAGAGAAATGCACCCGGAATGCAAAAGCACTTTCTTTTCTGCTTACACTTTGTTCCCTCTCTCAATGCTTGGAATTTAAATGCTCCAGTCAGAGGTTCTTCTTTGTTTGGCTGGAAAATGTTAATCTTCCCCCCAGAAGCCTACATCATCTACAAAACCACAAGTGCTTTCTCTACAAAAGATGGAAGGCAAAGCTATTCTGTCTGATGCTTGGGCAAGAGGAAGCACAAACAAATGCTGCTCAATTACACAAAATGAATTGAACGTGAAGGCAGGGGACATCTTAGCAGAGTGCAGACAACTCAGGATGGAGACACGACTCTCTTTACTATGCAATTGTCACAAGATGTTCCTTCTCCACAGACATGGAAAGAGACAGACATGCAGCTGTCAGGCAGGCTCACCCTCATCCTCACTACCTTCATCCCCAGCACCAGAAAACATGCCCTGAAAACGTACGCATACACGAATTATTCAGCAAAGGGAGTCTGAGATTTATTTAAGATGCCTTTTAAGTAATTCAGCTCTTTTCTGGAGGATATCAAGGGTGTCTACTCCACCATCTCACAAAGCACCAGCAAGGAGCACCTGGGTGATGGCTGTTGGCTGTTCATATGAAAGCTTGTACCCATGAAAGGGGCGGAGAAGCAAATGGATCAGGAGAAAATACTGAGAAGGTAAGATCAAGAAAGTATCATGAGGAACAGGTATGGGTGGACCATGAAAATGACTGCAAGCATACAGGGTGGATTTCAGAACCCCAGCTAAATAAATCACTGACAAGTTGGTGTCTCTGTCTGAATGAGGTGTTTAAAAGCCTGTTAATGGAGGTGAGAGGGCTGTGCTGCTGGACAGACATAGGAGTTGAGGGAAGGCATTTGCCCTGGAGCTTCTCTGCCATAAAAAGGCTGGTGGGTCTCAGTCTGAGCCACCTCACCTGGTAATTGAATTCTTGTAATGTATTTCATTCTCCTTCTCTTCCCCTTAGTTTTCATTCCATATGGTTTAATAAGTACATAGCTGAAATGGATTGGAGGCCTACAAAGACAACTTCTGCCATCGGTTGACTACACTGCTACATCAGCAACCTTTAAGAATTTGCAGACTGTGTCCTCTTTACTGACAATCTGTGAATCATATTGTGAGGCAAAGATGTTTTCCATATACAGCATTCCACTGGAAAAATTAGCTTTTCCCCAGCTTGTTTTGTTACCTACCTGTAACTGAGCATGTACACTTGTATTTTGTAACCAACTGTACATCACTTCTCAATGTGACCCATAATGAGAAACGTTGCTTAGGCATTTAGGGTGAGGAGAATAGATCCACTCAGTACCCAAAACTAGGCCTATATTAGGTGAATACTCGCTTTGCTTACCAGAAACAAAGTGTTACAGAGTCCTGGAAGACGTGTCCCTCACCGGGAAATGCTCTCAAAGTAATTGCAAGAGCCTTTTATGCATCCCAGGATTGTCGTTTCCTCTCAGTCTTCTCTTGCCTAAACAACTGCATTTCTTTCAACTGCCCCTGACAAGCCATGTTTCCTTGGGCTCTGATTATCCTTGTCACTCTCTGATTTGTATGCCAATGCTTCCATCTTTCTCTAATTATCATATTCTGGTTGAGAGACAGGATTACTGCTGAGACCATGCCAAAGCTGGAGGGAAGGTGAGGGTTGCTTCGCATCTTGCATAAAACCCACCTGCTTCTAAATGCCAGAAGGATGTAGGTAGAAACAGTGCAGCTGTGTGACACTGCAAACTCTTCAATTTGCAGATCTGAACCTTTTCTCCTGCACTTAATTTCATCCAGTGGTTTTCTGTCTTCTATTTGTGCAGCTAGCTGTTCCTACCTTTTAACATGTCCTTGTTGAATTGCATCCTATTTATTTCAGACTGCTCCTCCAGCTGACGAATTTTAATTCTACACCTGTAGAGCTTGAAACTCACATTAAACTTCAGATTGTATACAAATTTCATAAGGAGTGCTCCCAGCTCTTGTATGAGTCACTAATGGAAATACTGAGAAATGCCAGAAAAGGGATGAATTTTTGCAGGAAGCCACAGGACATCCTTCTAAGTTTGACAGTGAACACTGATAGCTCTTGGCATTAGTTTTTCAGGCAATTGTATATAGCTTCTAACAATTTCAGCTAGAGCAGTCATTTAGAAAAAAACCTCTAGGAGAGCATTCAAGCAACTTCAAAACCCTTACTGTTAGAGAGCAAAATGCCTCCTATTTACCCGAATGCTGCTCAGGAGAGCAGTCAGGGATTTTTGCTACTAGTGGCAGTACTAGCTTAGGAAACTGAGCCTGGGATCCCCTCATCTACAGGACATTCCTCAAGCTGATTTTAAAAAAAGTCAAATTAGTAGGTTTTCATGGTCTTCAAAGTAAAAATACAACATATGACATCTATTTCTTTTGAGTGGTTTGGATTCATTTTAGCATAAAATGTATTATTTGACATCAGTTGGCCTTAAGAAATTCATGCTGCTGTTGCTGGCTTTCTAGGGGCTTGTAAAATAGATTTTTGTTGCAGTATTTAGAGTGTCAGAGCTAGCCTGACGAGGTTAATGTTCTGGCATTTCTGCCTTCCTACTCCACCCATTTTTGAAAGAGAATGGACATGCCACATCCTCTTTACAAGGTTTCTGTTTTGACCTGTCCCCCATAATTCTCAAAAGCAATACTTGTGAACTGCTTGAGACTGCACCACTTAGTTCTTGATGCATGTCGGAGTGAGTTCCACTGGGTCAGTCTGAGCCAGGAAATGCTGTTTAGAGAAATTTAGTATAATTTAGGTGGCAAAGAAATTCTGGAATTGATCTATTGCAATCCCAGCTCACAGGGACAGCTTGAATTTACTTAAGTATTTTCTGCTTTTTTTTTTCCCCCACATTTTTTTCTGTCTTATTTGAGCTTAAGCTCACTCCTTTTTATTACTAAAGTTAATAGTTGTCACTTGATTACAGGGAAAACTAAACAAGACAGAATACCAGAAAGTTGTGCATTATCTTTCCAGTCTAACAGAGTGAAGAAGCAGGTCCTTTCATCTTCTTTTGAAGATTGTGTTCACTGAATATTTCCCCGTTTCTGTCTGCGTATTAGTAAAAGAAGGAAATCAAGTAGATTTTGGGTTTGTATTGGGTTTTTATGGCCAAGTTTTGGTAGCAGGGGAGCTACAGGAGTGGCTTCTGTGAGAAGCTGCCAGCAGCTTCCCCCATGTCCAACAGAGTCAAAGCCAGCCAGCTCCAAGATGGAAGAGTGACCCACATTGCAGCAGTTCATGGAGGACTGTTGCCTGGGTGATGGGCTCACATTGAGATGCTCATGGAGAGCTGTCTGCCATGGGAGGGACCCCACACTGGAGCAGAGAAACAACCCCTCTCCCTGAGGAGCAGCAGGAACAACATGTGAGGAACTGACCGTAACCCCCATTCCCTGTCTCCATGTACTTCTGGGGGGAGGAGGTAGAGCTGGGAATGAGGGAGGGTTGAGGGGACCTTTTTTTAAGGTTTTGTTTTATTTTTCATTATCGTGCTCTGATTTTGTTAGTAATAAATTCAATTAATATCACTAATTCAACTCTGCTCTGCCTGTGATCGTATTTGGTGAGTGATCTCTCCCAGTCCTTATCTCAACCCATGAACCTTTCACTATATTTTCTCTCCCCATAGGGTTGCAGAGGGGAGCAATAGAGTGACTTTGGTGGGTGCCTGGCATCCAGCCAGGGTTAACCCACTACATACCTACTTAAACCAGTAACTATCTCACATTCTTCCTGACTCACTTTCCTCCTGACTAACTTGAACTAGCAAAATAATCTTTTCATGACATTCACAGATTAAAATTGTTTAGAAGTGCAACTAAATTATTTTTAACAGTGGTCATTTCTATTTCACTGCATATTTGTTTCCCCGAGGAAAAATTATTGAACAATTCACATTCTCTTCAATGCAAAGACAGCTGCCACTTCCCTTACATACTTCATTAAGAACCTTACTGCTTGTTCTTGCAAATTTTTCCTTTTCTACATTGTTACTCAATGCAGTCCCCAAAAATGTGTCAAGAACATGCCTCTCAAAAAAAGTCTGGTCATAAAACTCAAGTTATTTTTAACTGGGGTAGCTTTAAAACTAGAAATGGTTCTCATTTATCTATATTTGGTTTTGCTGCACTGCTGTCTCTTAATCTGTTTAAATCTACAGTGTAGAGGTCATTTTTGCAGAATTACTGAAGACAAAAAGCCTGTTTCTCCCTTTCATCAGACAGGAGTTATTTTCAGGCCTATCACCTTCTGACACAGACACTATAATAGCAAATCCTATTTGTATTAATCTCTTGAATATGGTAGAAAAGAGTGTTACAGTGTAGGGTTTGGAAGCTCTTTCTCAGGTTTCTCCTCTTTCAGAAAGAAATCAATATAATTTCTAATGATTTGATTTTGAATGAAGTCTCTGAACATTATATTTATTAATGGAACATATTATCACTCTCATTGATTTCTGCCTGGAAAAGAAGGCTGGCACACAATCTGCGCTGCTCTGGGTGTCTCCTGGGAATGGCACCACTCTGACCTGATAGCAGCTGATACAAACACCCAGAGGAGCTAGTTAACACTTCTGCTGGCATGGAGCTGAACCAGCTGACGTGAGCCACTGGGAAAGGTCTCGGAGCTGGAATTTAAACTGCATTTACGTGTCTAAGTGTTTGTGCAAATGTTGATATTTTCTTGGTTGTGGTTTCTAAAACCCAGAGAATATGTCTAGAATAATCACTGTGATGTGCAAGTGAGTTTAAAGTAAACTAGCTTGCAAAGATAGGGTTTTGATTCCTTAAAGTAATAGAGCTGTGTTAGAATTGCACTATATTGGATTAATAATACTATTTCTCTACAAGGCAGTTTCCCTGGTGTGAGTCTTTGCTGACAGGGTTGTGGCTGCTGAAGCTGTAGATGGCTGAGATCTGGGTTGAGTTCTCTGCTCTGCTTTATTGCCCACTGTGAGCTCAAGGAGTCAGTGGGGTCAGATCGTGATTACAGATATTTCAATTTATGAAAGCTGGGGACTTTCAGCATAGCTCTTGATGAAAACACATAGATGCTTTCTTCTTTTTTGTCAATGAGGCTTCACTTACAGCTAAAAGGTTCTTTAAAAGTGTTGCTTCTTAGGGAGTATTACTAAAAAAAACATGAATTAGGACTTGACACACCTCTGAAATATTGAATATTTGCAAATGCATAAAAGAACCCTACCCATTCAGGAGATGTGGCATGTTCATGTGTTTCAAATACCTCTTTACTTCAGCATAATCATGTGTTCAGTGATATATTTTCATGTCTCACAGAAAAAACACAAAAGCTTTTCCATTTAAACAAATCGCTTTCTGTTACATGGGCATTCAGAGTAATTTACCTGTACATCTATAAAGCAAGTGCAATAAATACATGTCTTGTATTTGAATTCAGCTCTACAGCATAATTTTCTCTTTTCAGCTAAGCAAAAATATGAAAGATGACTAAAAGTGAATGTTGTAATATTGCATTGTGCTGAATTCATTCAATTCAATTTTCTAAGGGAAAATATTGTGGCATCAATATTCAGCTCCATGCCTTGGAGTGCTATCCTTGGAGTGCTATTCTATACAAATAATGCATAGAATTGTATTTTTTTCCTGTAGGAGATGAAAATGCAACCACATTCAAATCTTAATAATTATTCATGAAACTACTTTTTTCCCTCTTCTTTCTTCTTTTTCCTTCTTATTTCTTCCTTCATCCTTCTCTATTATCCCTTTTCCTCTCTCATATCTTCTTTTTTCTTTTTTTTTTTCCTTAAACAGAATGCAAGCAGGAATGTGATAACTGCCAGTAAAACATGGCATAAAGGGAAGGAAATTCCCAAAAAAATGCCATTGTCAGGTGGCTGTGTATGTCAAAGACCAACAGGGAAGACTTAATTTTAGAAAACACACACAGAGACAGGAGAGCAAGTGGATGGCTTTAAAATGATGACACTTTGTTTGCGAAATAAATGCACAAAACTGTGCATAGATTTAAACAAACAAAAGCCTCATGTACTTGTTCTATATTGCATGGCTGTTTTTTCCCTACTCACTCCTGCTTCCTAGTAGTCGAAAGAGACAATTTTTTTACTACAAGGCTTCATGTAGTCTAAATTTAAATGTTAATAAAAGCATCGAAGTTGCATGAAACAAGTCTTAAAACATTAAACTCCAATATTCATTAGCATTGAAGAAACCTCAGTTACAGACATCCGTAGCTGAGTGAACACACCTGAATGCACCATCATGGTCATGCTTGTGCAATGAGCACTCAATGCATCTGCGTGCAAATGAATCCAGTGTTTTACTCAGAACTCTGCAAATCATATCAATTGATTGTAGGTTATCCCCAAAATTTGTGAGAATATCGTCCAGTTTAGAATAAGCAACTATAACAATCTTAAAGCTTCAGGAACTAAGTTAGAGTGCCATGTCTCATCAAACATTTAATTAGAGGAATAAAGTTGAATCCTTGCAAAAATATCTTACAAACTATATTGTGACTGTGGCAAAAAAATACAGGCTCTGTCAGATATTTTGACTATGAGGAAAGTGGGCCATTTTCTGCAGTTGAAGATGCCTTCAGAAAGCCCTTTAAAAATGAAGCCAAATTCTTCAGCTACAAAACAGGGTACAACACTCACTGATTTTAAAGTGCTGCTCATTGTACAGTTGGAGCAGAAAGTGCCATGATCAAAATAAAAAGAATTGGATTAGCTTTTTAGTCTAATAGTACTGGAACATCAATTGGTGGTCATGTGTGGGTATACAATGATGCAAACTTTTAAGCTATTCAACTGACTATTCAATATAACTTTTAATACTTTTCAGTGATTTTAGACTTCAGCTTTCTGCTTTACGCTGTGCCATGCTTCAAGTTTCATAGAGCTGGCAATGAAATTTTGGAGGAAGAGGAATCTAGCTCTGTGATTTCAGCTTCTCCTTTCCAAAACATAGCAGTTTTGTGCCTTGGAATAAGGCAAAGGTACACAGTATCTGCACAAAGATTTACTTTCTTTTCTAAAGAAACTCTTGCATGTTTTCAGAAGTCAGATTTTAATGATAGAATATGATGCTGAATTTGTGTGAAATGTTTCCTATTCCATGTGGCTGTAATGTAGATTTTGTATGTTACCATTCAGGGTATGTACTCACCCTTATTCTGAAAGAACGGACAGCTCAAGCATTTTCTTCCTCTCAGGAATACTAGACTTTTCATTACTCTTGGGATTTGGATATTAGTCCTAGAGCCTTTTCCTAGCCAATAGTCTCCTGGAGTTTCTAATCTGTTGTTGGATTGCTGAGATACTTTTTTATTTACCTCTGGCAGAGACTTCTCATTTGAATAGCTTGTCTACAGTCAGCTCTGGTTGCTGGCACTAGTGACATCCTTGATGAGTGCTGAGAATGTCACTGTCTACAACAAAACATTTTGGAAAAATTGACAGACATGAAAGGTAGACATTTTTGTAGTTTTATAGAATGGAAGTTTAATGATTTTTTAATTTAAAAACAAAACAAGACAAACAAACACCCACCCACCCCCCAAAAAACCCCAACCCCAAACCCAAATAATTATATTGGAATAGGTGCATTAAAGCATTTTAATATAATAGTTTGATAAATAAACTGAAATGTGCAGTTATTTTTTTTCCAATATACATATAAAAAAAGTTTTCTTTAGAGACATTGATATTGGTCATTACAAATGAGCTGCTGAGAGAAGTCACAGTCAGATAAATTTACCAGGCAGGTAAAGTGTCCATCTCCTATGTTGTTGAGGTTCAATGATGTGCTCGCCCATTTATCTTTCATCTACATAAGCTGTTATTTAGGAATAGCTATTGCCTTTTAAATTAATGAATTTTGTCTTTATTAGCAGCTATCAAATTTAAGCAAGTCCTTGTTAATCACATCAAGCTTTCCACTTAGCAATGTGTAACAATAACTCACACAAAAAGCATACACCAGAACAAAATTAAATGTAGCAGGTACAAGCTCAGGTATTTCTGAATCACAGAACATTTTGTATCGGGGCTGTTTTAAAATCCACCAACAGCAGGTAAGTGCATACCTCAGTCTTGATGTAGTTTATCTCCTCAGCAGTCTGGCCTGCTACTCACATCTGATTTTTACATTTGCTTTTTGTAAGAGTTTACCTCCAGTCCAAGGTCTTGCCCTTACCTTCAAGAGACGCCAGGCAGGATTCATCAGACCAGCTGTAGACTCCTACATCCGAGTGAGTCATCACAGGCTCACTGTACTGTCAGAGACGAGAAATAGGTGTTTGGTGACAGAAATCTCATCCTGAGGTCAGTGCCTAAAATAGAGCAGAAAAATCTTGCCCAGCAGTGCTTATTTCTTTCTGTGGACTATATTTGGGTAAGATGAATTCCACCCGCGCACAACTGAACTCCTGCAGCAAAAGGAAGAAAAGTGGTCTGCAGACTCTAAACACTAGCTGGATTATTACAGAAGACGCCCTACTGCAAATATTTCCCCTGCTGGGACTGACTAAGTGAACAGATAAGTAATGAACATGTTACAAGACATAATGAATGTTGGAGGAGGTGCTGGCTACAGGGAGAGCTGGATAGGAATGTACAGGACATGGCAATCTAGAGGGAGATAGGAGCCCAACTGCTTTTTCCAGTTTGGTAATCTGCCACACAGCTCTTACTTTATCTAAGCATGAATGTACTCCTGTTCAATGTAAAGGCTATATTTAATAAGCCTGTGACATCAGCATCCTAATCCTCTTCTCGGAACAATTAAAATATTTCATATTAAATCAGGGCATATGTTGTTCCTTGTTATCTCTGAGATCACTTAGTACTCCATATGATCTGAAAATAAGTGCTTGGGACATTACAACTCATGATTTTTATGGTACAGAGTCCTGAAGTGGATAGAGAATTTTCAGATGAAATATCTTGCTTTTAGAATTTGGTTCTCTATCAAGTCTAGCAGAGAGTTTTTCTGATTTCTGTGGCAATGAAAATGTTCTTAGTGATTATTTTTCTCTATACTATCACTTGTCAAGAAGAGATGGATGCTCCTGGGTCTCCTCAGAGGAATATTAAAAGCCAATACATAGGGAATTTCCTTCCTTTACCTAAACAGGTTCTGGCTATAAAATAGTGTATTACTATTGTTCGCACATCAGCTAGTGGCCTTTTGTAAAAGCGTGCTGCTGTTTATGAAAACATGTCTGTCAATTTAATAATTAGGCAGATATCAGCTTTCATTCAGTAGATCAGAAATAATGTACTGGTTATCTAGTACTATATTGTTTTGCAGGCTGATTGAAACACTGTATTTGACTCTGAGCTTTCTGATTTCATTATCATTAATGCAATTTTCTGTTCAGTTTTTTTTTTAACAGCTATTGGTGCTTAGAGGTTTATTATCATTGTTGTGCAATCTATGACAGTGCTAGGATTTCCCTGACTTTTTACCATCATGCCAGTCTACCTGGTTTTGGATGAGTGAGAGTCATGAGAATTAGTAGATTGTTAATAGATTTTAATAAAGTTTTCAGTGATTTAACTGATTATCTTCTAATTCACAGTGGCAACACTGGACATAAATTTTACTGACTTAAAAAAGTTATTTTGACCTGTGTTGCAAATGACTGGTTTCAGCCACTTAAAGAATGACCATCAAAGTGATTAACAAAAAGTAGGTTTTAATAGGAATTTATGAAAGTACAACCTTAATGGACCTCAACGACAAGGTTCACTCTGTTACTCTACATAAATGAGGCATAGATAGGAAAATCAGATTGGAATAAATTTGTTATTATTTACATTGAGACCAGGGATGGGAAAGGGCAGGGGTGCAAAGGATACAGATAAATAAAGATAAGGGTGTAAAAGAGTCAGATATATATAAATCTTTATTTGTGCGTAAAGGTACCTATCAAAAACTCACCTCGAGTTCAGTGGAATACATCAAATCCCTTTGCATTTCTCATCAGGCATGGCTTGCACCTTGAGGAATGTCCTGTGGGGTATCATCCTAAGTCTTGTCATCAGCAATGGTCTTTCAAATATTGCCAGCTGGAGGGTTTGTGAAGTCCAAGAGGTGTCCTACTCAGAGGGAGATGCTGGTGCAGCCTGTGGTCCAGGAGAACTCAAAGGGCCTCACTCAGAACAGCTGTTTAGAGGGTCTCAAGAAGATTGGTTTAGTCATCTGTAAAATCTCTGTCCTTAGGCCAGAAATTAGTTGGAATTTCTTTCCAAAACTCCAGCAGCAATGGTAAAACGGATAAAAAACCTGGGCGCTAGAGCAAACCAAGCAGTAAGATCTTACTTCTACATCTTCACAAAAGAGTTTCCTAGGCTTGCCAGCGTGGGGCCAACATTCTGATGGGAGAAGGGCCACTGTAGAGCAGGCATTCAGCATTTGTTGAAATTCAACTTCCATGTATCTCTTGGTCTATCATTCCCTCTTCTAGGCCCATCTTGGGTTGATGACCATTTTGAATACTATTTTAGGACATCTCATGTCTTCCACATACAACTCAAGAGTTCAGCTACCAGACTCCACACTCAGCTCTCTACTCAGGAGCTTCTCTTGTGGGTGCCTGACTAGTTATAGCAAAATTAGTGGCTTATAAGACAGTCAACAGTTTGTGTATAGGAAAGATAGTTGCATCACCATGGTGGCTTCACCCTATGAAGTCTTTATTTGTGAAGACATAGAATGGCAGAATCTACTCAGATAAAACTTGCAAGTGTTCTTCCTGAAGAATAACAGAAGTTTTCAAATTTTTTTCTAAATTTCAGTGAGCACACGAACTTCCATCAGCTGCCTCTCTTCTGATTGCTGAACTTCAATCAAACACATCCTGGATGTCCAACAATCAAAACATTAAGCTGAGCCTAATGTCTAATTGGAGAGAATTTTCTTGTCAAGTACGAAGGGGCACTGCCTTTAGTCATGTTAGCTTTCAGTAATGCAGACAGGTAAACAAATCTTTGTTTCCAACCAGACCACTCTGAAAATAGGCCAGGTCCCACTGGGAACAAATATGCTCCTAGAAAAGTCTGTAATTAGACAACTTCAACTGCTCTACACAAGTGTCTCATTAAAGTTCCACTATGATCAAGCCTGCTGATGCATAAGACATACATAAACACCTCAGCTGAAAGCTGTATTTTCTATGATTCATTCTCTGAAGCAAATGTTGCAGAGACTGATTATCTCTTTAATAAAAACATGTAGCCATTCTTCTCCATTGATAACTCAGTCAAATGCTTATTGTAACTAACAGAACGTTTTCCAGTAATTTAGAAGGATCCAATAATTTTGATCAGGCCCTGAGAAAGTCCCATGCTGCACCTGCAAAAAAACTCTTCATAACAGTTCATTCATCTGAAATGTAGGCACAGATTGCAGCTGGGCCTGGTTGCTGACTCAGAGCCAGTGCTAATTAGATTTTTGCTCTAAGTTTATATTTATATGCTGATGTTAAGTTGGATATTTCAGATAGTAAGGTCAGAGTGATGAAGCATGGGAGAAAGAAGAGCAAACATGGTAATCTGGCTAATCTATTTTCTAATTTATTCACAGAGTTCTGAATTGTCTGCCTTTTTGCAGTACAGCTGTCTTCAAGTGAAAGTCAAATTATCTCTTCTGAAAATGAACATTACAGTGATTAAGCACTAAAATCATAATTTTTGACACTGAGTCCTAATTTTACATTCCCATCCTGCAAAAAACCTGTCCACTGAAAACAATAATGGTTTTGAGTGGGCACAAGACCATGAGGTAGCCCTGGTTAGCTTGCTGTTTCTGTGTGATTCACTGTGAGATTGCAAAATCAATTTTCTTCTTTTAAGACTGATGGTGTCAGCTCCTGCCAGTAGCTCATATCTAGACTGTGTTTCTTTCAGCAGGAGAAGGAAGGCAGAATAGTGATCTGCCTCCCTGCATTTTGGCTAAATAATCAGCAATGCTAGAGAAAGTTTGTTTTTCAATAGAGAAGTCCTTGAAGGCCAATCACAAGCGGTTAAGTGAGATATGGCTTGCTCATACTATATATTTTTTCCTAGCTGATTCAGCACCTCTTTGGAAAGAATCTTGACCTTACTGAAATGCACTGGGGGAAATGGGAGAGAAAAGTGAAGCCTGTAGCTGAAAATCTGAAGTTTTACTTTAAGATATTCACAGAGAAGACATGATTTTGATGTCATTTAAAATAATCAAAAGAAATTTCGAGAGAAGAATTTACATCTGCAGTCGAAGAGGAACAGAGAAGGGGTCATGCTTGTGCAACTTTATTTTGCATAGGAAACAATTCCACATTTGATTTTTAATACAGTTATTTCTACACTATCTCTAGGGTTTTTCTTCTAGGGATTTACCAGGGAGTTTTGATGTTCAAGGCTTGTTTGGAAACTCTCTGTGCTGCAGTTTTCTGTTACAGATCCTGGAGACTGACAGATGCTCTGATTCTTCTTGGTGCAGTGCCAGCAGTGGCAGCAGGTAGTGAACTACCCTGCATGCTGCCAGCCCAGATGGCATGTCCACACATTAATTGTTTCTCAAGAATCAGTCCTCCTGAGTCCACCCATTTGTTGCTTTCAGTGACTACTGCCTTGTCTCACTAATCAATGTTTGCTTCTGCAAACTTCTGTAAAACTGGTCTGCAGACCTGTAGCAAGTAAAACTAGAAATATGGCTTCGTGTAGCATTGAAGTTCAAAACTTAATGGTCTGCAAAATAAGGATGACTTCCTAACTTTTACAGTTAGCACACTGGAGACTGAACTGCTGTCTCAGAAAATGATCATAGAGCACTGAGGCACTGGAACCTGAATAACTGATAGAACAACTTGGGTTTCTCCTCCCAGATATGTTCTCTCTCTCCATCCTCACTGGGTTGATTGAGTTCCTGCCATAATATCTTAGTTTGAAGTCAGGAAACATGTCCCTTTTCTCTAGATATATGGGTGGAGTACTGATCATTTCACTCTCCAGACAAAAGTAGGAAGAGCTGTGAAAAAAAATCAATTAGATTTATCAGTTCTTTTTCAGTGACTTTTTCTGCTTTAAATGCATCCAACTAGAATTCAATTCCTATTATCTGCTTTAAACTGTGAAGCACCTGCCAGAAGTCTTTCACATACTCTGGGCTTTTATTTTTCTTTATGCTCATTGATTATCTCAAGACACACCCATCTCCCTTCCTCAGTTTTTCTTATATGTTACTAAATAAGCCACTTTTAAGTTTGCAAATATTGATCCTGGATGACAGCAGATAGGGATACACCTAGGAGGGGAATGAAGGGGCTGGAAACAGGCTCTCCCTCCCCTGCAAGATCTAGCTGCTGTACTGCTGTACTGGAGGGCAGCAAGAATGCACAGTGCAGCACCATGATTTCTCTTTGGCTCCCTTGCCCTAGAAGGTCCCTCTCCCACAGGGCTGTTTCTCTCCTGCTGCAGTGCCTGTCTGCCATGCTGCTCTTCTGTGACTGTGAGGTCTGGGGAAAATCACTTGAATTCCCATCACTGTTAGTAATCACTTGATCTAGATTACTTTCCCTACTGACTCCAGGTTTTGTACATGCTTTCCGATGTTGGAAGAGAGCTTTGTGGAAGGAACTGGTCACTGTGAATGCTCTTGTGTTTGGCATGTTGTAAGAAAGGTTACAGCACTGAATAAAAGGATGCTGACTGCTGGAGCCTTGGTTGTGGAGTCTTCTCTCCCCCTTCCATTCTTAAAAATTATTTTTATCTTCTCAGAAGAAAAAAAGAGATGGAGACAAGAGGGGTCTTTTGCCAGGTCATCACAGTTCTGCTGGTGAGTTTTCTTTCTATCAAAAACTATTTTTCTCTTAATCCACAGAGTGTCTATTCTTCTTTCAAGGACATTACCCTGACAGAAATGCTGTACACCAATAGCTATGCAGAGATCTGTTCACATATCTCCTTAAAATGTATCCCTGAGAATTCACTTTGATATTGCACCTCCAAAGATGCCTGCTGTGGTCTCAAGGTTTGTTTGAACTTCTAAAGAAGAACACAGAGCAGAGAAGAGAGTTTGTTCTAGCTAAATCCAGAGGAGACTCCATCAGTCCATCAGTGTTTCCCCAACCTCTGTGTGATATATCAACATGTGAACAGTGGATGTTTGCTATCTTGAACACCATAGTACAGGCTCAGCTCTGTCTCAGCTCAGTTACTTCCAGAGCAGGACTGAGTCATATCCAGTGAGCTTTGGTCCCCAGGGAGGTGTACCACATCTGTACCCACCAAAGTTTTCCACCTTTATACCTGAATTGATCTTAGATAATCATTCACATGGAATCTGCTTTGTGTGAAATAACACTTTTGAACCTCAGGTATCTGTCGGTGATTGAAATTCAGGCTTAATCTGAATCTGGATCTGGTTCGTGGATCTGAATCTCCAATCTGAATCGTTTATTCAAAGGAACAAGCTGGTTTTATACACTTCCCCAAGACACAGAATCTCCCTTCATGGTAACTCTTACCACATAAACCATCCCGTGCTGCCACGTCAGCAATACACCTTCTAAACGTCCTTCTATGGGGTGACCATGCACTGCTCACCTGTCTGTCAGCTTCCAGCAGGCTCCTCTCTGTAGGGCTCTGCCGTGTGACACCTCCTCCCCCCAGGGTCTGTGCTGCCACGTGCTCCTTTGTGCTGCTGTGTGCTTATCTTTCCCCACAGGTATCTTCTGCACAACTAATACCTGAGCTAACTGTGATGATGGTATCACCTGGGAAAGCAAGCTCTGGAGAGAAGGTATCTGATGTTTGCACAAGTCAGGCAGGTCTTTTCTTCTTCTCTCAATGCCAAAAGGCCAGGTGAGGTGAGAGGGCGAGACATATGTCCAGAGTAGCCCTGAGCCATTCAGACCTTCAGTTGCAGTTTGGCCCCTTGTTCTTGCTTGTGGAAGTTAGAGCAGCGTTTGAGAGCTCTGAGCTGAAAATGAGAGCAGGTCTAATAAGGAACACAGAAACCAACCCAGTGTACGTCTGTACTGGGGTTACAGGACCTTCCAGGTACAGAGCCATTTAAACCCAAGGTATTGCTCTTTATTTGATGAATGGATATGCCTTAAATGTTTAGGTTACTGGCTGCCTTTAACCTACTCCTTCCCCTCCAAATTATTACCTCAATATGTAAAATCTTTTAATAAAAAAGGTCTCTCAGGTACATACATCCCCTCTGACATGAAGACGTACGCTTTTTAAAAACAAATGGAAAACCTTACTTCAAAAAAGGAAATTGGGATTCTCTGTCTTTGAGCTGTGCATGGGCAAACTCACCAACATGGCACACCTTGGAAGCTTTTCAGCAAGAAAGGAACTTGTGTGCAGCTCAGAGTCCTGTAGGAGCCTGAGACTTGGCTTCTGCTTTTGTCCAGCTCAACAAACTTAAACCTCTGCAGATGCAGCATAGGCTCTGTGTGTTAGGGTGACTATTCATATGTCATATATTCGTGTATAGCATGCTGAAAATGTATATCCAATAAAAGTAAAACTGTTATAAGATACAGCAAAATGAGAAAGTCTTATGGTATCGGGATATACAAGGGCCAAAATGCTTCCATAATCAATTAAAAATTAAGTAAAATCAGGCACAGAGCACAATTCTTTTTGTCACTCCGAATTTCAATACTTAATACCTTTCTTTCTTAAAAGGGAAAGTTGTGCCCACTTAATGCAGTTTCACATAATGTGTTTTTTGCTGTACTAATGTTATATCCACATTCTTGTTTAGCTCTGGGCAGGTACTGGTATACATTTTAAGAGAAACCCTGGAGAGTTATTCACGTTAGCATCAAAAAAAGTATTTTCTGCCTTCATAGCTTCTCTGTCCTCTAGCAAGACCTTTTGCTTGAAATTAAGGAACATCTTCTGTAGTTCTCAAAGATGTAGCATAGAATCCCTGGAGGCAGAACTTAGGAAATTAAAAAAGCCACAGAGAAGATCATGAGACAGAAAGGGTGAAAGTGGAGTGGAAGAGGGAGAAAACTTACCAGCAAGACCGTACATCTGCTCAGCTGGGACAAGTGCAGGGTTGAACAAAGCGAGTCTGAGAGAGAAAAGAAATGACTGTCAAGGTAAATATGTTTTTTGATGTTTTTCCAAAGGAGAGGGTGTTCACAACAGACTAAGGAGAGTGTAGATGATTTTGTAGGTGGTCCTAGGAAATGAAAGAGAGCCTGGGGATGGTGGTGAGAGGAGTGGATATTCAGGAGGTTTGAGACTTTATTGCAGTCTGGGTATACAAGCAGAAATCTGAACATGAATTTAGATCTGCTCAGACTTCTTAAGCATAAGTCCCACTTGTTACTGTGGTGGAAGGCAACATGATAGAAAAGTCTTTGGAGATTCATTTGTAAGGAAGGAAGGAAGTACCTGAATGTTTTTGCAATGTAAAGAGACCAGAAATAAAAGCCAGTTGAGGGATGGAGAATTTCCAGTCCTGTGAGGATTTTTTTAAATTGGTAATTAACCGCACTTGAAAATCTCAAATCCTCATTTCTGCCTTGAGTTTTCCAAGCTGAACTTTCAGTTGCCAGCCACTGAATTATACAGTGCTTTTAGCTGATGCCTTACAGATCTTACAAGTACCATTACATGGTCTTGGGTGATTTTTTTGTTTGTTTGTTTGGTGTGGTTTGGTTTTGATATATTAGTCTCATGATGTGGACATAAAAAATTATTTCCTTTCTCAGTTCGTTTGTGTGTGTTTTGGGAGGCATTTGGATTATCTTTTAGACCTAAAAAAGCTCCTAAAACACTTTTATGTTTCTCAAAGGTAGACAGGTCCTTAGTATAAAGTGGGGTGAGGTAAAGGGAAGCTGATTATTGTTTCTTAACTTATTATAAGACTTGAGAGCAGGTGCTGTAAAAACTGGGGCTGAGTTTGGCCATTTACACTCTTTTGCTTCTCCCTCCTCCTTCTAAAATCTGCACCTGATATGAGATGCATAATGTAAATTTGACTAAATAACAGTTCACTTCTCATCTCATATTATGGTTCATGAACAAAATATAGATCACCGTGCGAAAATGAAAACTTTTAGAATCCTGATTTAATGTGGATAGCTTTTGTACTTCAGGACAAAGCTTGGCAAGTTGAATGTATTTATTTGCTGAAAGCCATCTGCTGAAAAAGATTGTATGTTGAACAGTAATTCTAGGTTATTACTGCAATTCTGCAAAGGAAGGAAGTGGGAATTGACTACTTATTTTTCAGCTCCCCTAGACTAAATGAGAATGACAAGCACTGGGAAAAGAAACATGATTTCAAACACTGGGTGCTCTCTCATGGGAAAGAAGCAGAAATAATTGATGTCTACAAGTAAACTACTCATTAGGATGGAGGTGTATTAGGGAACCTATGGCTGAATAGCATGATGGACTAGTCAGAATTTTTTCTCTCAGTGCATAAAAATATCAGCAGTGAACAAAATAGATCTGCAGTGAAGGTGACACCACAGGCCACTCCCTAGGTGAGACAATTTTCTACACAAGTTTTCTTGAGAACTAGACCGTGGCAAGCTGCAGAGCTGTTTCTGTGGTCCCTGGCTTGTCCTTCACTGGGACAAGACTGCTCAGAGAGATGAAGGTAGGAATACAATCCTCTTTTGTCATGCAGCACTGTGTTGTTCATTATAAGTGTGACTGTGTCTCCCGGTATTGCTCTGAGCCTGCCTTGGTTATCTTTTATGTTCTTTTGTATTGCCTAAACCTTTGAATTCTCTGAGAGTAAATATAACTTAACAGGCAGTGTGGTTACTGCCCCACTGCAGAGCAAGGCATGCTATCCAGCTATTGCAGGGCACAAAAATAGTACATCTGTTTACATAAATGTAAAGACCCTCTTAGCACTGTGAGGGATTGCATGGCTGGGAACCAGGACAGACGTCCATTTACAGGCTGCAGTGGCCCCAAGCTGGCCCAAGCCCTGGCAGCCAAACCCCAGCAAGAGATGGGTTCCCTCCAGGCCTTCACAGCATCTTTCCAGATGGTAAAAGGGCACACCATCATCCTCATGGCAAGCCAGCATAACCAGCTTTAAAGCAGGAGCTTTATTCCTGCTTTAGGTCAAGGACACAAGGACAAAAAGGTCAAACTTAATAGGGCCCTTGGCTGCAGTTCCAGGGGTGCAGCTCTTGGCACACAGAGACTTCCTCAACACAACAGCACCTTGGTTTGTAAACCACAGAATTTGGTGATTGATGCCCAAAATAAAATCAGACTATCTCTTCCCCAGTCTCCCCATAAAGCTACTTTTTCAGTCATTCCCCATCAAGGAGGGGAAGAATGGAATTTCCTTAATTTCCATTAAGGAAAACAAACCATTAATTTACTCCATTTATTTTCCAGTCCTCCCTATCAACCAGAGAAGAGGCCATAGGAAGGGTCATAGGGAGAGCACTGACTTTGACACATCTGCTCTGCACCCAGAAGGCAGGTGTGTTACCTTTCCTGTGCACACACAGTCCCGTGCTGCTCTGCTGTGTTGTGTCTAGCCCCTGTGGCTACTGATAAACCTAGATAAGGAGAGTGGCTTTTCCTGTTGCTACAGCCATGCCACGCTCTGGCACCCACACCCCTCCGGGTGTTAAAAAGCAGAGAGCACCTAACTGCAGCCTAGGCCAGAAATCTGAGATCACAGCAGAGAGCATCGATGAACTATTGAGCTCACTTCCACTGTTGCTTGTCTGAGAAAGGAGTTAGAGCACCTCTTTCATGGGCACAAGCTAGAACCCACATAATACAGGATTTAAGCTGACTTTTTTGAGCAGAAACATGGCTACGAATATCTGAATTTAAAAATGGCCTACAAGCAGCCTTTTCAATGTCTTTGCTGCCTTCCCTCTCATGCATGCGTTTTTGAAATCCAGGGGAAAAGCTCAATCATGCAGCTCAGGCGGTATAGGTACAAACTGGAACTTTGTATTTTAAAAACTGACATAAATACATTATGCAGGTGTATGAATAAGCACTGTTACAGAGCCATGATTGCTTATTATACTTTCCAAGTAGTTTATTTCTGCAGAAAGGTGGCAATTCCTTCACCTCAGTCTCTGTTGGTCTTTGATTTCAGTAATCATTATAATCAGATTTATTTTTGATCTTTTTCTGATGTAAGTAACTAAGCAGCATGTACATAGAATGTATTGCTATTAACTAGTGTTTTGGAACCCTTCTTAAGACTTTAACTTCTACTTTTAAAGTTGGAGCATACATTTTTTACCTACAAGACCATCAAATGGGGAAATCACCTTGTCATTTCCCTGGACCAGTGACACCAGAAACAACTGCACTTTCTAAGCTGCTGTGAGTGAGGATGTTAGTAATAGCTCTATTTAACTGAATTTCTGTTTTGTAGGAAATTCTGACATTTGGAAACTTGTTCTCATTCTGAACCAGAATGATTTGTAATACGTTTGGAAATCGTGAAAAGGTCTGGGCCATTTTAAAAAGCATCATTCCCCATTTCTAGGAAATCTTGTATTGCATAGTTAAAATAAAGTAATTTCAACGTCAAAGTGTCATTAACTTTTTGGTAACGCCTTTTCTATGCAAATTGCTGCTGAAAAGAGTAAACATCCCAGAGTCAGGCTGAATGCCTTCTCTTTAACTTTCTTTTCTTATGGTCCCAGAGGGAAGCTGTGGTGCGTAGGGGAAAAGTGAGCATTGCAGAAGCTGCCGCTTTTCCTCCCACAAAATGTTTTAGCACAGAGCTGGAGAAGTGCTGGCTTCTCCCATGATAATAAGACACTTTTTTTATTCTCTGCCACTAGCAAAGTGATGCTGTGCCACTGAAGTAGTTGTCACATGGGTTCAAAGATCTTGAGTGATGACACTGGTGGAGGGAAGGAAATCACAGCCTGCAGTAACGGATCCCAGATACGGAAGCTGACAATGAGAAACGAAGACAGAACCGTGCAGCACATAGTGATGACATCCCAAAGAAAGCAAGGAAAAGAAGCTACTGTCACCAAAAAAAAAAAAAAAAATTAAAGAAAAGGAAAAAGAGGGAAAAAAAAGAAAAAAGGGAAAGAAAGGCTTTTGGTTGATGTTAGTTTGAGAACATTTTTTGGAAGTAGTAGATAGTTTCCTTCCTTTCAAGGAACCTGAACATTTCCATTACTCTCTTACTGCAGGGGAAGAAGCTGAATTGTCCAGAATTATTCTCACACCCCAAAGTGACGACTGTTGAACTTGCTCTCTTAGTCTCCTACAGAAACAACCTCTCTGAGATATCTGTCCTCTTGTGAAGAATCAGCAGTGGCTGATTTCATCCTGATTTGGTGTCTCAAATGGAACAGAATTCCAGCAATTTTTGTGGATGTGGGCAATCAGAGAGAACTGGGGTAATAGACATTCTCAACTTTACTCCTGTAAATTTTGATCATTATTCTCATGTAACTCCTCATTCTCGTCTCTTGTTCTTCTTCAGCAGGGTCACTTTGCAAAGCACATTACCTTTGCTTCCATATGATGCAAAGCCGTGCAAGGCAAGGAGTCTGTCAGTGAAGAGTTCAAGAAAAGGCTGTCAGTCCCATCCTCTGTCCCCCTACACTGCCCCAGTGGTTGGACCAAACCAGGAGGTGTCGTAAAGCAATTTATGATGGATGTTGAGAAGACAGAAATTAGAATTTGGCATATCCTTTGTGGTGTCTCTGTATTTGGTGTGGGCTGAATGTGTAAAGAGGATCATGGCAGGTGAATGGAAGAAACTGCACAACAGCTCAGCTTCTACCTGTCATGCAAAGCAGAGCTGCTGCACAACCTCTCTGGGTATGGAGAGGACACCAAGCATGTCGGACTGTTCTCCTCCATTAAATCCACCTCTGCCCACAGTGACAGCTCCCCTTTTACTGACCTGCTGCCTCCAATGATATAAAACCCTGGTTTTTGTGCTCAAAACTGTTGAATTGCTTTTTACTAGCCCTGATTTAACTAGCTCTGTTTGCAGGTATATTTTCTTCCACAGACAGCCCTCCTGTCCACATCTGCTGCTAACTACAGAGTGGGGTGGCTTCTTGTGCTGAATTTGGAAACAGGTTAGCCTGCAGCCTGTTTTTTTCATCTGAGACTTGGGTCTTAGACTCTTCTGATGTCAGGCATTAGCACCTTCCAATACAGCATCCTCCATGGACACTTTTTTTCTTGTTTTCTCTATTCATCTTCAAATAAGCATGGCTGATAATTATAGCTAAAAGTGCATTTTTACCTTGTTTTCAGTTCACCTGTCCACAAAAAATTCTACATTTTTCCAAAAATTTTTTAATCTAATGTCAAATATTGCTCTTTAACATATTAGAATAAACCCAAGCATATCTCACACTGTAATCCACTTATGTTGGCAGTTTTCTCTCTGTATTTTTTTTTCAGGTTTACCTGAAAAATTTTGAAGTTTTTTTCTTGCACTTATGCAACTAAGTCATGTCAGGCTCATGCCTTGAAAGCTGGTACTGAAAGTATTGCTTTTTAAAGAGAACTCACACTCATTTATCATGATGACATCTCATATTAACTAGTTAATATATAAAGGCCTTTGGGCACTTATGAACCTGTCATTTCAGAAGATCTAAAATGAAACAATAGTTTTTCAGGCAACCAAAGAAAAATTCACCAAGGGCAAAATTTAACATTATGCAACTGTTCCAAAAATATTCATTCTATTCACGGAACAATACACTTTTTAGAAGTAAAAATCAAAACACACCGGAGAATTTACATATGAAAGCCTGGCTGCTTTCTAGGCAGAATGTCAGTTCCGTATTGAACCCTTATCATTCTGAAGGTATCTTTCTTGCAATCAAAGAGCCCTTTAAAAAAAATGGGAAAACACGCTTGTTAAATTTGTCAGGTGCTTTTTTAAGGTCGTGTATATGTATATTCAATTTATAGCAGAGCAATGTATCATATGAATGACTCTAACACTTTTATGATAATCTGAGTGATACCTTACTGAACAAGTAGTCCACAGATTTTTAAGGGGTTTTGTGTTACTTAATTTGAGTAAATTTTGTGATCTGAATGATTATTACTAGCCTGTAAACATAATAAATCAGTTTTTGAGTCTCATGTGAAGTTTGTCACTATCATTAGATAAAATTCTTTCTGATACATTCAATACACAAATACAACAAAAGGTGTGAAAATATCCTTTGTCACCAAAGAAGCCACTTATAGTGGGAAAAGGATGTATTGGACAAATTGTGATAAATTTTGTGAAAACATTCAAGTGAGATGGAAGCACATAACATCCAAAGGAAGAAGAGAATCAGTGAAGGAAAAAAATAAGCTAGAAGAGTGACCTGATATGTGACCCGGCAGCATCTCATGCCACTACCACCAAGTCCTGTTAAATTATTTTTCTGACATGTACAAAGCATTTTGTCACTACTTTTTTTTTTTTTTAAGAAAGAAAAATACCTATTTTGAACAAGTTTTCAGGTAACTGTGCAATAGCAGTGCATAGGAAATGAGCCTGTGACCTCCAAACCAGATGACCCACATGCAGGTTTGCTGGAGCTGCTCTGTGCCTCTGCTGTAACTTCTGTGCAGTCCCTGATACTTGTCCAGGTGCATGATAAAGAGCTCAGTATGGTATTACAAGTCAAATCAATTATTTAGTCTGTGTGACTCTTGAATTCATTGCCTTGTATCTCCACGGAGCACAGGGGTATGGCTACATAAATAAATTACTGTGAGATAAGATAGGTTGTGCACTTAAAAACTATCAGCTGGTCCATGGAACTTGTCCTCTTGCACACTTTTGCTCTTGAAGAATATGAAGAAATTTGGCATAACTTGCTTCTTAAAGTTAATGGTTGGACCTGGTGGTCTTAATAGTCTTTTCTAACCTAAGTGAGTTTATTCTATGATTCCAAATATGTGAACTACTTTGCAGCAGGGAGTGGTTACCAGGAGGCAGCTGACATGCTCTATATCCACAGTGGTCTTGATGTTTTTATGACTCTACAATGACTCCCAAAATGTGGGAATGAGAACTGTACACTGTTCTTAGCCCAGTGAATGATGTTTTACCTGATTCACAGCTGTCCATCAAAGAACTGGGTATTACTTAAGAGTAGAACATTTTCTGGCAAATAAATACTCAGGATATTCACAACTGACAATACAAACTATAGTTAACATGGTTGAAAATTACGCGTGAAGCTCATTTAATCCATTCCCTACTTAAAGACAGGATCAACAATACATTTATTATCATTCACAGAAGTTTGCCTAACATTTAAAATTATCTCCAGTGTGGAAACTATGTGTTTCTTTCAGAGTTTCTTTCCCTTTCACTGTGAGTTGAAAGTCCTTGTAAGTCAGAGTTGTAATTGGCAAGTTTTCCTGGTGTCTGAATATTCTTTGTCCCATCTGACACACATATGAATAATACAATCTGTTGTTCCCCACCCTGCCCACCCTATCACTCCTTTTTGTCTTTAGACCCTTGCACTTGATGAATTTCACACACACTGAATTTCATCCTAGTTTTGGACAATTGCATTTGTCAGGGTCATTATTAAGTTGTTATCCCCTCCTACAGCCTATGCACAGTCATTTCTAGCCTTGTATTATCTGCACTTTTAAAGGGTTTACTGAACATTCATCATCCAGATTATAAAGTGAAGCATTATGCAGACTTCTGGAGAACCCTGCTCAACAAGTCTTTCCATTCTGTCAGTGAATCCCATGAATAACTCTCTGGAAATGAGTAGCAAAACTCTTTTTAGCATTTTCATTTAGAATACTGAGAGTCTGTCCTAAGGCAAAATTAATAGACTTGCAAAACCTAGATATATGGTTCCTACTTTGTCTTTCCATCTACAAAGAGTGATGACCCTGTTATACAAGGGAATTTTTTTTTTTGAATACTAAAAAAGATTATACTTAACAACTCTGTGTTATATGCTCCTTGTTTTCTTGCTAAGAAACAGTTAGCTAATCAATACCTTCTTTACAGCTCTTCTTTTTTTAAAGATAGACACGGTCTTTGGTTTTATAGAGTGTTTTGGTGCTATAACTGTTGCTACTGAATCTTATAAGCATCATTAGTTGTTCTGAAATCCCAGCCAAATCCAGCCAACAGGATGTTGTTCTGAGCATTGGAGAGTGAAGTGCTCAACTTCTGTGTTCCACTGAGCAACCCAGTGAATAGGCATACTGAAAATTAATCTGTTCCTCTTGATTTACATTAAAGAACCTGGAAACAAAAAATCTGTTCCTATTTGGATGTTGCCTTCACTCTGCTGATAAGAAAGCATTACGTAAGTGATAAGAAAAGTATTATTCATTTTCAAGATGATACCGAGATCAAATTAAAAAGTAAAATCTCTTCTGCCCTTCCCAGGATGTTTTTTTCTGCGGCAATGTGCTCCTTTTCTATGATTAATTGCTTTTATTCATTAGTTACAGACTATTTTAGCACATTTCTTTCATACACACACAGACAAAAAGTCAATCCCCCACCAGTATATTAAATAGAATCTAGTCCACATCTTACTGCCTTAACCTGTGGTGGGTTGGAAACATGGAGGTAAGACATTTATAATCCCTGATTCTCACGGCCATCCACAGCTAAAAGTCGACTTAGATCTCTGGTGGGCTTTCTCCAGAATGAGCAATAAATATTGGGTATTTTGTGTCTGCTCAGTGACTAGGCTTCCCTGGCACTCTTGTTCAGAAACCACAGACCATAAAACCAAGAGCTGATTGTGGCATATTTGGGTCTCTTCAGAGGTCAGTCAATTTTGGCAACTGAATTCTCTGAGGGAAATCTAAATCTATTAAATAAGAGTCTCTTTTACATTATTGTTAGTTCCAACTGTAACATAACAAAATGTCTGATCTTAAACCTTTTTTTTGTTCCTTTAACTTAATCAATACATTATACTTTTGCCTTATTTATTCTTTTATATAGAATAAATAGTAATCAGACTAAGTCAAAAGACATTACTGCATTCCCCATGTCATTAAAATTCTTGTTAGTTTCTCAATTTTTCTTCTTCCCTCCTCCATACACCTCAACCTCTGAAACCCTCAAATGGTTCCTTCAATATATTTCAGTCCATACAGCCACCCGGCAATATTACAAGTCTTTTGTTCTTTCATGGTATATTGCTTGATTTCCCCTGTGTTTGAGTGCTGAATGTACTTACCTTTGATCAGCCCCCTGGTCTGAACTGCATCAGAATTTCTCATAAAGCTGGTTCCTCTACATATGTTTTAAAATGCTGATTGCCCTCTCTCCAAGGGCTGTTTCACGTGGCCCTCCTTACAGGTAATCCTCTATGTTTACACTCCAGAGGCTATATTATTGACAAAGCTGAATGAATGCATTGGGAAATGCCACTGAATCCGTGATACGGTCTAAAAAGTGTTGTATTCCAGTTTAATTCATGCTGGTTTGAAGGTGAATGAAAACAGAGGTCACTATACAACCAGACAGAAGGGCTCATAAGGCTTTGGGGACCAGCTTAATTTTAAAGGGTGTTTCAAATATGTCTCGTGCAGATATTCTGTCTCTATAGCCAGCACAAGCCTTTCAGACCTCCCTGGAGTTGTGTGTTGCTGCAGCAAAGCTCAGTTCTCTTCTCACAGCTGAAGGTCATGAAAACATCCAGGGTCTGCTCCTCTCAATGTCTTCCCTTTCGGGTTGTGACTGTAATAACCTCACTTGCATCCCCTATGAATGGTGTATGTATGGTTATGTTAGTTTAGATCATTCTTCTTCAAACAGAGGCCTTCAGCTGATATTTCATAGAATCACAGAATCCTAGAATGGTTTGGTTTGGAAGGGACCTTAAATATGACCTAGTCCCAATCCCCCTGCCATGGACAGGGACACCTTCCAGTAGACCAAGTTGCTCAAAGCCCCATCCAGCCTGGCCCTGACTACTTTCAGGAATGGGGTAGTGTAAAACTACTTTATGACTCAAGGCCCTCATTTATCTATCCTACCAAAGTGAGTATGTAAAGATTAAAAGACGACATTATTGTCTTCTATAAATACATGAAGGAGAGATATGCAGCCCTTATAAGCAGTAAGTGGCAGTTGTGTGAAGGAAATACTATTTAAGCTGAAGACAATGGAGGTATTAATGTGTTGATGAGGTCAATTATTGCATTAATGGTTATAAGTGTGACTCTGGAGTGACTTTCCAGCAGAAATACTGGAGACAGGAACCAAACTGGATTGCAGATGGAACCAGAGATGCTTCTGAAGCTGTTTATGTGGGGGTTTTTCGCAGTGGTGGGAAAACAGTTGTTTTGACCAAGAATATTTCTCCCAGGTTTGTGTTTTTCATTCCTAAATCCTTAGTGACACCAGAGACTGCAATGTATTCAGGAAACAGGGGGGCAGTGCCCTACAGTGCTGAAAGTTTGAATTTAGCTCAGTTTTGAGAAGGGGAAAATCTACATTTCTGGAGAACATCTAAAGCCTTGTTCTTTCTGTGTTTCTACATTTTTCTCTTAACAAAAGAAAAATAAATAAATAAGAAAGTTTTTAAAGGGAACTGAGAATTTTATTTCTGCTTTTTTCCCCCCAAAACAGGAGCTGGTTTTATGCAGTTTTTAAGGTCGGTGACCTTTGAAGAATAGCATTGCAGGCAGGGGCAAGAGTTCACTGGGTCAGGGAGGAGAAGTGATGGTAGATGTGGTGTCATATGGCTGCCCACTAACATGCACTCCTAAACATGGGCTGTGCATGCTGATGGATCCTGATAGCAAAGGTTTAACCAAGCTGACCTGGATCCCTGAAGCTATTTTGGAGGCACTGAGTGAAAAGATAATATGATTTCCTGATGTGCATCCATCTGATATTTTTTAACTTGGGCAAGATTCCAATCGATCAGTTTTGAGGAAGGTGAGGTAATAAAGTTGGAAGATGTGGTTCTTAAACAGCAGGAACACCGATCTGACATTTCTACCATCTATGACAATAGCTTCTTCTCAGCCTGAGCTGAAACTAAAATAAGCAAGTCTAAGAAGTAGTCAGATGTGAGTCTGTCTTTAAACTACTAGGAAGTGATAAGATACAATTAGTAACTATTCTCCAGGGTTCCTCAAGAGGCAAGTTCTTGGTGAAGTGCATAAAATATGATGTGATGGGTTGATGCTACTGTGAACCTTGGATTATTTCAACAGAGAATTTATGTGGCTGTTTCAGCAACCTCAGGATTGCAAAAAAATAACTGTATTTCTGGGCCAGAAGAACCTCAAGAAAATTGGTCCTGTATCTTATATAATTTTTCTTAGCAGCCTAAGGAAGTGAATGACACCTCTTCAACTTCTTTTCTAATAAAGTTTCTGGAGGAATATTTTACTGGTGAACTTAGCAACTAGCATTTTCTGTCTCATATGTGACAATGAAATAAGTGCCTCGTACTTTCAAAGTGTATCATCAGTCAAGTGTAAATCAGAGATGAACTGCTCCAGTTCATTCTCATTCTTGCAATAAGAAACTATTTTTGAAGCAGGAATCATCCTATTTCATTTTAGCTGCTGCTCATCTCTGTTACATTTGGGAAAACTTTATGAGAAATTATATTTACTTCTTCGAGAGCAGTGCATAATTCTGTAATGGTTTGGCAAGTAAACAGCATTTCATTATTTCTGCACTTTGTGTCATTACATCATGTTAATCCTCTTACAGAGGTACAAATAATCATGAATTCAACACTGGAAAGTAATGTGTGCTGAAAGACTATTTTTTTTGAAATATTACCTCAGGTTATTATAATGTGAAGACAGTTCTGCATACAATGGGCCTGAGTTTCCAAACAGAGCAATTTTTTTAAGGACATTGACTTTCAGATCTAAGGAAAAGTGGGGTTTTAAAATTAAGAATTGTTTAAATTTTCCTTCAGATATCAGTGACTTGTCAAAGGATTTGAAGTGTTGAACTTTTAAAGAACTTGATCATTCATTTCATTTCTGGCTCTTTCAAAAATGGTCCCTAGACTGTACGTTCTTTGTGGCTTGATCAACTTCATCTCACACCTGTGAATTGCTATTTTCATAGAGATTCATAGCTATAAAACTGTCCTGATACAAGGCTTAATGCCTTTGAAATTACATTTTTGTGTGAACAGATGTGCCTGAATAACATCCCTGGAAGTGGAGGACTTGGTAACTCAAGTACTCATTTTCTCTTTGTCATTTTCCTTAATGAAATCCTCCAAGGACTGACAAACTCAGAGATAAACAGCAATTAATAATTCACTGTGACCAGAGGGAAGGAACAGGCGGTTGCACTTCGTTGTGCAGATCTAACAACTAACACACAGCTTGGACACAAAATTGAAGGAGTTGGTCACTGGCTGATTCTTCCTCAATTCAGTCTCAGTTTGGATTAAATGAATGTATAAACAGAAATGCGTGTCTTCACGAGGCAGTGTAAAGAATAGTATCTCTGCAACCATTGTCTTATGAATACAACATAGAGCCTATTCTACAAGGAACATTGGTATTCTACCTCACCAAAATTAGGTTCTTTTAAATCATCTGCTGTGTAAAGAGAAAAAACCCACTGTGAATTCCAGTCTGCTTCATGCCTTTTCAATCTTGTTGAGTCTTACTGTGTTTTTTTCTATACATAGTATATCAAAATTATTTCATGGAGTTTGCCACAAGGGGAACAACTATTGCAACAACTTAGTTATCGCATATGCACACAGAGTGTCTCTCTCATATTCAGGTTCTCTGCAGTCCCCACTGTTGGAGTGAGAACTCCTCTGGACTCAGGCCCAGAGGAAAATCAAAGCACAGGGATTGAATTAAAACCTTTGGATAAACTGAGATACATGAAGTCACACCAAAAGGAAGTAGAAAAATAGATTTTTAGCTTTTAGTAGAAAAATATGCTAAGTGCCTTAAGTTTTAAAAAGCTGCAGTAAAGAGACCTTAAACACAGTTTTTACTGCAGCAGGGTTGTTTTTCACAGAATTTCTCTACTTCAGACAAAACATAGATGGAACTGTACTGTTTACATTTTTTAGATAAAGCTTTCACATAAACAAAAAATATTGATAGAAGCAAAGTACGCAAATCTGTGTAATGCTTATGTAAGGCTTAAGTAAAATCTGCGACTGTTAAAATTAGACCAGGATAGGTTAAGAAGAGAAAAACTAGAATCATGTGTTAGTTCGATTGGCCAATTAGCAAATATAATGAATTCTTCTGTAAGTTTCCTTGGACTCCATCTTCAACTTTTACAGCTGCTACACCTTGCTGTTTGCCTGCTACTGCTGCTGCTGTTGCTGCCTGATTCTCGAGTTTAACCCCTTTGGACTCTGCCTTCAGAGAACTATGGAACTACAATAAACAACTTTAGCAGAACAGTGGCTTTTTCTGCTTTTTCGCCTTTGGCCCAAAAAGGGGAAGGCCCCCCGTCATAAGGTCAATTCACCCCACTAAGGTTAACTTCCTTTTCTTGTTTGTTTCAAAAGGCCTTTGACCTTGCCTATTGAGGTTAAAGGTGTGAACCTTCTCTTCTCCTGCATGGACTAAAAAACCTTTTTTAAAGCATGGCTCTCAAATCAGTCAAAATCCATCCAAAATGTTCTGCTTGAGTCATATCGCACTTAGAATTGTCTTTTCTGCCTTTCACTTTAAATCCAGGTTTAATGGCCCTATGTTCTAGGTCCTTCTGACCCACAACAGAAAATCATAGTGGAACAAGACAGACCTGCAGTGATTTTGCAGCAGGCTACACCCCAGTTCCAGTGGTTTGCATTGTCTTTCTTTCCTTAAGACCTATCAATGTAGTTTTCTTCTATTAATTTTTAAGGTCTCCTCTTGAACGAAGACAAAATTCTAGCACTCTTGATAGCTCCTCTGTGACAAGGAGTTCCACAGCTTCCTCTAGTATTGCTTCAGGTGATTTTCATCCTGCCATATGCTCTTTTCATTTGGTTTACTTTGTCTTTTTACATCCCTTCTCTGTTTGCTTTTCCCCTCCTCTCTGAAATATATTTTCCTGCTGTATTTCTTCCTTAGTTTTGTCTCTTTAATTTATAGGTTACTGATCAAGTTTATCAGTCCTCGTGTACAAACTATTTGCTTTTCCTTATCCTTTTTTCTTTCTTGAAATGAGCTATTTCCAATTTGTTATACACTATAGAGATGCAAATCTTAGCCACTTTTTAACTTTGATTTGAGAAACTATATATGAAAAATATGTCTACATTTGAAAAAGGTGACTGATATTCTTGAATTATTCAATACACCTTAAACTATATGCTACATAGGCTGGGTATCAGATGCTAATTTTCCTTTTGAGTACCCCCGCATTAAGTACTGAATAATAATAAGTAATTGAATATGTAATTAATGTTTAAAAGTCACATCCATTATGCAGAGAGTTTTCCTAGAAAACAGGTAAACTAGTTAGTCATAGAGTACCACAAAGGCAGAACCAGCTTGATTTCTTGTCTATTAGCAGCAGTTTAAAATTCTGAACAATCAGGAGTGGTTTATTTTTAAGATAATGCATCTATTTCTGGTATTAATCTGGAATTAAGCAGGTATTTAATGGCAAGAATTTAGCACTTTTGCCTTTTCACTGAAAGTCAGAAACATGCAGGGAAAGTGCAAAAAAATCAGCTTAGCTCAGATTCTTTGGCAGCAGTTTTAAGGTGAATTTTGCACCAAGTGGGGGCAAAGATTAAACTTCGACTAAATACAACATTTCTTACTTTTGGTAACACATATTTTATATATAAATATATATATATAGCAAGGACTATGCCATTTTCTCAGCTATGAATAGATTATTTTGAGGATTCTGAACTTACACTATTCAATATCTCCCTATCTTTAGTAAGCAATCTTTCTTCCTTTTTTAAATTTGGTTAATTTCTTTTTCCATAAGCATGCTGTTTCTTGTTCCATACACTTTTCCTTTTCCCTGAAAGCATGCATTATTTATTTTTATTTGCCAAAATTCAACTTATCTTGCAATGTGCTGAATTATAGCTACACTGGAGGGTTAGGTGAGCTGTCTCAAACCGCTGAGAGATCTCATCTATTCTCATCCTGTTTCTTAGCAGGATCTTATTTCTCATCCTGTTTCAGGAGAAAGCTGTGCTCTGTTAAGGTAGTTTTGGTTAAAGTCTAGAGTCAGCATTCAGAATGTGCATATAACTGGAAAATACTGCTGATGACTAGAGCCTCAGGTGTCCCTATGATACCACAAAGAAGAAAGGGTGGAAAATGCATATTCTCAGTCATAGGACAGCAATTTCAAGTAGTTCTGGTCTTTTTCAGAGATGAAGACATGAGGCCCTTTCAGGAGTCGGTGAGCAGTGAACAAATGTTACAATCAGATTAACTTTAGGTGTTTGAGAAAGCAGGAGGGTCTATCAACCCCAAATTGGTTTGCCTATTGTGTTGGCTTTTTCTCACAATCTCTGAGACTCATGCTCCATGAAAACTGTGGGTAAAACCTTCATATGGTGTACCCAGACCTTAGGTGCTTTTTGACTCTTGTTTGGGTTTCCTGTGTTTTGTTTGGCCTGTTTGCTTTCTGTGGGACCTTCTGTGGGGTTTTTTGTGTGGTTTTTCGGTTGTTTTGTTTTGTTTGTGTTTTTTGTTAGGTTGTTTGGGTTTTTTTTGTTTGATTTTTCGGTTTTTGTGGGCTTGTGGGGTTTTTTGGTTTTGTTTCGGTTTTTTTATTATTATTTTTTAATTCTTTTTATTTTTTTTATTTGTACTTTTATTGCTGAGTAAGTAGTGAGAAATAAATTCTAAATTTACAGATAAAGAAATATGCTGGCAATCAAATGTTTTCAATGTCAAGGAAGCAAATTTGATCCCATCTGAATTACCATTAATAAGCGTCAAACTACTTCAGAACTTTTCTCAGGCTGTACAACACCAGGGAGCTGATGGGGTCGCTGCTGAAATTTGTGACATAAATTCTGTGGAGTTTGGTGTGATGGCTATAATGAAAGTGCTTTAGACTGTGATTTTTGTTGTAGAAACGTGCAGACTGCATATAAAAACCATAAGCATCTCTCTAGTGAAGTGACATTTTCAAAGAGGAAGATAAATAAGTAAACAGACATGACAAGGTCATTTTGACATCTTGTAAAACTGCTGTTGGTCAGGAATTTCCAAACTTATTACACTATGGATAATGTCTTAAAACCCACAAAATCTCTGGGCTTTTCTCTTTGTAAATTTGCAGTAAATGACAGCAACCACAGCCATTGCAAGTGTATATAATTATTCTTAAATATTTTTAAGATACAATGATGTCCCATTTCTTATAAAAAAGTATAATTAATTTTTTTCTATCTTCAGTCCCTCTGCACAGTTCATATCTTTCCTCCCGTAAGTTTTTCTCTGCCATGTGGATTACTTTTGGTTCTTCTACCTGTTTCTTCATACTGGGTACCAAGTTTCTCTGTATTAATATAACAGTGATTTCTGCTGATACTTCCTACTGCCTCTTAAGTGTCCATGGGATAAGAATCTCATTTCTCTTTCATCTGAGAACATAACAAAAAGGACAGCAAAGGTCATCAAATCCTGTCCCCTGCACCTGCAGGAAGCCCTGCACTGGGTATATAACTCAAAAGGATATGCTGAACATCCAGTCCCTCTGCCTCTACTTTACAGAAGGTGCAAAGGGTTTTCAGCATCTTTCAACAACCCTCAAATACAAAGCCCTGACCTGGCTGACCAGTAGGCTTTAGTCCACAAAGTTGCAACTCCTAGGAAACGGTCATTTAATAGCTCTAGATAATGAAATTTGCTTTGTAGGGTAGGAAACCTCACACCTATCTTTTTAAAACCAGCAGAACCATGACCTCTTGGGCAGACCTGTGGATGGATTACCCATTAGAGTTGATGACACTGATGACATTTAAATTCACTGTCCCACAACGGACAGCAGAAACCTGGCTGTGCGAGGTACCCTGAGTGTTTTGCTATCAAGCAACAGGAGGTTTTGCACCACTTGATGGTGGTAGGAGGGAAAGCTGCTCAGCTTTATACAGGAAAAGATAAGGAAGGGATTTTCCAGTGGTTTGCAGACACTCACTCTCACCATGTATTGCTTTCAACTTGTCTCCTTGCTTCATTTAGAACTGTCCCTAGACAGCAAGGAAGATTATATTTTGACTACAATTAATACCACTTCATCCATTACTAAATCACTATTCTTATCACTATTTACAGCCTTGGCTATTCTTAAATTCTTCCAATGCCAATTTTACAGGCACATTGATTAAAAGCTGATTATAATCCATAAACATCTTTAACATTACTGTAAACTAAAAAAAAAATTAATAAAATAACACAAATATCAGCATTTTAAAATATTCATTTCTTTCAGCCAAACAGTGTATCTTTCAGTGACAGTGTTTGTCAGAAGAAATGTCAACTCGTCTGCAACTTTTGTCATGCTTTCGAGTGGTTTCTGCTAGAGCTTGGGAGGATGTTGCAAAGTGTGCAACAGACCATGAGGCTTTGCAAATGTGCCTCAGACTTCAAGCAGTATTGATTCAGAGACATTATCCTGCTAAGGAAGATGTGCAAATCAAAACTTGAACCTTTGCACCACTTTTTCTCTGGCCTTTGCTTTCCTATTTTTTGAAAGCACACTGTTTTATTGCCTTATTTGTATTCATCTTTGTCCTTACTTCTCATTGTAAAAGTGACTAGTTAATTCAGGAGGTTTCTAGAAAAAGAGAACAAAATAGGTTAAAATTTAAAGATTTTATTTAATAATGATGATGTCAATGATATACAGGCTATATACATGTCTGCATTTGTTATTTAAAGTAATGTACCCGCCCTTGCTTTAATGGACTCAGTAGCTGACACATTCAGATTGCATTTCATTTATTGAATTCTTTTTGGTTCTACTTACTGCTTTAATTTCATCCTTCACCAACAGAAATACTCTGTTGGTGTTCTTTGTATTTGTTCTTCGTATCTTTAAATTATTTTCTACCTTTTCTCATTACCGGTGTACTTCTGCAAATCTCCATTTGCAGAATATACTGAGAAGCCAATGAGTTTGACAGAAAAAGGCATCACTGGAGGAAAAGGGAATATATTGTAACATTTACTGGGATTGTCCCTCTTTATTGTATTGAGGATTAAACCTTTATAGCTGACTTCTCAATTCACTTATAATAGCATGAGCTGTAAATGTATAAAACATCCTCAAGTCTTCCTTTAACTGTGAAAATCTTTGGGTTCCTGGGACAAAGGTTTTAGTCTGAGGTGCTGCATTATTTAGACATCCACGTGTAGCTGCAGACAGTGCTTCATGGGTCAAATCCTGTGTTTCTAACATCATTGTGCCTGACCTCAGTTTTACATGGCTGAAGAAAGTGGCATGATGTAATTAGTTTAAAAAAAAGCACATTCCTGGTTTGAGTGAGAGATGGATTCCAAGGTAGCATGAGTTAAAGAAATGAATAATCATTCAGGAAAGACTGATCAGTGCTCCCTGGTTTCAGTGTGAAACAATAAACGTAGAGTTATTTCCAATCTTTTAATGTTTGGATCAATTGTGTTTATACAGAATCATAGAGTCATTAAGGTTGGAAAATACCATTAAGATCATCAAGTCCAAGCACTAACACAGCACTGCCAAGTTCACCACCCAACCATGTCCCTAAGTATCACGTCTACAGACCTACCTCCAGGGATGGTGACTTATACACTTCCTAGGGCCTCCTTTTGGTGAAGAAGTTTTCCTATCCAATCTAAACCACTGCTGGTACAACATTTCCTCTCATCCTGTCACTTGTTATCCGGGAGAAGAGACCAACCCCCACCTGGCTACAGCCTCCTTTCAGGGGATTGCAGAGAGTGATAAGATCCCCTCTGAGCCTTCTCTTCTCCAGGCTAAACACCCCCAACTCCCTCAGCTGCTCCTTATCAGACTTTTGCTCCAGACCCTTCTCCAGCTCCATTGCCCTTCTCTGGACACGCTCCACCCCCTCAGTGTTCTCCTTGTAGTGAGAGGCCCAAAACCAAAAACAGGATTTGAGTGTGACTTTACAAGTGGTAAGTACACGGGGACAATCACGGCCCTGGTCCTGCTGACCATGCTACTTCTGATCCGAGCCAGCTGCCATTGGCCTTCTTGGCCACCTGGGCACACACTGGCTCACGTTCACCTGCTGCCAGCTGGCACCCCCAGGTCCTCTTCCACCAGTCCAGTTTCCAGTGACTCTGTCCCAAGCCTGTAGCATTGCATGGGATTATATATCTGACTAAAGAGGTTTACTAGGAAAATAAATTAATGGATTTTCCTGGAAATCTAGTCCCCACTAAAGTTCTTAGGGAAGGTTCAAGCATCTGTCAGCTGTTGAACTATTTGCACTGAACAAGAGCAGACTCTAGTAAGTTAATATCCTGAAAATAAGACTATAATTTCCAACAGGTGGTGAGAAACAATTTTCTTGAATTATGTCTTCACTAAAAGCCACTCTGGCCACTATCCTGTGGTGACATCCTGCTGACACAGAATTCCACCTGCAAGTGTCCCTGGGGTCCTAACCGGCAGCCCAGTGATTGAGACAAGATTTCAACACTCATGAGACCCAAAAACTTTCAATCTGTATAGAGAGACACAATGCCATTTAATAAAAACTCTGCCTGATTATTTTTCAGTGTTTTTTTCAATGCAGGTGTTCTTTTGTTTTGAAGAAATAAATTATTATATGAGAAGATTATTAAGTGCAAAAACTGGAACCAGCTAATTTTAACAGTATAAGAGTATTAGCTGCTCAGTCATTAAGTGTTGCACTATCCTGGGTTTGAATGTGCATTTCTGTGCCTTTCAAGTAAAAAAGAGAAAATCCATTATAATGTCAGATTTGTTCATTTCTATTCAAACTTAAAGCCTGGCAGGATTGTTGTGGTCACCTACTCTGATTTTCTGCATGAAAAAACAAAAATAAAATACAGGCAACAGAACATTATCAAGTAATTCCTGTTATCGAGCTCACTGCAGAGAGTTTATTGTTCAAAGAATGAGATGTAATCTTGATCCTAATATTAAAAGCTGAATGCATAAACTAGACTGAAAAGATGAAGAATTTTGCAAAGCTGTATGACTAACTCATTACTTCCACTCTAAATTTTTCAGCTTTGAAATGTTCATTCGTTCTGTCTATACATTATAACCTGTACATAAATGACACTTCTCACTGTGTCTGACAGGTGAAAAATGTTTTGTCAGGAAAAAAACTCTTCCCACTCTACTCCTAGATTTTTTTTTCCAGCTGATTAAGAGGAAGAGAAGAGAAAGAAATTTTTCCACTGTTGCTGATTTTTATTCAATTTTTCTTGCTGAGGAAAAAAATTTCCTCATAGAATGCTCATAAAACCTACAGGGACTGCTTGTTTTCATAAACATCTTTATGCTTCACTTGTCTTTGGTTATTAAACCTAGTGGTTTAATAGAAATGTGCATTGGATGGAGACTAAACCCAGAGTATCCCAGTACCTTACTTTTAAGCACCTATTCCACAGACTGCACCTAGAGTTAAGTAGGGAACATCATTATATGTGTAGTTTGTGTACATATACGTCTAATATGTATCTACATAAATTTACATGTATATCTATAATTTACAATTCTTTTATATTGTCTGCACAAAACCACTGTGTGGTCTGAGAACCCCACACAGCTGGTAAGAAGATGCCTGAAATTTTGAAAAACTGGTGATAGGAAGGTCACTGAAATCCTTTATTTCTTCAAATCTTAGCTTGACTCAGGTCTTCAGCAACCTGAAATCCATTCTGATCTCCCTACCATGTAATTAATAACCCTTGATGGCTATTTGCAAGAACTAAGGAAGGGTTGGGGGTTTCGTCTTTTTTTTTCCCGTAGGATGTCTTTTTTATTATCATTTATATCTATCTAATGGCAATAACGCTTACAGAATATATGTACATTTATTGTCCTTCTTCAGTCTGAAGGAGAAACAAACTCAGAGCTGCAGCCATTCAGAATGGCCATAGGAAAGGTACAGTTATGGGATGGGATATTTCCCATCTCTCTGTGAGTGCTGTGTCATAAAATTTTCTTGAGGAGAAAGAAGCGGAAAATGGCTTGATAATTTGCCTTCCGTATGAATATTAGACACTAAGAGTCCTTAGCTAATGTTCTTCCAAGTTATTTCCAAGGGGGATTCTTCCCTTGTATCCAAAAACTTCTGAATATGTTTTGAATCCAGGCTCACAGAACTGGTGTGTCCACATCATGAGGAGACAGCAGTACACTTCCTCATCTCTTCCACGTGAGCAATCTCATTGGCCTCTTCACACCATTGCCCAGACTCAACAAAAAGCTGAGAAAAATACCAATTCAGACCTCATCCTTCTTGGCATTCTGATTTTGGTATATTGTACTGTTAGTGGCTGGGTTTTAAAGGGAAAGCAGCTGCAGCCCGGTTTTAGCTGCTGTTTGTGGCTGTGCTGGACATGCCCCACGCTCATGCGATGCGGTAGGAAACAGAGCTGCCACAACACTCCTTCTCTGCATGTCGGGGAGGGCAAAAAGACAGCTTAGGTTCCATCCAGCAGCAGACAGATGCTCACCAGAGATTTTGGGACATGATCTGTTTTGCGAATAAATACTTACCCCTACTCTTCTGGATCACACAGCTCTTGCAAGACCAGAAAATTTATTTCCTCGAGTTTCTTGAGATACAAACCACTTTGTGTGACAAAAATCCCACAGCATAAGGAATTTCTATAGCTTTTTAAAAAAGGTTCAAAACACAATAAAGCAACATTCCTTTACAATTTCATTTGCCTCCAGCTTGGAAGGAAATGGCAAACTGATGTGTTCTCATTGCAGCCTTACCCAAGACACTAAATGAAAGCACAAGTGTTAATTTGTTCCTCTTCCCCTGAAATTCAAATAAATCAGTGGATTTAACTTTTCTCTAAAGAAATATGAGTCCATGTAGTACTAGATTAAGATTAAGTGTTAGGAAAGATAATAAGCTATTTGAGAGCACATAGCATGTGATATCCAGCTAGTGAGTGAACCTCTGAGAAGAAATATGAGAAAAATTAAAAATTGGTTGAAAGTCCATTGTGATGATAAATACATTAAACATCTCCAATCAGTCGCTATACACCATCAACTTATCATGTTGGCAAGCCAAAGGGAGGGTTAGCTTCCTTGAATGTTTATGCCAGACTCAGATGGGGTCCTCAGAAGACCTGGCACAGAAGCCCTGAGTGTCTCCAGGGCAAGTGTACATCTCTAACCCTGCTCTTCAACTGACTTGATTCATTAGAATCTATAAGACACAAGAAACTAGAAGAAACTATAGAAGCTAGTGCTTTTTTGGGTTTTTTTTAATATAAATTGGATTGAGTCATTTAAGAGTGGGCATGTTTGCCAGCAGTGCTTGTCCTTGAGCTGGAGCCCACCAGTTTTTTCTGAGGGGCAGTGGACAGTGCGCTTCTTTGTTCAAGACAAGGCTGAAATCACAGTCGGGATTTCCATCCCGACTTTCCCCTGTTACAAAAAAAACATTTTCCCCTGTGGCCATCCAGGGTGGTGTCAGACACAAAAATAATGAAAATTCAAAACCTTTCCTTGACTGCTGCAATTTGGCACAGAGGAACCTCAGTGTAACTGAATGTGCTTGGTGAGTACATCATGGCCTTGTCGCTTTAAAGCATACCCTGTTCAAGCAATCATAATTTCTGCCAGTCATTCTTTCATCAAGAATTTTTTAAAATTTTCTTTCTATAGAGAGCGTGGGAGCTGTACAGAATAAATGGTAGTGATTCTTGGGGCCCTTTGCACTACAAATGGATGCTCCACATGCCATCTTGACAGGATGCACATTGGTTTTAATTTTATCTTTATAATCACTTTGAATTGGCTTCACTTACTTTTCTGGTTTATTAAAGTGCAGTGGAAAGCAGGAATTAATTTTTCACTGAAAAAGGTATTTGTGCCTCAAATACAAACAAATTCTGCTGAAGCTCATGCTTTTGCATGATGCAGTCATGCCAAGCTCCTGCCAAGAAATCTTGCCTACGCCTGATCTCAACATGAGTCTCTCTGTCTGGCTGTTTTTGCTGTAAATAAAGTTACTCATTGGTGAACACTCCAGGAAAACTTGCTGTGCATATACGCAGAGAACACAGATCCTCAGGAAAAAAGACAAAAATAGGAGAGAAACAGGTGATGACCAGGATACACCAGACAAACTGAGTATAGAATAATAGAACTGGATTTCTTTTCATTCCAGGACAATATCCAGTTCATTAGTGACTGTAAAACTATATAAAAGAACAAAAAAGTACAATTTTATCCGAAAAATGAAACCAAACAAACATCCTATCAATAGTTACAGGAGCAGTGCAATGTTCTCTTGGGGTAATAAATTGACTTATATGTGTTGCTTGTGGATGCTGATGAACACTATTACCTGAAAAAAAAGGAAGCAGTCATACTTTACTGATTGTGAAATATTTTTCTAACTTCAGCTGAAGACAGAGTTCACACATATAAGCCATTTCAATGAAGTCAAGCAAGCTACTTGGATGCCTGGGGTCATACACTGCTGTCTTCAGGAGCAGCATTTATTTTTCTGGGCTTTACAGAAGACTCTAAAAGAATAAATCCTAGCTCATGATTGCCCAGTAGTTAGAAGTCTTATTCAGGTTGATATTCACTGTAGCTTAATTAGGAATATAGGCTGTGCAAGTAGGGAATGGGAAGAGTTCCTGCAGACCATGGTCCAGAGCACCTCATTTAATTGTTTAATGATTGCCTAACCTACGTGCACTGAATATTCTCTCGGAAAAGGCTGCCAGCCAGAGGGGTTGGGCTTATCCAAAGTCAGGAGTTTTGCCTCCATGACCTTTCAGCTCAGCTCAGCACTGCTGTTGAGGACAGCTGAGTTTGGTGTGAAAGAGCATTAAATGAGCTACGTGTCTTTTGTACTTTGAAGATATCATTGTTAATTTTGCTTATGTCTTGTCACTATGGCCTTGTAGCCTCCATTTCTCCGTGTGTCTGTCCCACAGTGTGCCACAAAATAAACATTATTTTTCAGACTCAGAATACAGATTTTGCATCCTGCAAAATGAAGCCTAACTTCTGTTGTGGTGGCTGAGCCAGCAGCAGTGGAAGCCGAGGCACCAAAGAGCCCCGGAGTAGGAGAAGCCCTTTGGTGGGCCAGCTCCACAGCTTAAAATCACCCCCAGACTCAGGGTGAGAAAAGCCTCCCCCATCAGGCCTTGTGGTTCTATGCAGATTTGGTCTGTCTGGTTGGCCATATGCCCTTTTATCCTTTAAAACGTTGTGATCCAGTCCCCACTCTGCCCCTTCCTTCTCCCCACTGTTGCTGTTGTATTACCCTGCCTTCTCTCTGCCCCTGTGCCCTCAGATCATTGGTTTGTGGTGCTCTGCCCGCCTCCTTTCTGTACCCCTGTATAAGTTTGTCACAGCCCTCCAGTCGGTCTCTTTTTGTTCACGGACACCTTCGTTGTGGTTTGGCAGTAAACCCTTCGGAGCTCTATACGAAGAGCCCCTCCTGACTCTTTAACTCTAATGACACACGAACGGTTCAGCTTGAGCGTGAGCGTGTGCGTTGTGCCTCCGTCACACGGGTGTGAAAGCCGGCCTGCGAGTGTGCCAGACAGCCCCGCCGGAGCCATCCTGTGCTAGGGATGCTTTCGGGACAACGCGGCGGCCTCTCCACCGACCACCCACACCGCGTTAAACTTCATCTGATGAGGTGACCAGAAAGAGCCCTTTTCTATTATCCTTTCATCATACGAACAGTCTAGTTTGTGGTAACACCAATTTCACCCTGGATTATGAGCTGACAATACACCGAACAGCTTATTCACTCTTCTCCCTGCCTACCAGTCAGATTCCTGCTAAGGGACATTGGCTCAACATTGGCTTGATTGATGGCATCCCATACGTGTTTCGCTTGCGCTGGAAGACCTGAAGGGTGATGTTTGGAAACCAGGAAGGCTTCTTCAGTTTGGGTTTCTCTTTGAAGGTGCTCAACCCTGGTGGGAAGCCAGGTCATAGGAATCCAGTGGACTTCTGAGAAGTTCTCTGACCTGCACAACAGTTTCCCCTCCACCTTTGCTGATGCAATCTCTGCATACTGAAATTTAAATTTTGATTTCCCACATGCAGCTGTCTCTATTTCAGCATCAACCCATTCATCCTCAGCAAGTGGGTGGACTTTGTTTCTCTAGTCTGTGAATAGCAAAACTGCAATTAGGCACTGTATATTCCTATTACTCATAACTCTTCTTAGTAAAACAGTCACCATTTTCTTTTTTTACTTCCCTGTTTTTATTTAAAAAAAGGTTTTACAGTAGGACTTAAACCTGACACTGATCATTACTGGAAAAAAGAAATTAATTACCAAAAAAGGCAAAAATATTACCTTGATTCAAAAAGCACCTGAGGATACTTGTAGGTCTGTTATTTGATGAATTTTATAACAATCATGTCATTTGGAGCACATGGATAAAAAAAAGGGATTTATCCTTATATGAAGTCCAAGGCGTTGTAATCTTTCTGGGGAGTTTACTTTCAGTCAACATGATTTTTCAACAGATCTGATGAGGATGTGAAAGATTTGATCCCAAACTTGCTGAAATAAAAGTAAATGTGTCCAGCAGTGCCTGAGCTTTATTAATGAATGTAAACTATTGGTATGATCAAGCTGTTTCAAAATTGTGGTTTAGTTTTTTTCAGTAATTCAAACTCCATATGTAACATGAGTGAAGCAATCACATTTCTTCCCCAGCATGCTGTCCCCAGGGTATATTGTACTCATTCCATTGCAAAACTCTTCCTTCAGGCCTTTAGGGTTTTCTTAAAGTCGGTGTTCAACCATAACAGCTTTCTTGGTGAAATTAAATAAATCCACAAGGTATCAAAATAAGATCACTGTCTTCACCAGGGACCTCCCTCCATATGTTGTTCTGTGGGAGAATCTCTATAAACTGCAGTTCTGGTCATCTGTATTCTAAGATTCATTTATATTTGCGGTTCCAGATAGGACCTCTGAGCTCTGGATTTAAGACCTCACTGCCCTTTTCTTCATATACCTAAGCATGAAGGGCCCTTGATGAAGGGGCATCACAATCCAGCCAATGGTGAGGCTTGTGAGCCAGTACCTCAGTTCTTCCCACTTAACGAAATTGTTACACTGACTAAAGTGCATTTGTTCAAATAGATCTGGACCAGGAACACAGGCTTGTAGTCAGAGCAGGCAGAAAGGCAGATATCTTAGGAGAAAGTAAGATCTTACATGGTCACAGCAAAACCCTTTATCGGTGTCCTTCACCTCAAACAAGCACTGGGATGTCACTGCATCTGCTGTGACATTTGATGTTCTGTGAAGGTCTAATCAATGCACCCACAAAAATGCCAGTGTTCAGGTTATAAAGAATAAATTGGAAAGGTTCAAATAATGCTCAGTCATTCAGCTCAGTATTTTGTAAAGTGTTTGCGCTAATATGGAGCTCTGAGTTCTATTTAAAATTCATATTAGTGTGCGTTTCAAGGTGACTGCACTTTTTATTCTGAAAACTTCTACATTACTTCATTCAGCTCTATAAACACTTATGGAAAGCACAATCTAAAAATAAATTCCTTTTGCATTTCTCTCATTTAAATTGCTTTCAGGAAAATGCTGATATTAGGAAAGAGGCACCCACATACATATGTTTACATTTATAGCAATTCTCAGTCACTTTTCTAATGTTAACTAGGAAATTATGTTAGTTGAAAAACCTGTAATTACTAACAGAGAAGCAGTCTGTCTTCATATTCACTGCTCTTATTAATGTTTATGGCACCTGCAATATGGCACTCAGGGCTGAGGCACACGATTCAGGCAGGCAATACAAATAAAGAGAGACATGCTTTTCTCTCCAGGCAGCCTCAGGTCAGACCTGACTACCACTGGGCTGTGTGCAGTGTGGGTGAGAAGAGGCATCACAGGATGAAAGGTGTGCTCCTGCTGTAGAACCACACATTGTCTGCCTGCAGCAGATCTCCCCAGTTCAAGAACGTTTGTCTTAACAGGGTTAATGTCAAGGAGAAGTTACCTTCCTCCAGACGCTTCTCAGGGGACATTTTTCCCAGTCATTCATGTTGACAGTTGTGTCCACATGAGGTAAATTCACTCCGAGTGGTCACTGGTGGAAGCTGTACAGTGCCAGCTGATGCCACTCCTCAGGGTGCAGGAAGAGGCTGGAGAATGGTGCTCTGCCAAGGCCTTGGTGGTTGTGGGAAAGAACATGTGACTGCGACAGTTTTGGCATTGGGAACTGAACTGGTTTAATGCTGGAACAAACCACAGATCTTCATCTGTTTGGAAAATACATTCTTGTCAATCAACTTTTTCTAGAAATATGGTCTCACTCTTCTCAGAAAAAAACAGAGAGCCTTTCATGAAACCGAGGTGCTTTCTACATATAAAAATGCGTCTTCCAACATCTTTGTCCTTCTCAATCTAACTGTTAGTTGACTTTTTAATTGAAAGTTAACAGATGCCTTGTGCAGCTATGAATAAATCAGAGGTATATAGATCCTACGGGTCTACTTATGTAGTAGGTCCCACACCACTGTGAGAGGTGCAGGGTCTCTGTGTGAGTAGCTGCTGCCATGGCAGGTTGCTGAGGTCTCTTTTTAGGGTCCACTGTGATTTATATAACAGATAAGAACCCACTTTGTGCACTTGAGAACTATCAGAGTTTGTGTGCCGCAATTAAAATGTTTGTTGAAAATCAACAAGATGTTCAAGTTTGAAATGTAATTATACTGTTGGGAGAAAAAAAGTTGATCACTGCTAACTCTGGAAACAGTTTTTAAAAGACATTTTGTATTGACTAGATGGTGTCTATTGTGTCTCAGTGAGAGATGGCTTTTTACAGTGCTGCGGAGTAGCTTGTTCTTGCAGTACAGCTCATGAGTACATCAGAAATACACGATAGTCACCTAATTACAGAGCAGGTACAGTGTTATTAGTGATGCGTGGTTCAAAATGGAGCCATAATTATGTATGAAGATCACTCCAAGAAATACTTAATTGCATCACTTATTGCTAACAACTTACATCTCCCAGCATGCTGCTGAGTGATAACAGCAGTTCTTCCCCACACACTCCTGGGTCATATAAAGTGCTAAATCTCTGCCAGGACAGGGATTGAGGAAAAGAGTGTCTTTGTATCAAGGACTCAGATACAGCTCTCCAGAAAAATACATTTTGTCTAAAGCTGGGTGGGACTGCTTACCCGATTTTTATTGCTCTGAAAATGTCCTCTCAAAAGCAAAATTTCACCCAATGATTCTTGATATTCTTTGGATTTTTTTCCCAGTTGTGAAATATCTAAGATATGAAACAAGTTATAAAACTTGTTTTATATCTCTGCAGATATAAAATAGACCATACATTCTTAACAATGGTTTTGAAAATTCTATGGAAAATTTGTTCAATTTTGTATTCGTATTCACATATTCTTATGGTTTACTGTAACTTCTTGGAGTAACTTTTTTTTAAGAAACTAAAAAGGTCATATTTTTAATTTACAATTTCAGTAAAATAATCATGAACAAATGAGATCCATAATTCATTTATCACATTTTGAAAAATATCCTGAAATTCTTAGTTCAAGTTTCAACTCTATGAAGTGTATTAAGGTAGGCTATAAGAACTTTTGAGGCATTAACATAGCCATATTTATAGAACAACTTGGGGTTGACTTCCAAATTAATAACTTAGAGTTTGGTGGTTTTTAATTTAAAACTAAAATAGGTAAAAATAGATTAACCTGGTATACAGTTTGTTTATACTTGTTCTTAAGAAATAAGAATTTTTGTGATTGAAGAGGAAAATATTATATATACATGGACTGGAGCCTTTGCTTATTGCCTTTGGACCTGCTGTAGGGATGTCTTGTCTTCCAGATTTCCTTTTGCTTGACTGTTTCCTTAATTTTTAATTCGCATATCTATGAATTAAACATAATGTCCACTTTCTAGAAACTGAAAACTTCAGGAATTCTTTAGGATATGTATATATACAAAAGCATAAACACACATCTATATTTACAACACAGATAGACATTCACAATTAATCCCATAACCTCACTTCTCAGTTTATTCTGGAAGCTTGAATGTGTCTTTAAACATCATCCTGGGGAATGAAAACAGACAAATAGAACCTGATGGCCATCCAGACATCTTCTCAAAGATTCTTAGCAGTGGGGAGAACCTCCCTGCACAGCTGACAAAATAGATGATCCAACAGTGAGAGCTGCATACTTAGATCTCACATCTGGGATAGTACTGTGGGTCCTGAGACCCCACATGCTGCAGCCCAGTGTCTGTTCTGAGGGTAAAGGCATGGGTGGTATGGGAGAGCCCTGTGTTTTCTCCCAAACTGGGCTCAGCAACTTGGAAAAGGAGATATTTCAATAAGATTTTGCTGGCAATTAGCCTAAGGCAGGGAAAAGATGCCTGTAGCTTTTTACCAGATGCATTCATGAAAAAAAGGTGGGGGAAATATTTGAATTTCATTTTAAAATGATTTAATAGCAATACAAAGAAAAAATATTTCTTCTAAGCTACAGAGTTTCTTCTAATATCGTAGAGACAGAAGTTAATAACGGCTTTCAGGAAGTTTGTGTGTCCCTGAAAATATGTAATGTCAAGGGGTGAAAAAAAATCAAAAGGGAAAATCTCTGCTAGAGGGAAGGGAAGCAGAGGCTCCTCGATTCACACCACTCTACAGAGGTGAGCTTTTGTTGCACATCAGAGCCTTTATATATCAGTGGCCTAAGGGAAAGAAGCAGATGATTGAGTGGAGCAGGGAGGAATTGCATTATAAGAAGGACAGGAACTGCACTATGAAATAGCAGTCAAATGTATAAATCTGTGTGACTGTAAAGGACATTTCTCAGCATGATGTTGTGGCTATGTGTTTCTTGGCATTTTCACAAGTGGGAAAGCGCTGCTTCCTGAACTGGCAATTGATCTGCTCCCCACAGTTAATGTTAGCATGTTTGAGACTTTGTAGCTGACTTGGTGGCTTTCCAATTCATAAAAATGCTTTGATTACTGCGTTATTTAATTCAGGTTCTGTCACCTTTAGTCATCTTGAATCTATGATTCTATGATCTTACATAGTATCAGTTTAATGAATAGGCTCATTATTCTCCTTCTGCCAACTTGCTTTTCATCTCCTTGGTTCTGGCTTTTCTTCCCTTATCACCCAAACCAGTTGCTTTGCCTCCTACACCCTGCCTGGCTGCCCACTGCTTAAATTATGGTGAGACAAACTCCTGCTTTCAATATCAGGGCCAGGCTTTACAATATCCCAGAGCATTTGTTAACATCTGTCCCACACAGTAAGCTTTGCCCAAAATGCCTGGATGGGGGATGCTCTGAGAGCTGCAGTGCTGCCCCAGCAGGACTGGGGATACTCTGTGCCCAGGTGCTCTGTGGGCAGGAGGTAGGGCCAGCACCCTGCCAAAAGGAGTTTGATTCCTGTTTAAAGGCAAAGCCACTAGGCATGGAAAAATGCACTTTTCAAAAGTGTTTAGGATGGTCATACCTGGAAGATATTCACATAGGGATCATTACTTATTACTTCTTTCATCCTCTCTTCCCACACATTTCCTGGCTCTGACAAAGTTCAGTTTCCTTCTCCAGACCAGGGAATGGAAGAGCAAACCCAAAAAAAAGATTTTTTAGCATGTTCAAAACAATGCATATTCTCTACCCCTGGAATTTTACCTGTTTGGGTTTTTTTAACATTTTACATGTTTTCCTAAGGAAATGCTCTCATGCTACTTGTCTCTAACTTCTCACCCAATAAATTTAGTTTCAACTAAAAATAAAAGAGGAGTCTTGGCCATAGTTAAGATTTTACTAATTCTATTAGAGAGAGTGAGGAGAGATAGTTTAAATTACTGTCTCCAGTGAGGAAAGATACGCAGAACGTCATTCTGCCATAGGCTGTTGGTCAGCCAGCACAGCCATACTTCCCTGCATGGCTCGAGAAAAGCTGGGCTGCCTTACAGGCTTAGGCACAGCACCAGGCTCTCCAGCTGCTATGGATTTATATCCAACCACCTTAGGTGTTATCAAGAAAAACTCAAGAACTTTTAATATCAATAAATACGAAAAGAACAAAGTATTAAAATCTAGTCTAAGGAATAGAAAATTGGTAGCAGTTTTGAGGGGGAAAATCTCAAGTTAGAGCAGCAGGAACATTTTAGCTGTAAATATTTATTTTCTCTGTGGATATGCCCCTTTCCAAACAATTGTTTTTTAAAGACCGCTATTCTTGTTTTTAAGTATGCATGATTCTTGCCAATGTCTTTTAACTGCTCTAAAATTTTCAATCTGTACACAGCTACTAGAAACCAATGATGCCAAAAGCTGGTCAGACACAGAAGGCTGTGCTTAATATTACAGCAAGAGTAATAGATATGTAGAGAGAAATAAAAACATTTAAGACCTGAATTATAAAAAATTATATCTTTTCAATGGAGGTAACATTTTCCTGGGTGGACAATCACAAGGAAAAAATGTACAAAAATTGCACAGGAGATTTCAGATTTGTGAGGATAACATGTATGTGCATATATATATATATATATGAAATATCTAAATAACACAGTGACCACTAGTTGGGAAAAAGGTCAGGGATTTGTGAGTAATTTAGATCAGACCATTAGCACTGAGCTGAGTGAATGCTCTTCTGTTCAGGTCTATGTGGTGCCGTGAGTGCATCCCTGCTGTCACTGTCCATCACGTGCATGAAGTGGATGTCCAGGAGGCTCCACAAATACACAGTTTCTACACCTGTCCCCTCAAAAATGTTGCAGCCAGAACATTTTCTCTAATCTCAGCAATGAACTGACCCTGAAAGGACCAGAGCCACAAAACCACAGTGTAGCATGGGAGGAGAGGCATAGACATCAAGGACATCACCAGTGCCCAGACAGCTGCAACAACAGGAAATTGTTAGGTGAAGATAACCAGAACAACCTCAGTGAGTAGGCCCTTTCCATACTGCACAGCAAGGCAAAACCCCAGTAACCTGCCTGGCAGTCTGTCCCAAGGGGAAACTCCTGTTGTTGAAAGGTTAACTGCTTTGGAAAGGACTAATGAGCCAGGCTCCCTGCCCAGTGAAATGCAGTATAAAAGTTTCCAGATTCAGTATGAAAACCATTGTCAAGCAGCATTTTGTCTATGTTATGACTACTCTATTCCCTTGTTTGTTTATTTCTTCTGTTTCTCTCAGATGCGGCCATCTACGTTATTTCTGCAGGAAATAGTGTCTTCTTGTGCCTTGGTTACATTGCTGAAACACACAGCTAAACTACTGACCCAGTGTTTCCTCTAAGATATGCTTTTATCTATAATGCTGAATTGAATGACTATATTTGAGGAATTCTGTCTTAAAAAGATATCAGAACAGTGTGCTTTACTGAGATATCTCACTGATTTCTTGAGAAATTCAGTTTCATGTATGCTAACTCTGTCAAATACTTCGGGAGTTTTGATGGTTTTAATCCGAGCCTTGGGTCTATCCCTGTGAGAAACTAAAACCCAGCATTTGAAAGTTTCACAAAAAATTTGTGGGGTCTTTTTAATTCAAGGGATACAGTAAAGAATGTGATCACAATGAGGACACAGCTTCAGAGCTGAAATACAGGGATTATTAAAGAGTGTTGAGGAAAAAATCCATGGAAAATCGTAATAAAATGTGGCTGTACTAAACACATATAAAATCCAGGAGCAATTAGCATATCAAACAGATGTGGAACCTCCTGACAATGGGGAGCACACAGCCTCTAATTATAGGCCATGAATATAGATGACCAAGGAACAAACATTCCACAAGCATAATTTGAGATTTCAACATTTGTCTCCATTTTGATGAGTCTTGAAAGTAAATGTTATTATTTGTGATTTTTTTTTTTTAAAGAGAAGGTGGAGGAAGAGAACTTCACCTGTAGTGTTGTTCAGGTGGGATCAGTGAGATATGAGATTAAACATTAAATGTAATCAAGCAGAAGAGAAGTCTAAGTATCTCCCTTCTTATCTGAGACCTCAGTCCCAGCAGAGCAGGGAGAGGATGATATTTCTACCTGGGAAAGCTAGAGATAGAAAACCTTGATGACCTTCTTGCTTGAAAATCTTTTCAAAACAGACACAATCCTGCCAATGATTTTGCTTTAGTGTATTGATACTTTCTAGTGGTCACAGAGTCACAGATTCACAGAATGGCTGAGGTGGGAAGTTATTGACCTTATGAGGGGAGGCCTTCCCTTTGCGGCCGAAGGTGAAAGAGCAGAAAAAGCTGCTGTTCTGCTAAAGTTGTTTATTTTGTAGTTCCATAGATCTCTGAAGGCAGAGTTCGAAGTGGTTAAACGCGAGAATCAAGCAGAAACAGCGGCTGCAGCAGCAGGCAAACAGCAAGGTGTAACAGTTGCAGATGTTGTTGTTCAAACCTACACAAGTAACCATTACATTTGCTAATTGATCAGCAGAATTAACACACGATTCTAGTTTTTCTTTTCTTAACTTATTCTGGTCTAATTCTAACAGTTGTAAATCTTACACAAGCCCTACATAGGTATTACACAGATTTGCGTATTTTGCTTCTATCAGTTCTTTTGTTTATATGAACAGTCTATCTAAAAAACATGAACAGTATAGTTCCATCTATGTTTTGTCTGAAATAGAGAAATTCTGTGAAAAACAAGCCTGCTACAGTGCAAACTGTGTTTAAGGTCTCTTTACTGCAGCTTTTTAAAACTTAAGGCACTTAGCATATTTTTCTACTAAAAGCTAAAAATCTATTTTTCTACTTCCTTTTGGTGTGACTTCATGTATCTCAGTTTATCCAAAGGTTTTAATTCAATCCCTGTGCTTTGATTTTCCTCTGGGCCTGAGTCCAGAGGAGTTCTCACTCCAACAGGAAGTGACCTCTGCTCAAATAGGGCCAGCTAGAGCCAGTTGCCCAGGACCACGTACAGATGGCATTTGACTATCTCCAAAGATGGGGATTCCACAGCCTCCCTGGACAACCTATGCCAGTGTTCATAATGTCACAATAAAAAAAAAGTTTAATGATATTCAGAGGACATCTCCTGTGTTAAGTTTCTGTGTATTGCTTCTTGTCTTGGTGTCACTGGGCACCACTGAGAAGATCCTGGCTCAATATTCCCAGCATCCTCCCTTCAGGAACTTATGTATATTGATACAGGTTTCCCTAAGCCACCTTCTTCTCAGGCTGAACAGTCCAGGCCTCTCAGACTTTCCTCATAGGAATGGTGATCCAGTCACTAAAACATCTTTGTGGCCCTTTGTTGGACTCTCTGGACTGTCCATGTCTCTCTTGCAGTGGGGAACCCAGAACTGGACATAGCATTTCAGGTGTGGCCTCACCAGAGCTGAGTAGAGGGGAGGGAATTTTGTCTTATGAAGCTCAGGATAAAATCTGCCCCCTTTGCAGGACGGGCACATTGATGGCTCATGTTCAGTGTGGTGTTCATGAGGACCCACACACCTGCACCTGAATCTTTAAGCACATGATCATCTCCACAATATCTTCTGTCCTAACCAAGACACTGTGAAACTGGGTGTTGGTTAGCATTTGTGTCAAAACCTCTTTCTGCTGTTCTGGGAAGTTAAAGAGATAGAAAGTGGTTACTTGTACGTTCATTTCAAGCACAGCTTGTTCATGCTGCCAGGGTAGTGCAAAGGGAACTTGGTGAAACTGTAAGTGAAGTCCATTACTTGAATTGCATGCTGATAATGAACCATTGCATGGAGGTAGTTATAGCAATTTTAAGAGCAAGAATAGTTTAAACGTTGCTCCTGCTAAACTATATTCTTTTTAATCTCATCTTACAAGAACAGCAGTGGTTCTCAGCCAAGTAGTTGTGTCATGTCGGAGTTCTGAACTTACATGCACTCAGTTATCAGGGGATTATTTCATTATTTTTACCCTGTTTTAACCCATGCTGTTCAAAATTACCTGTGAAGTATATTCCCTACTGACACAACGGTCCTGTGGAATTAGTGTGCAGTTTACTTCATCTTCCCTGCAAGGACCACTGAAGTTACAACAATCTTTTCTAGTAGTACTGATGAGAGAAAAAAGCCCTTTTGATGACTTTTTTTTTCAAAACATGGACCCTAGTGATTATTACCTGTTTGCACAGCAGATGGAAAAATATCCATCAGGAATGGTTGCCTTTCTTCCTGTGAGGATATGAAACATTATTATGGGTTGAAATGATTCCAGGATCCAGTGAGCAGTCCATTTTCTAGCATAGCTGGGAAGGAACTGAATGGGAAAAGGCTGGGAAGAATAACTTGCTTCACAGATGTAGTTTCTTTTTTTGATACAAGCATGTTTTTCTCCAAGTCACAACAGGACACCAACGGAAACTGGGTCCCTAAATGCCTTTGTATATCAAAGTGAAACTGTAAGTGAAAGTTAATGTGTTCCATGCTTAAATATGCATGTCTCTGAAAATTTCCCTCACCAGCCATTCTAATATAAATGTGTGAAGGGAAAATTGAGGATGTGGCATATTTAGAGTTCAGTAAAGCACTTGGCAGTGCATTTCATGAAATCCTACTGCTAAATTAATTCAGATTGGCTTGGATAGCAGCATACTCATGTGGGCTGGAAACTGCCTGGCAAATTGTAAACATGTGACAGCAATAAAGAGTCTTCCTTCTATAGTGTTGAAGATATGTGTCTAGTGGCATATACTGCAGGGACTGCAACCAACCACATCACATTATATTATGAGTACAAGCATCTTCAATATTAGCTGGAAAGAGAGACCCAAATCTGGAAAAACTGAAGTATATATATAGCTCTCCAGAGGCTGATTAATCATTTTGAAGTCTAGAGATTAGTAATCCCAAAAAGATTACAAATATAGGGCTAAGAGATTAGAAACAAGATTAATTTGGACAGGAAAAAACCTAAACAAAGCAAAATAAAATAATAAAAAAACACCCAAGGAACCTAAAAATAATTTTAAAAAAGTGCAGTAAGGGAAAAAAGACTAGAAAGGTGTAAAGGTTTATTGACAGTAATCAAGAAATTCATTATACAAAAGCTTGCAATACGATACAAGAAAAAATAAACCAGTGACCTCAGAATATGTATATAAAGAATATACAAAGTAATGATGTAATGGACTAATTTTGTTGTGATGTTAGCTACTAACTGTGCTGTCAGAATTATTTCACTACTATTGCTTGAAATCATTGTCTTTCTCCTATGGAACATGAAAAATCAAATGTCTCTTCTGTTGTGTGGTGGTGGAACAGCAGTTTGGACAGTGGAACTCTGAGCCAGCTCTTGCCATTGCAGAGATACAGAGAGTAATGGAGATGCCTTTTCCCTGTAGCTCCTAGGTGACTATGTCCTTCCTAAGGACTGCAGTGCTCATATTACCCCAAATATATCTAAGGAAATTCAGAGAAGTAAAACAAACAAACTGACCTGTTCTTGACTGCTGAAATGGCCAAACCTGCAGAATTTTCTAAAGAATAAGAAGTATTAGACATTTTCCTCCTTTAAAATCTTTAGAGCCATTTTATTCCATTACATGCCCACTGAAATATAATGAAAAACCTAAGAGTAAAAATAAACTTTTTTTTTAATAACCTATATATTGAGAGTTTCCTCAGAATTCAAAATATGTATTTTGCAAACAAAAACACGATCCCTGGACTAATCAGCATGTTAATTAAGAGTCATTCTACAATCATTTCACTATAGTTTTATGCTGACACATATGATATGTCATTTTTTTCATAAAAGACTCTCAAATGTTAAATCTTCAGCTTGTGGTAAATCTGAGTTCCTCTTCAATGAAAGAGGAGTTATTTATGAAATATTCAATAAATAGATGGGTTCCACTGATAACTGGTAACTGTGTAGCATGACATAAGAAAAGACATTTTTTGTATTTGCAATCATTAATCTTATTTCACCATGTACAAAAACTTGTTAGATCTGTATCTTGGGAGTCCTATAGCAACTACAAAGGATGCAGCCTTTTACCATCAAAAATTGTGCTAATGCTGGCAGATGTTTCACTGTAAACTTTTACTGGTAGGTGTTGGGGATGCTTCTGCTTCCCATTTAAAAGAGAGGAGAAATGTAGCTGTAATTTGACATGAGGTCTTTCTGGTAGATGACTTCAAATGCTCTGTTTCTATTGTGAAGGAAGGAATGCACCAAGTGGGTTAAAAACTCAGTTAATGAGAAAAGCTATAGCCAATTAGATATCTTGATCTATTATGGCCTTATTTGTTAACTTCTGACCGTTTCTTGCCCCATCCTCCACCCAAATCTCAACCATCTGGTGACAGAGTACAGTGCTCTTCAGTTGGTATTTGGATGTTCATATACAATTTCATAACAAACAGACCTCCAATGTATTCAGCTTGACCAAAGGATTGGGAAGCAGTTTTGGAACTGAAATTTAATCTGAAAAAAAAAGCAAAAAAGGAGTGCCTAGATTGGTCTACTAATTAATGCAACATGCATTTATATAGCAACACTACTAATTCTACTTGTTTTTTCAGTTATGTGGACAACAAACACATGCCATGGCCAAATTATCAATTTGCTTTTAGTCTGGACTGGCAAGGCACAGAGGGTTTTTGTTAATCATCATCCATTAATGCTTAGCCAGCTGAAAAGAGCTCTGAACAGGACACCCTTTGCTTTGCAGCATTAATGCTATAAATTGAGTATAATTAAAGGCAATGAATGATGAAAGAACTATATGCTGGGATGCTGCAGTTTATTCACAGTGTACCCCAATATATGCATTCTCAGAGGGAAAAAAAGACTTAAAATCCTGATTTTTGGCATTTTTTTTCCTGTTACTTGTATCATCCAAGGACATAGGAAAATGCTAGCAAAAAAAAAAAAATAGAAAGGATAAATCAAACTGCAAGAAGATTAAAAAAATGCAAATAAGCAACTAAACCAGACCAGGAAAACCCTCAAATGGACCACTTAGACATTATTTTTCCCAGTTACATAGATTCTTCTTCCACATTCAACATTTTGGGTTTAAATATTTTTTCATCATTTTGTTTTCATGGAGATTTTGATTTGGTGGTTTTTGTTTTTTTTTTTTTTTTGCTATTTAAAACAAAGGAACATACTATCTATCTAACCAGAAATGATGGTTTGTCTTTTTCTGTGGAGACCTGCTTGGAAAAGTAAGGTACATGCTTAGTCACTCCAGTTTAATCTTCCTGAGTGCCTTTGGGAACCAGGAAACTGAGGCTTCAGCAGAGCTGCTGGGCTCAGCTCTGCCAGGAGGCTGGGCAGCCAGCTGAACCGGGGAGAAGAAAAGGGAATGGCTACAGGCTGATCACCTGGCTGTGAGAGAGGGGGAAACACCACCCTCGGGTCTGCGTATTGTTCTGCTATTACCTGAAATCATCAGGAATTTAATCAGATCCAAATAAAAAAAACTGGGTTTGCCCCGAGTGCAAGAAGGGATGGAAATAAAACTTATGGATTAGGAAGCTTCCACATGCCTCCATCACCCCCCAAGATATCTGAAAAATTTGCTGGTCTTATAAAACAGTTGCACACTGGTTTTTTGAGCTGCAACTCTTGTTTGTCGTACAGGATTGCTCCTCATACCCTGCAGAAACATCCTGCATGTCACTTATATTCAGAAACATAATTCAGAAAACCTGAATGTAGAAATGGCCAGATTTCAATCATTATTTTAATAAAAGCTTTTTTTGTTGTTTGGGAGTTTTCTCCAACAGCGTAATAAGGTTGTCAGTTTTTATTTGTGAGCTAGTTACTATATAAGTCAATTTACATAAGAGGCAATTTTAAGTTGAGAAATACTATCAAATTGTTATGTTTCTTAGAGAATACCATGGGAAATTGGGTCTGGTCTGCAATATATAATACTTTGATCAGGGACTTAGGAGATAACATAAGATCACTGACAAAAGCTTCAAAAAGAAAATGGAGACAAGTAACAATAAAGAGGAGTGGTCTATGGCCTAGAGTGGTCCGGATCAGTCAGCTAAATAAAAAGTATGCAGTATGTGCTATAAACAGCCAGTGTAAAACATACCTGTAGGGCCATTTAATTTACCTTATGTTGAAAGGAAGGACCCCTCTGAACTCAAGAAGTGAGTGCTACAACATGAATTTCCAGGTAGTTTTCCAGCTGTATCAGATGCCACAGATGCAAACAAATGTTGTTTAATATAAACCTTCATCATACAACAGATAATTTTGCTCCATATTCAGTGTGGTGTGTATTACCTGTGAGTGCATCTGGAAGGCTGTGCTTGATTGGGATTTTCCCTGTCAAAGACATGCTGAAATGGAGAGGGCTCAAATTAAGTACTGGAAATTGGTGGACTTAATCTGTCCGCTTAGAGTAGTAGAATTTAGATTACTGGTTCTTTAATCTGCTGGAGAAATGTATAAGCCATCCCCTAGCTGAAGTTAATTCTGAACACATGCAGCTCAGATATGAGCCATACCTTTGTTAGCAGTGAGAGAAATTAGCCAGGACAAATATGGTAGGTCCCCTGCAACAGATTCCCTGCATAAAACTTCTTTTTTGTCTTCAAGTTTGAATCTTTATTCATGCTGTAGTACAAACAAGATAACTGCATACCCGTTTCTGAAATAAATTATCACAGCTGTTCCCTTTATTTGGTTTGATGATCAATAAATCCTCTAAATATACCTTGATTATTGATTTTTAACATTAGCTAATAAAAACCAAAACAACACAACTTTCAAGGCTATGCATAAACCTATTTAAAGTTAACAGACACCTTGCTTTTGAATACAATTATACAATATAATTGGAAAGGAATAGCACATACATAATCTCAAAGAACACAGAGAATTTTACAAAATGAACTTAATAGCTGTTCTTGGGATATTTTTACCAGATATATCCATTCATAAACAATGAGAAATGCTGACTTGAATGAGCATTTTTGAGGAATTCTACCTTAAAAAATATAAGAACAATGTGCTTTACTGAGATATCTCAAATCCAGTGACTTCTCATGAAATTCAGTTTCATACATACTTGCTCTGTCAATGACTTTGGGGGTTCATTGGTTTTAATCCCAGCCTCGGGTCCATTCCTGTGAGAAACTAAAGCAAAGCATTTAAAAGTTTCACAAAAAAATTGTTGGGTTCTTTTTAGCTTGAGGAATACAGTAAGGAATGTGATAAAAACAAGGAACCAGCTTCAGAGAGAAAATATATAATGCTGAAATACAAGGATTATTAAATAGAGTTGAGAAAAAATTCCACGGAAAAATGAAATGACAGGTTGCTGTACTAAACAAATATAAAATCTAGCAATAATTAGCATATCAAACACATAAGGATCAGATATATTACAACAAGGCAGAATTTTTGCCCTGGATTACTCGGGCAGATCTAGGAATTAAATCCAAAATTTTCCTATCTTAGACTTGCAACTTAATTAGCTCAACTAGTAAATTAGCTTTTCCAAGTCCTTGAACATTTTTTTGTGGGGATTAAAGGCATTTTTCAGATTATTTTTACCTTTTTTTGAAACTGCTGTGTCAAAAATACCAGAAGCTGAGTGTGTATTGGACTGGCAGGGAGAGTTCTCTGCAGCTCTACACACTAATTTCCCAGAACAGCTCTGTGTATGGCAACACATACGAGAACAGCATATTTTTACTTGCTTAACTCATAGCATGAAGCTGGATGATGAGTACAAAGCCCTGCTTAGCTGTTTCCAAGACTACTGCTATGTTAATGGAAACAATTATCCATGAAAGAGACAAAATTCTAAATGACCTTAAGAGGCACAAAAATTATCTGAATTAAAAAAAAAAATCAGAATTCAGAATAAATTATTAATTTGTAGCACATCTGCAAAGAAATTGCAGAGCCTACAAAACTCGAGGGATCTCATCAGCATAAGGAGGAAAAAATGTTGTTTTGAGAATAATTGATTTGCACTGGGCTCACAGGGTAAGAGTTGGGGTACTTCTGAGGAGCTGTGAGTAGTGAGGTACAACAGAGCTTCAGCTGTAGGTAATCTCCCAGAGCCCTTGTGTGAGAAGGAGCTCGTGGCATTTTGTCTCTTCCTGTCTGTGAAAGACCTTCACTCCCATCTTCCTGCATGGGACCAAGGTTTGAGGAAGCAGTATGCAAAAACCCCTGTGTGGCAAACAAGCAGAAGTCCAGCCCAAGGGTCACTCAGCCTCTGCCACCACAGACACAGGTCAGGGCAAGGTTAATCCATCTCACTGTTTGGGGTAAGAGAACCCTTCCTGCAGTCTGCCTCACAGGTGGGAAAAGGCAATTGTAGGAGGTGTAGGAGCAGTGGATTTGGAGAGCCATTACTTCCACTCATGCTTTGGTTCCCCATTCCCGTGAATTTCTGAAGATCTCACTGACTTTGACAGCATTTGTTTGTGGAGGGGTTCCCTGCAGGACTGAGGAAAAACTTGTCCCATGTTCTCCAGACGAAAGCCCATCCCAGGTAAGTGTGAGAGTGAGACTCAAGGATGAGCACAATTATTTTTTTTTCTATGCCTTTGGTGGGAGATTGGGTCTCTCTTCCTGCATATTTGGAGGGGCTGACTGGGGGCTACACGTTATTATTGTTCCTAAGCAACTCACTCGCTGTGGGAACCCCTGCTATGCCACTGCACAGAGTTTGCATTATACAGTGTCAATTTTGTCCTGGCAGTTTCTTGATTTTCTTTCTTTATGCCACTGAAAGAGGAGCATTTTGGTGTTGTTTTTTTTAATACACTCAGAGAAACACACAGTGAAAGGTGCATGATAATAGAGGCTCCAAGATAGCTGTGCACTCATAATAACCTGTGTTCACATTTAAAAGCCTTAGCCCCTGAGTGTTTCTATGAAAGCTGCATAGTGCAGGCCTATTTATTACCTGCCAATTCCATTTCTTAGAGTGGAGTTGCCTCTGAGCCAGAGTATTTTCTGCAAAAACATGTTCCTGCGGATGGATGTGGGGGTGGGTGGATGGGTGGGTAGGCAGGGTAAAAGGATGGGTGTGATGCGAGGACAGTGCCTAGATATTGCTGTAGAGAATATCTCGGCTGTTTATTCCTCAAGGTAGATGGTGCCAGTTGATTACCTTCACCAACAGAAGCTGTACCTGTTAGTGAGGGTGTGAAGAAACATCTCTGCAGTGAGAGGCTGAGGAAAGGCAAACTAAGGTACTCAAGAAAGATTCATGTGTGAAGGTTAAAGGGCTGGGGCAGTGTGAACTCCACACAACACAGAGCTGTTAGTCTGAATTATGGGCACTGCTCTGCTGCATGTCCAAGAGAAGGTAAGTTGTGCCCGTCCTGTAGGAGGGGATTTTCAGAGCCCAGAGGCACAGTGCCATAGTGCCAGAGAAAGTTGTCCTGCTGCAGCCTCTCTGGCCATGTGTGAGTTCAAACCAAGGTGACTTGATCAGCCCAGCTTTCTCTGCTCTTTTGATCAGCATCTGCTTAAACTGCTCCTGAGCAAACAGCTTAGGATAGAGCTCTCATCTTGTGTGCTTGTGCTTGTGCTCTTTCCTCTGCAACCATCCAAATGGCTTTGTGCATCTGTCCCTGAGTATCTCAGCACTGATCCCTGGCAGATCAGCCCTTCCGCTGCACAAGGTGGGGTTAATTTTTCTTGATGTGCTTGCTGAGAGTGCTTTCTATAATAAATAACTAAAACCAAAATGGCCTCATCGTAGAAGCTTCATACTGTTTCTACAGTCTTATGTTTGATTGCTTTCATTTCCACTGCATTGGTTTTCCCAGTGGCTTTAAGAGACTTATCTTGGATTTGCACTGACTCAGGGAAAACAGAATCAAACCATGTTTGTAAGATGTGGGGGAGATTTTGAACAAGTAAGGCAGGAAAAGAGAATTTCTATAGTACACCAAAAGAACACATGCTGGTTTTTTCATGTGTTGGCTCCTGGAACTTCACTGCAACACTAAATAAATTGCCTCAGCAGTTTCTGAAAAATGCCATTTAATGTTTGCTGGCCCCTGGAAGTGCTAAGTATTGTCACATTTGTTGAAAATGCCAGTAAAAGGCTCCTGGGAATTTCATCCCCATGCCTGCAGCTTTGATAAGTTTTGTAACAATCTGGTGTAGTACAGCATTTCTGGGAAGAACTACTGTGTTTGTGAGGCTGAAAAATAGCAAAAAAATGCACTTTAATCTTTATTCCTGTCAAGTTAAAAATGTATTGATATACCAAATCCTTAAAAAGAGACAAAACAGATGAAAATGGAAGGAGGCTATATGTGCTCCTACATTCAATAGGATTCAACAGGATTTTACTCATCATCTTATTTTTTCTGGAGACTACAGAAGAATTGTACCTTCATAAAATATAAAATTCTGGTTATAGCCCAAGTCCTGAATATTTAATTAAATCAGGACTAACTTTATTGTAGGACCAGTCTGGGGAAAGAACTGACACTGTTTGGATATTTTGAAGAACTTGTACCTGAGTTATGAAAGACAGAGATTCAAGTACCTGTGCCACTTGCTTGAGGCAACAGTATTAGTCCATTAATATTTCAGACTTGCATTATAGTTGTAAAGTTTCATGGTGTAAAAGCTGGTTAGTGTTTGTTTACCTCCTGACACAAACTTCACTGAAATCAATATATTTTGCTGCTCAGTAAAAAAAAGAATAGCATATTTTTGCCTTCACACTTTTGTATTGTACTCTAGGAAAAAAACCTCAAACAAACAAACAAGCTTGATTCCAAAGTCAGATTTTGCAATCCATAATTCTGGTTCTACCTGCTGCCTCATGTTGTGGAAGAGGAAAAAGACAAAATGAACTGGTGTGAGAAAGAGGAAGTATTGACACATATCCATACATAACTATTTTTAGAATTGTATGTCAACTGAAACTGGCTTGAGTTTCTGTGAATGTTTTTGCTTTCCTGTCATCTTCCAGTATTTGTGCACTTCCATTTCCATTAAGAATATGAAGAATAGAATCATAGAATCACTTAGGTTGGAAACGACCCTAAAGATCATCGAGTCCAACCGTTAACCCAGAACTGCCAAGTCCCCACTAAACCATGTCCCTCAGTGTCATGTCTACATTTATAAGATATTTAGAGGTCTTTTAAATACCTCCAGGGATGATGTGTCAACAACATCCCTGGGCAGCCCATTTCAATGCTTGACAACCCCTTTGGTGAAGAAATTATTCCTACTGTCCAAACTAAACCTCACCTGGTGCAACTTGAGGCTATTTCCTCTCATCCTGCACTTTTTACCTGAGAGAAAAGATTGACACGCTACAACTTCTCTTCAGGTACTTGTAGAGAGCAATAAGGTTCTCCATGTGTCTCATTTTCAGAAGCTAAACAACCCCAGCTCCCTCAGCCACTCCTTATAAGATTTGTGCTCCAGACCTTTCACCAGCTCTGTTGCCCTCCATCTTCCAAAATAAAATATTGTCTTCTGGAGTAATTTAGAGATCAGTTTTTGCAGACTGTAGGAATATGTCTAGTTTGCATAAACAGAAATATGATTCAAAAGATTTTTGCAAGTGTAGACTTTTGATAGAACTGCAAGATTATCTGTTGAACTCTGAGATTCCTCATTACAGTACTTAGGCAATTTGGAAGCAATTTCAGTCTGCAGAACTGCGGCATGGTTGAGCTTCATATTTCTGCTTCAAATTCTTCCCCTGAAAAGTAGAGGCCTAGTGAAGGAATGTGTGGGCTTTACACACCTGGAGTTTTTCTTTGTTCCATTTTAGGAAGAACTTTAGGACAAAGTTATTCCACAGGTGGTAAATGTGCCTACTGGAATTCTGCCACAGGAACAGTCTTTCAGAATTGTATTAGACTGATGAGTCAGGATTCACATCTTTTCTTTAAAGACTAACAGGATGTCACTTGTCATGATACTACTGTCTGCTTGCTTATTTGTCTTATTTTTCCAGAAAGAATAAAATCTGTATTAGTGTAGTAGCCCTGCTGGCTCAAAGACACTATAGTTCAAATCCTAGTAAAATAGGCCTCTGAAAAGAAAGAGGGAATGAAAAAAACCTAAAGAATAATAATTTTAAAAAATTGCTGCTGAGACTCGAAGGACTCTGACTTCACTAAAGCTTCATTAGCTAAATGTAAAGTGACAACAATAACACACCTGCAGCCATTGTGGGAGTGAGAAGATATTTATTTCTCTGTGCTTGTCAGGAACTATGAGTACCAGATCTATTTACAGGACATACTGAAAAATCTCATGGGTATTGACCAGTCTTACTCACTTTTGAAATGGGTCACTTTTTAGCAAGTGCCCTAGAAGTGAAAAGCTTTTTTCATAACATCGGTTCCATGAGTCATTTCATTTCCCCCATATTGGTTAATATAATTTAATTTCCCTCTCTTCACCTGTCATAAGAGAATCTGGGAAAAAGGGTTGCTTTTCTCTGTACTTGCAAATTAATCGATATAATTTGTTTGAGGTGTCCTTCTTTCATGGTGCTTTCTTAAAATTAGAACCAAATTAAATATGTTCCTAGCCATTGCAGAATACATTGATTAGAGCTGAATTATGCGCAGTTGTGATCTACATTGAAATTTGCATGACACATCTCTCCTGGAGTGAAACTAAAAAAGGAATTCTTTTCCAACAGATACAGTCCATTCGCCATTAAATCCAATAAGTTGTGGTCAATATTTAGAGCAGATGAATGTGTAGTTTTATGAATGATTAGAGTAAAGGTCTCAAGTACTTACCTAATCTGTGTTAACTAAATAGTCTATGTTTATTACGGGATAATTATTAGCAAGAACTTCTTTATTTTTCCTTTTCTTAACTGTATTTCAGCGGTCTCTACAGTCCCCAGTTTCCACCTAGGCATCATCCTTGATAAACACTGTAAGATCTTGGTTGTGAAAATATGTGTGTCTAAAGTATGACTGCTGTGAGCATTTGCAATGATATAAGCATATGTCTGTTTATGTATGAAAAAGTAACAGGAGTACATGTGTTTTCAGAGGCTAAGGAGGCACTGCCCACATTTGCAAGCCCACTGCAGCAAGTCTGAGCCTTCTGGTTTCACACAGGTTTCCAGCCTCATAAACTGCAAGTAAGACTGAAAGGTGCCTGGTATGAAGTGTTATGGGGTTGCTGCCTGTAAATGGGAAAGGGTCAGCACAGGACTCACACCCCACAGGAAGTTATGTGCATGTTTACCTTGTCACATTAACAAAGCTCCACTGAAAGCAAAAGGAAAAATCCAACAATGTCATCCCTACTGGGTTCTTTGAGCCCAGAATATTGTTGCAGGGAACCATACAACTCACTGCACATGTGAAAAATCAGGATAATTTTTCTCACATATTTTTGCCACCTTTTTATTTTCTTGTCTTATTTCAATGTATTCTTTCTGCATCAGTTTTTAGAAACAATGAATTCTTCATTTGAAAAGGCTGTACGAGAGAAAATATATCTGTATGTATGTATGTATGTGTAGAAGAGAGAGAGAAAGAAAGAGACAGAAGTTGTCCTCTGTCTGGATCCAAGAGGAAACAGCTTCTCAGGTAGCTATCACAGTAAGGGAACAGCACATCTAGGTTGCCTCTGTGATGATATAAAATAGCATCTACCCCACCTGACACCACTACACAGACAGCCTCTGATCCCAGATGGATAACATAAAAGCTCCATAACCTTGTGATACTGTTAAATGAAAGGTAGGTCATATATGGGTTCTGACTAGCAGGAACTGTAAAAATTGCTGCTGTGAGAGAGGGAGTAATTGCAGAACCTTTGCTCTGTAAGGATGCAGCCAGGTCCTCTCACGATGGTTCATTTCTTCCCAACCCTTCCCAAACAGTGTCAGCTCTCTGATGACAGAAATGCAACAATTGAACTCTGAGAAACTGGTATTTTCATGCTTTTGTAGATTTATTTTCCCTCAAATGCCTGCACAAATATATATTGGATTTTTGTTCGTCAAGCATAAGCTCTGTCAAATGTATCTGTGCTTTTTTAACTTTGGAAATGACAGCTTCTGATCAAAGAAAACATTCATTTTCTTTTCATCCTGAGGAAAAGTACAGTACTGGTTCGCTTCCAAATAACACATCTCATGTCTTGTTGCTTTGCTCTTTGCTTAAGACATATAATTTACCATACCAAGCTTTTCAATTAGGGCATGATCCAAAACTTTAACTACTCTTGGGGGAAAAAAGCTCAACAAAACCTACATTGCCTTCAGGCTCTTTCAAGCAGTTTTATGTACAGTGGTCACACTTGCGTGACAAGGCTACGCTGTCGGGACAATATACACAATACAGCATTTCCTTAGGATATTAATAGTAATTTTGGATACTAGGAAAGCTACCTTTTCTTCTCCTTTTTCTTCATGTCAGTTCTGGCAATCAGCTGTAAAATGTGACAGTGATTAGATATGGCAGCTTTTTTCTCTTCCAGTATTTTGATGCACCAAAACTTACTCTATCTTCTCTTTCTTTTCTTTTTTTTTTTTTTTTTCAATCTAAGACAAAGATTCACGGCATCTTTGGGAATTAGCCACATGATCCACATTTCTGACAGCTGCAGAGGGGGAATTTCTGTTGTCTTTCATGTCTGTCTTTTCAGCTTTTGCTAGAATGTGATAACAGAAAGAACCTTTCTGACCACCACACTACCGCGTTATCAGCCTGACTGGAAAATGGTAAAGAGAGAGACTTTAGATTTCCACAGAGTGTTCCAGCATCGCCCTAATGCGGGCACTTGTTCAGTCAGCTGCTGAGTCCAAGCATCAAAGCAGTCTCTAACCAAGAAACATGTCTCATTGCTGGCCAGTGGGGTGGTGGTGTGAATGCTCAGAGGGCAACCATAGCAAGCGTGGTAGGGGGAAAGGGCAAGAAATCCCTCAGATGCAGGGGGGAAAGCCTGCCAAGGGGCACAGACAGCAGATTTTAATCAGGTTTCAGGAACGCTGGATGCAGCCGGTGCGCTCAGGATGTGCCTGAGCACAGCGCAGGGATCAAACTACCAGTAAGTCATCTCCAGGTCTGACCCTTCCTGAGCTGCACACTAGCGGAAAGTTGGGCTTCCTGCCGCTCTCGCCTGCTATCCGGGAGTGGATCAGCCCGACGCCGCGATCCCTGGCTGAGCCTGTGCCTCGCAGCCTCTCTTCTGCGCATGAGTCGCTGCGGGAGGCTCCGCGGCTGGAGTATTTGAGGGGCTGGGCAGCGGGGGAAGATGCTCAGAGCCTGCGGAGGCCGTGCGCCCGGCGGAGCGGAGCCGCGGCGGGGCATGGAGGGGGCGCGGGCACCGGCGCGGGGGGGCCCGCGCTGCTCGGCCTGAAGCGAGAGCGGGGCGGCCGTCGGGGCAGCGCCGCTTCAGCACCGCGGACAGCGCAGGGCGAGCACC
>VXAZ01010275.1:3690855-3943618 GCA_013399875.1 Gymnorhina tibicen | reverse complement strand
GCTGCGTGCCCCGCAGCCCCTACCCTCGGCTCCGGCCACGCGCCTCCCGGCCCCCGCTCCCCGCTGCCTGACTGCTGTCAGAGAGCCCCGGCCCCGCTGTCCCTGGCGTTCTCCCCGCTCTGCCCCGGCCGGCCGCCCAGCCCCGCTTCCCTCGCCCCTCTCTCCGCACCTTCGTCTCCGCTCCCCGCCCCTGCCCTGCTCCCTGCGCCCCGCTGCCCCCGGCGCTGCCCCCGGCCCCTGCCCCGCCGCCGGCACCATGCGCGGGCTGCCGCGTTGGGCGGCAGGCGAGGCTGCGGTGCCGGCGTGGGTGCCCCCTTCCTCCTGCCCTCGCCCGCTCCAGGCGACCCGCTGAGAGATGGACTTGGCAGGCGTGCTGCTGGCGCTGCTCCTCGTGCTGGTGCTGGTTGTCTCTCTGCTCTCCAACCTCCTGGTGCTGCTATGTTTCGTCTACAGTACGGAGATCCGCAAGCAGGTCGCCGGGGTTTTCCTGGTGAACTTATCCTTCTGCAACCTGCTTCTCACCGTTCTGAACATGCCTTTTACACTGCTGGGCATCCTGAGGAACCAGCAGCCCCTCGGGGGCTGCGTCTGCAAGGCGGTGGGTTTCCTGGAAACTTTCCTGACTTCCAACACGATGCTGAGCATGGCAGCGCTCAGCATCGACAAATGGATTGCAGTGGTGTTCCCCCTAAGCTACACCAGCAAGATGCGGTATAAGGACGCTGTGATACTGATGGGCTACTCGTGGCTCCACTCCCTCACGTTCCCCTTGGTATCCTTGTTTTACTCATGGGTAGATTACAACAGCGTTTATGCCTCTTGCACCTTACACCTGAAGGAAGAGACGGAGCGGAGAAGGTTTACGGTGTTCACCATTGTCTTTCACTCCACCAGTTTCATGCTGTCTCTGGTGATCTTGTGTTTCACCTATTTAAAGGTGTTGAAAGTTGCCCGGTTCCACTGCAAGCGGATAGACATTATTACCATGCAGACTCTGGTTTTGCTGGTGGATATCCACCCCAGGTAATGCGTGCGCGTTCGGATTCACAGCCCCCGGTCACTCGCGGTAGTTACCCCGGGCGGAAACGATCTCCCGCCCCTCCAGCACCCCTTCCTGCCTGCTCCGGCCGCATGGCGAGCGCTTCTGCCTCTAATTTCAGACGCTGCTTACAGTGCCAGGAACGGTGGCTTGTGCATTTGTAGCCTCCTCTGTTTAAATGCTAATCGGGCTCTCCGGGTTATCCCACTTGCCTGAGCTACCTTTAAGCGGGAGTCACTGCTTTGTTGAGTGCGACCGTCCCGAGGCTCGGCGGGGCTGGGGCTGCTCTCCCCCACTCCGGGCTGCCCTCCTGTCCCCCGGGGGCTTGCCTTCCTGTGCCCCGGGAGGCTGCCCTCCTCCCCTCGGGGCTGCCCTCCTCCCCTCGGGGCTGCACTTCCCCCGCACCGGGCTGCCCTCCTCTCCCCGGGGGTTGCCCTCCTCTCCCCTTCCCTTCCCGGGCGCAGGGGCTCTCGGGCATTGAGAGGGTTCTTCCCCTCTCCCTTGGGTTCACGTCTCACCTCCTCCCTTCTTGCCTTAACACCCTTACTGTTCTTTTCCCTTCGTAGTGTGAAGCAGCGCTGTCTGAACGAGCAGAAACGGAGGAGGCAGCGGGCTACCAAGAAAATCAGTATTTTTATAGGGTCGTTCGTGATCTGTTTTGGTCCTTACATTATCACCAGGTTAGTATCCCCTGTTGGGAAGGGGGACTTTGCGGGACCAGGATGTCCTGTGATGTGCAGGTGCCCGGCGGTCCTACAGCTAATTTTGGGGTGCCAGAGCCAAACAGATCCTCGTGGACGGTTTTGAGGGGCAGAGCACACGCACACACACACGCAAACACACCCTGACATGCCGCTCCTGCTCACACATCCAGTCCTAGGGCACAGCCCCGGCAAAGACCTGGCTCTCCTTCCCTCATTGCAGCCGGGTCTGGGTGCCTCTGCCAAGAGCAAGTGGCTTTTAGGACAAGTACCAGGAATTAATTACCTGCCAGTGGGAGATAAAAGCAGTTTAAAAGACTTGCACCCTTCCTTATTAGCACAACCCTAGCAATAGAGAGGAAAACAGACAGACGTTCCTGATTAGCTTGTCTTTTCTTTTTTTTTTTTTTTTAAGGCATAAGGCCAAGCTTGCTGCTATTGGAAGCTGAGTTGATATAATTTAAATTTTTCCAGGCTGATAATTTTTCAGATAAGAATTCTGTCTGGAAACATTAATGCCTGTAAATATATTGCTAAAGGTGCAGCCCAGACTTGTGTTGAGGTGTCAAAGTTATCTCTGAGGAAAACCAATAATTAGACTCCTAAAATGTATAGGAAACACGATGTTCCTCAACTGGACAGAATTATAGACATCCATCCTGGTGGTTTGCACCTTTTTAAGTGTCCATGCATCATTGTTGTTATGTACTTGTGTAGTCTTCATACAATAGATGATTATTTTTATTTTTTAATCTTGCATAAACCAGTGAGCTGGAAGTCAGTGTAGCTATACTGAATTGCAGCACCCCAGGATTTAGCCTTTCATCTCCAAACTAAAATGGGCTACATCTTTCACAAGTGATTTTTAAAAAATATTTCCCACTTCACAGTGTGTTCAAGACAGCCTTGAAGAGTGCTGAGGAAGGTGCACTAGTGTGCAAAACCTCTTCAACGTTGTTACCAAGCTGCCAGTGTCTGCAGCCACACCAGCTCACAGAAACTGGCCAGCTTTGGTACTCTGATCTTACACAGTCACACATATAGGCCATTTATGGTCAGTGTCACTGCCCTTTTCTGATAGGAGTAGGGCATAGTTCAAGGCCAGTGCACTAAACAGACAATATTTTTTTAATTTTTAAAGTGACCTGTTTTTCAGTTCCCATTTACATGTTGAAAGGGATTCCTTCCTGATTGCCTGGATAACTACATCTTTTTTTGCAGCTGAAAGGATTATTACAAATATTAACATTACATCACAGAGTTAAAAGGTAATTTATCACTGTTCAGTACATACATTTTAAGTCATTTTCTATTCACTTTTGCCATAATCAGGATGTAATTAGTTTAGCAAAGTGGATTTTGACATCTTCTTTCCATCTGAACATTACCAAGCTCAGCAAATTCCAAACGTGGCCACATTTTTCAGGTTATTTCTCTTAAACTTCTACAATAAAAGTTACTTCCTTCTTCAGACCTTGCATTTGGCAAATGTGAGGTGGTGCATTTTCTATGTATGACAAACTGGTACCTACTGAATCACTACAGAGAAGGCTGAGGGCTGGTTTGTGGAAATGTGTGTCAAGGTGCAGCTTCTGTCTCAGTCGCAAGGACTGAGCTGGTTCAGTGACAGCAGAATGGGAAGTATTTGGGGAGGACATCCTAAAAGGCTCTGTGTTCCAAAGACAAGACAGTGCCAAAACAGCACTACATAAAAGGTGGTGATGGAGGTGAGGTTGGAGGACTTGCTGCTGTGCCTGTTTCTCCATTCTTCCCTCATTCTGCTTTTTAGGGGGTTGGCACTGAAGCAGTGTCTGGGGAGGCAATATGAAAGCCGTCCTCCCTGTTTTCTTGCTCTTGGCCTGGTGACTCAGGTTGCACTGTGAGTTCAGTATTTGCTCCTCACTTCAGAAATTTGAATGACATTAGGATCATTAGCAATATATTTGTCTGTTCTCTAAGATAAAACAGATAAATTTAATCTTTTTTGTAACAGCACTTAAAAGAAGAAAATTATACTAATATACATTCAGATGGGTATTTCTAAGTCTGACTTATTTTGGCCAGACCCTTTATTTTATTAAAATCTGTGTAATTTTTCTTCTGTTGGCTTCAGTGCAATTAAGTTTGGATCCATACTGCATTAATGGCAACATAGCAGTACATCTATTTTCAAGACTGAAAGGTACCTTAGTCTTCTTATTTAGTGTCTTTATAAAAACATCAATTGTGTAAATATCATTTATATTTTTCTTGTATTAGGATGATATGCAGGATGGGATAAACCTAAGCAATCATGTAGCAAGTGTCATTTATTGTACATTTATTTCTCGTACTTTGTGTCTTCCTGTTCTACCTATTTTGAAGTCACTGGAACTTTTTCTAAGCAGCTTCAAACAGAAGTCATCTGGTTTTTTTAATGCACTTGCCATAGGAATGATTTAACTTTTAGCCATACAAATAAGAAATTTTCCTGTCACTTGTTGCAATGTTCAGTCTGAATGATGGTAAATCAGCTTCTCTATGAGGAGGGATTGGAACAGCTTCAAAAGACAACACCCTGCAAGTTGAAGCTCTGCATTTGGGAAGGAGGACAGAAGGTTCTTCAAGCCTTGAGAAAGCTTCTGATCTTACATCTTCAAGCAGTGATGTCTCAGAAAAGGACTGTTTTATCTCCCAGAACATTTTCTTTTCTTCTGGGATGAAAAGAGCAAAGAAGCATACTCTTGCTCCTGCAAAAGGTTTTACAAAAGTTATACAGAAAATAAAAATTCCTCACTCTGTTCTTTCCACCTTCCTGGAGGGTTTGCCCACTGCAGATGAGCTGGGCGAGACATTGGATGGAACAGCCTGAAGGATTGCCCTCAAGTCTGTGGAAAAATTGTTTAACTTAGTTGCAGTTTCTGTACCCATGATTAATACATCCCTCTCAGCTGAGGGGCTGAGGCCACTAATCATCTGTGAAGCACAGACCAGGAGACACAGGTCTGGAGGCAGCTGACTGGTCATATAATGATGATAAAAGTGTTGTCTCCTTGTTTTCTTTAGCCAAACTAGCAGTCAGCTAAATGCACACAAAAACTTCCATGGTTAAGTAGTTGTAGGTGTGCTCCTAAACATACTGTGGGATTGCAGCTGCCAGTCAGACCTCTCTGAGATACTGCCAGGTTATTCTTCATACTACAGTGGTCTGATGTGAATCCACTTTGCATCTGTGTTAATTCACCACAGTGGTGTAGTGAAGGTTCGCTGGTCTGTCTCTGAGGGGATGGATTCAGTGATCTAAACCAGGTTTCTGGAGTCATTTGAGATGCTGCACAGTATCCAGGTCTTTTACCTAGGTTGGCAGATATGCCACAGGACCTAAAGCAGACCTTCCAGGAGCAGCAGTCTGATGCCAATGGGGTTATGTCCAAATGTCTCAAGTGTCACTAGACAGCTCTACTCAGGCAACTGAGGTCAGTGAGTCTGGGTGCCCTGAGTCTCATGTGTCTATCTCAAGCTTGCTGTGGGAGAGAGGTAGTCAATTATGTCACCACCATTTTGACCACTTACCAGCACAGCTCAGTAAATTCAGAAAGTGAGTAGTAAACTGTAGCACTCTCTTATCTCTGATGCACAGAAGCATTACCATTGAAAACACTTTTGTGCTCTTTCCGTAGAAGGAATTGATTTTGTCTCCCAGTGGCCTTGCTAGGAAAGTTCTCTTTGCCCGTATTGAATGTGAGGAGTAAGTACAGGCCCTTCTCCTGCGGGGACTGTGTACTGTAAGAAAATAAATGTTACTTGAATGTTTCATGAAGCATGAGTTGAGCACTGGGCTCAGTGTGAATATAACACTCAAGTGTTTCCATTTCTCTTTAATGTTTAACAGGTTGATAGAGCTCCTTCCTTTTGTTACCATAAATTACTACTGGGGAATTATAAGCAAGTGCCTCACCTACAGTAAGGCTGCATCAGATCCGTTTGTTTACTCGCTTTTACGTCAACAGTACAAAAAAGTTCTGATCAACATCGTCAACAGGATACTTAAGAGGGACCTGTATCCATCATCGGGGTACAACAGTTCTCTCGACACTGAAAACGATTACTGCTTGCACAGAACAAACTGACCACATGAAAGCATTCCCCTTCCAGGGAGACAGGTGTTTGCTGCTGCTGGAAAGCTGCCTTTCTGCTCTGATGCTGACAGTGGTGACAGTGTCTCCAGGGTGTGAAGGCTGCATTAATGCAACACATTTCATCATGGACTTTCATAAAAGGCTCTTCCCTGGTCTGCGGCCAAGCACAATTCATGGCAAAGCCTTGTCCCTGAGTGAACAGAGTTGGCTTGAGGGGTTTTAGGAGAGCCTTTCGAGGCTTTAGAGAGTTTAGACAGCTCTTAATGTTTCATGTGTGAAGACTTGGTATGTCTTGGAGCATTCCATATCAGACATGATATTCCAGTGTCTTCTTGGGAGCACAGGAATACCCACATTGGAAGGACAGGTTCAGAGTCCTCCGTGCTGTGCATGTAACTTGGCAGCCCAGGATCCGCTGTTAGTTTTGAACATAAAAAATAGGTTTTTAATCGATTGATTTATTGTATTGGTGCCTCAAGTGAGTCAGCACTTTGAATCTGAGATTGTTATTATTATTATTATTATTATTATTATTATTATTATTATTATTTATTACTAGGCATCATGATTGTAACATAGCCTTTAGGAAGTGGTACATATATTTGATATGCCAGTATTCTATCAAGCATAACCAAAGTCCACATATCTGAGTTACTAATATTTAGCACTTCAGTGGTATGTGATTACAATAATTGCAGCAACAGTAACGAAGACATGTATGGAATTTAGTTAAGTAGCACTGTAGTTCCATCACTGAGCTAGTAGTCCTATTCAAGCAAGCTTTTATTCAGAAAAAAAAATCAGTAGAAGTGACAGATACCATTGTGCTTAAGATATATTACTTCAAGTCTCTGTTTTCAAAGAAAAGGCTAAAATATATTAAATCTTTTTAAGGGATATATAATGTGTAAAATATTTCATGCATTGACTATATATGGTGGATTGTCATAATACTGTACAATCTTTTCTTTAATAATGATCAATTAATTGGGTGATCTTAACTGACAACAAGAGATGTGAGAAATATTATAACAGACCTGCTGCCAAATGCCCAGAAATATAAAGCTGCTTTGTTATTATATGTATTTTTCTCTTTTATTTGTTTTTAAATTTAAACAGGCTTTGGAAAAATGTGGGAATTATTTTTGAACAATATTCCTTTGATTATATAAGACATTTATTAAAATTTAAGAATTCTATGGCATTCAATAAACTACTATTTTCTAATTGAGAATAAAGGGAAAATTAAAACAATTCTGAAGTATATTTTAGGAAGAATAAAAAGAAAGATGACAGTAAAGTACTCTTATTTTTTATGTGACAATGGACTTGACCCTATAAAGCATTGAGAAGGCTATTTCTGGTCAAACTAAGCATATAAGCATGTGATTAGGCACAAATATCATTTTCTTTGAAGCTAACAGCTCTATTTCCATGCTGAAAATTAAGTACACCCTTAACCGTTTTGCAAAATCAGTGTTGAGCAGTCAGCACATTGAGAGGGTTTTTCCCACCATCCACAGTGAGGAAGGAGAGTGTCTTGTTCAATCCCACTGAAGTCAAAGAAAGATGATGCTGCCTAACAAATACAGTGTTTTCTTACCTCCTGCTTTTAATCTCTGGGGCCTTTATGATGCTTTTTTTTTTTCTTTCCCCCATGCAAGTACCTTAGGCCTCTGTGCTTTGCATCTATAGTTCTGCCTGTGTTTAAATTGAATGTACTATAATGGTTTTGTCTTAGTAAAGTATTTGTACTCTCTTCAATTTTGTGTAAATACAGTATTTCAGAAAAAAAAAAAAGTTGTCTATGGAGTCTTTTCAGTTTAACTGTCTTCCTGTCCCCCCATGCCTCCCCCTCTGCCATGCTGCTAGAAAAACCTGATGTTTCTGTCGTTCATTTCAGCTGCACCATAAGGGCCCAATAACTCTGTGGGGAGTGGGAGGGATGCTAAATTTTCAGTAATCTTTCAGTCAGTTTTGTGCCAAAAAGTTTTAATGAGCTACAGTAGCTGTCCATGAATAAACATGAGCTTAATGATACCTACAGTTGTTAGCTTACCCTTGGTTTCCTAAACAAACTGGTCCTCATTTTGGGAAAGGAATATGTTACACATAGTTAAGCGTATTAAATTGTCACCTTCAAGACATACAAATGAAATAAAGTGTTATTATTAGAGAAAATGGTAGAGGAGGAAAAAAAATAAACATTAAAGCTATTACAGTAATAAACTTCTAAAGCTAATAAGCTATAAGACACATTTTAAAGGTGTAAAACAGAACCTATTTAAAATGCTACCTCTGCTATTAAATTAATTAAAGAAGGTTACATATGCCAGTTGAGGGTGTGCACTTTACAATACCACTCAACCTCACTAAGCATTGACTATTTCTGGAGGTGCTCAGGTCTAGACAGAAAAAAAAAATTGAGCCTGCACTAGGTGCTGCAGAACATCTTTTAGATTTCATTTCCACATGGAATTAGGAAGCCCAAAAGGCATCTCCCCCTGCCAGTATACAGGTAAATTTTTCCTTTCTTCTTCTCATTCCCTACTCCCCACCAGAGAAGGACTTGCTCTACTTTTCTAGCAAAGCAGGAAACATTCAGTGAGAGGTCTCTCTTTCATTCCCTTGGCTTCCTGACGTAGGAAAAACTCGTTAGGTTTGTGCTTCATTCACCATGCTGTGGGTTATTCAGGGACAGGAAAAGTTAAGGGGAAACCACACTCAGCCCCCATTGTTTTGGAATGCTGCAAAAAGTATCCAAGGATTTAGTGCTACATGTATCTTACATGATGGGCACATTCACCAGAGGCTGTGGATTCCCTCTTACTAACATTTTGACGTTTTAGATAAAACAGGGGGTACACAGTCCTGACAGTAGGGTTTAGTCTGGATCAGAAGATTTCCAACAAAGCTGAAGTGCTATATCCAAAATGGCCTCTTGCCATTGACACACTCTTGCCAACTCACAGGTAGAGCTCTAGGAAAATTCATCTGGATTTCCTGCCCAAGGGCCTGGAGTGCCTTTTCTAAGAGACAAGAGACTGGCAAATACTTGGCAGGTGTGTTGTGGAGGTGGAAATGCCACAGGGGTCAGCAGGAGCTGCCTGAGACTATGATTTCCTTAGCGGGAGGTGCTGTCACCCACCTGTGGCTGCTGAGGGAAGAGGATGGCAAATTGTTAAAAGAGTCTGCAAGAGAAACATCATTTTCTCAGAGCAGTAGGGTCCCCAAAAAGCTCCTGGGCTGTAGTTTTTCAGCTCCTGGTTGCAATTCAAATTTACAAAGTCCTCTGCTCTTCCCCAAACTTGTATTTGTCTGCAGAGACTGGAGCTGAGAACTGCACCTTCCCTGGATGACATCCTCCACGTAATGGCAGTCAGGGTATGAACTCTGCAGCACAACAAACCTTTAATTAGTCCATGCAACTAAGGAGACATTAAACTTTAATTCTTAACACACATTCACCAAAATATTTCCAAGCCTGATGATTTGGATATTTTCAGGCGAGATCCAGGGTGGTATTTTGAATCTGCCTTTGCAGAGGAAGAAACTGAGTCTGTGTGCCTCATTTCCTAGGTGAGTGCTTTTATATTCATTTATGACAAAGAGGGTCACCTCTTCCAAAAGAAAACAGAAGCTTTTCTTTTTTCAGGTAAGCTCTGAGACTGACAGGTCTGAGTTTTTGAGGCAGTAAAGTCAAATTATTGCTTAGACTACAGATTCCCAAAATGTTTAGGTATGAGCTGGCTCCCAGCCTGCTGAATCCTGACAGGATGGATGTGCTTCACTATACGTGCAAAAAAACCCCCTAGTTTTCTTGGATGAGAACTTCAGTGTCTTTGAGCTTAGATGGCAGCTGAGCACTGAGGACCTTGAATTCTGTGAATTTTCTCTCCACAACTTCCTTAGCCTCACTAAAGAGCAGGAATGTTATTCATCTGGGTAAATCATCACCTAATAAACTTCTGCAAATAATCTGTGCAGCTCAGTGATTACTGAATACATATTTACCTTGTCTTAATGTGAGTAATGCTGGTATTGAACTTAAATTTCAGAGCTAATTGCAATGTCAGGCTTATTACATGGTTAAATATGTTTACAGTTGGAGTCTATGACCTCAAAAGTAATTTCCAACTTAAATGGCTCTATGATTTTAAGTTAGAATCCAAGTTCCTTAATGCAATGCTTGGATATGACCAGCGAGTGATCATGCTCTTTACAACTGTGGGTTAAAATTTGAGCTCTTCAATAAATTTAGCAGCATTGAGCCTTGTTGAAAAAAATTACCTATAACAAGATATTCAAGCCCGTCTATGTAAAATGCTTTTTTAAAAAAAATCAAACCCAAAAAACAAACTGAAGAGATCTAGTGTGAGTGGGAAGGTTTGACTGCATCACTCAGAGGGCATATTTTCTGTTGTATTTGAGGTGCTTTTTTCCCCTCAAATTATTACGTGCGCTTGTACACATGGAATGAACAAGCAACTGTGTGTCTGTCTCAAAAGCACATAGCATATTTCAGGATTGTGAAGAGCAAATGGCTTGTTCAGTCTGGTTCAGGAGGAGAGGACACCTGGTTTGTGGGAGGTGTTAATTACACAAGTAAATTAGAGGTTCTGCTTTTTATTTTTGGAAAGTAGTCCAATTAATATTTAATGGCTCAGCTGGAGACACAGCAGAGATGACCTTAAGAAAGGTTGTAAATATATGAATATCTTTCAGAACCTGAAGCCTGGGGGAGCAAAATGTCACCTGGCACAATATATGCAACCAGCTCCTTCTCTGAGCTGGAGCTGCTTTTCCCTGTGGCTTATGAATGGGAAACAGGCCAGATGACTGGCCCCATTTCTGCATATCCCTGATTCTTCTCTCCTTAATGTCAGATTTTCCGTGCCAGGACAGGAGGGTGCATAATGCAAACTTGGTGCTTTTGCTCTTTTCTGTAAGTGAGCAATGCATGAACCGTGAGCTGCTCCCAGCCAGGCTTCTCATACATTCTCTATGCAAATGAAACATATTGCAAAGCAGGTATGTTAGATGTCATAGAGTCCATATGGTTTTAAAGGTATTTAAAACCTTGTTGAGAGTGTTGAGAACTACAGATCATTCCAGTCCACTGACATCACTTTTTAACTAGATGCTCTAAAATACTATAAATCTTAACTGCAGCACCTTCATTTCAGTGTTCAATCCATTATCACAAGAGTGCAAATTGTTGAGCAGTCCACTGTGGACAGTAAAGATGCTGAACAAAACCCAAAAACATCTCCTTTGGGACATAACCTGAGTTTTGTTGTGCATTTTTCATCCATCTCACTGCATCCTGCTGTTTTCACATGTCATATACAGGTGATATAATTTGGAGCAAACTATCCAGCATATCTTTAAGTTTCCAAGTTTCCTTTCCTTTACCAAATGGATTGAAATTTTCAAGCACTTTCCAAGAAAATTCCTCATGCCTAACACTAGAGTAGTTTTACTTACCCCACTTCCCCAATTTGATATTTTTTCCAACCAAGGTGTAGCACTCAGTGAAGCCTGACCGTAAGTGGCAGACTCATTACCACCTTCTTTTCACTTTTAAAGTTCCTGTCCTTACATATCCAACCACTCTGTTCTCTTTGCTTGCAGTTGCCTACCCTGATGCACATTTTCAGAATGTTTTCTGAAACCCAATAAATTGCTCAGTGCCCTTGCTCCATGGCATGCGACTGGAGATTGGGTTTGTGTGCTTTGTGTGTGTGCCTCCATGGAAATATTTAAACATATTTTAGGTCTTATGTTTCATATTTGTCCTTTATAATGGGAAAACAAAATGTTGATTGGTGACATATTACCTTTGTGTTACAAAAGACTGCTGATCACACCTTGCAGATTCATAGCTCAGACTGGCTTTCAGCTTGAAATCTGGCTTTCAGCTAATCAGACCCGTATTGTTATCATTGCTAATGAAGCCCGCTTTAGTCATCTGAAATATCTTTTGGGCTTCTCACACAGTAGTCTGAATACTTCATTATCCTTTTATTCTTAATACCTTGCTGGAAGCCAGATAAGTACCAGAACTGCTATTCTCAGGAGACCTGAGGCACAGGCAGATGAAAGATCACACAGCCAGGAAAGAATGAAATTGCATGGAACATCGTTTAGAAGATACCTAGGAATGGAAGACAAATAATGTCATCCTGAATCTGTCGATCTCTTGCTCAGAGTTTCTCAGGCATTTAAAAATGTGCTTCTCATAATGATTAGGCATACCTTAGAGTTGACAGTGGAGCTGAATTTTTGGGAGAAAGATACTTAGGATACAAGAATAGGATGCTCCTCCTCCTCTCACCCTGAGGAGCTTGCAGTGCCAGCACCATGCAAAAAAAGGAGTGGCAGACACTCCTTACTCATGAAACACAGCTGCATGTGTTGAAGTCACAGCTCCCTTTCACACTTATCTAGATGGAGCTTCAGTGGTCTTCTCTGGGTGTGACAGCTCAGGCTGGAGTCCCTCTTCTTGGAGAACATCACCTTGGCCAGGCTGGGATTTTGGTAGAAATTCGAGGTGCTGTGTACGAGAGAGAGCAGACTCCACGTACAGGATGGTGAAGTTCAGTGGGTAGGGCATTTATCACAAAGGAGGGATGATGCCTCTGCCTCTCTTCTGAGGGCTGCTTATATCCCATCTGTGTATTACATCCCACTCATTTTGTTAGTGGTCAGAAAATAAGCTTCCTGAATCAGAAAATAAGTTCAGGAAATGATCCTGACTTTACTGACTTCAAGTGGGGGTAATCCAAGATTTTACTCAAAGGTTTTCATCAGTAGAGTCCAAGTCTAAATTTGCAGAAATCTTTTGAGAGGGTCGTGTAAGACCACCTCAGTTATGAAGTCTGCTCACTGAATTAATCGCATTAAAGGAAAAAAAAAAGATTCTTATATATCCTAGTGAACCACCTTAACAGCACTGAATGGAAATGTAACCTAAGGTGTACATTTTTCTTCAAGTGACAACAATGATACCAAGCAGACTGAAAATGCAGATGGTGTGGCTGCCGAGGAGCCTGCACTCCAGTGCTCTGACAGTCGCTTACACCTCTGAGCCCTTTTCTCCCTGAGCTTTCTCATGCCTCTGTGCACACTCCTGCTGTCCTCTCTTGGATGGATACCTGTGGCTTGCTGAGCATCTGCAATCACTCCAGCCAACCAAATGTGGCACTTGTAAGCTCCTTCCTTCCAGACCCAGAGGAACACAGTGACAGCAGGTCTGAAAAGCAATTCAAGCCCAGGGCATGTTCCTTCCTTCTTAAAACCTCTGTTTATTCTTATTATTAATAAATTACCTCCTACTCAATTATTTTAATCTCTGGCCTTGGAACTGAACAGAGACATGAGAAGCAGCTGCTCTGAGCATCTCTGCCAACCTGTCCTCCCTTTGCTGGAAGGTCAGTCAATTCCCATGCTTCCTCCACCTTCATCAGCTTGTGAAGTTTCTACCTGCCCTCTGGTTTCTCATGTCAGCTGAAAGGCAGGCTATTCAGACCCTTCTTTCCTTGATGCATTCCCTTGGGATATTGTGATTGTATTCTCACTTTTTCTTTTCTTTTTTTTTTTTTCCCTGTGGTTTTGGTTTTCTGTGGGGTTTCTTTGTTGTCTTTAATCAGTTTTCACCGACAGCCTTTTCAGTTTTTAATTTTGTGCAGCTGAGCAGGATTGCAAAATGCAAATTAAACAAACTAGGAAGAAAGCTGTGCCCCTCACTTTTTTGTGATCAACAAAGAAAGCTGGTAAAGGAATAAAACCAAGAATCTTACTGAACCTTCTTTGTCCCTTGGGATTACAGCCTACCAATTTCCGCAGTCAGTGGCACATAGAGAGTACTAATATGACTACTGTTACATTCTCACTTTCAGATAAAATTACCAGATATCCATTTATGGGTGAATCAAGGTATTCAGCATGAATTCCTCCTAAAAATAAAATTCTTACTGTTAGAGCTTCCATAAAACTTCCCACCTACTGTCCTAATAAGCATAATGAAGGGAAGATTGGATGGAAATGCAACCTACCCCATGTGGACGCATAGTGGGTTTCTCCAGGCTCTTCCTGCTGTGGCTAAATGTCTGTAATTGTCCTGGCACTCCAGAGCCTCTGTGTCCAAATCTGATGCTCTCAGCTTCAGCCCTTGAGTGTCAGCCACCTTTTGATTTTCAGCTGATTTTCATATAATGATATGAACCTGCAAAAAACCCAGATAAATGGATCCTAGGACCTTTAGCTTTGTAATCTCCCCTACTGCCACGGCATTGATTTGATGAGCCCTGAGGGTGGCTGTTTTTTGGTAACTGGAAGCTGAAGAGGACCAACAAAAGGCGGAGTGTGTAAACAGTTTACTCTGACACCCTGGTGTCCTCACAGAGGATGGACTTGCCTTCTGGTAGCATCCAGTTTACTTCAATGAAAAAGAAGGGGTGATTCAAGTTCTGTCTAACACAATAATCTGCAAGGAAATGGAAAAACTCAGGAATTTCTCTGGATATCTGTTCTCTAAAGTCGTCCTGCTGAGCAGTGGTTTAAAGGAAGGTCCTGACTAATAAAAATTTTGACAAGTAAAGTTAATATTTTTTGATGAGACACCAGTTCTTTTTTGTTCCCTAATGATAGTAAAAGGTAACTCAGTGATATGAACATTTGAGAGAAGTTAGAAAAATGCAGATTCCCAATTTTCATAGGGATCTCGGTGTCACAGTAGCTCCAGTTACTAGTGGTATGACTAGAATGACCAATGACAGCCTTGGAGCTGCTAAAGGTCTTGTCCTGAAGCCTCATGGGTTGAAGAAATCTCTCCCATAGAGTTCAGTTTGATACGTGGACAATAAGGCATTTCTCATACCTGTTCAAAATTCAGCAGTTCCGGATCAGTTCTTTAACCAGGGAAACATCATGATATCAGTACCACTAGATTACACTGGCAGAGGTTTTATTCCAGAATGCTGGCTTTTTAGAAAAGCAGAGAGGAGGATTTGACTAATTGATGGAACTGTTCCCAGAGTTTAGCCCATGACTGGTATTGTTCCCACAGTTTAGCCTGTGGCTAGTAATTAAGACCTTTTAGCTGTTCCTTTACTCTCCCTACTGTGCTGGTTCTCTTGACCACTTATAACTGTGTCTTGGCCTGTTCTATTCAACTCATTTTTTCAACCCCCTGAACATCAAATTAGTCATTATTTGGCCAAGAAAAAAACATATTCAACAGATCAAATTATTTGTCATGATGAGTCAATGCTTAAGCCCCCATCCAATTTGTTACCTCTCTGCAAATCCTTTCCAATTTGTTAAGGCTCTTCCTGAAATGGAAACACTCATGCTTCTAATGTCATTGAATGCACAACAGCCTGACTGAAGGATGGCACATAGCAGTGCTTGCAGGACTCTGTAGCTCTCTAGTGAACCCTGGGACAGGCCATGAGGCAGCCCTGGAGCAGTGACACAGCACCACCACCCTGCCCTCCCCACACAGGACTTTGTGCAACCTTCGTTTGAAACAGAAATCTGTATCTGGAAACTAATGAGTTTCTTACAAATAACTTAGGGAGCCAGGATGCTGCATGTGGGACTGACAAGAGTTATGGCAATATAGACCTTGATAGAGCTGGGAGAACAACACTGGGGTCAGCAGACTGTTTGTGATGCCTCTGTGGGGCTGGGTATCATGCTGCTGGAAATCCTGGCAGCATAGGATCCTGCATGACCTCAAGGACAGCCTCAAGCTTGGTCTCTGTCCCTTTGCTGTCTCTATCCAGTACCTTTGGCAATTGTGGGCAATTCAACACATCTTTAATCTGAACATGATGAGTGGAGCATGCCTGAATACCACAGGCTAGAGATACCATCTTCCAAGGATTGTCTGGGAAAAAAACCCGATGGTTTTATATTTTGTTGCTAGTTTCCACTGGTAGATACTTTGATACACTCATACATGTTTTGTAAATTCTTTGAATAAATGCAGAAAATAAAATTTGAACTAAAAATCCTTATCTTTTAAAAGACACTGTTTATTTTTATAGGCTGTGCCACTCTAAAGAGTTGGAACCTTGATATAGAAAACAAATATGAAGACACTTAAATACTATAATGGCACAGATATTTAGTGTGGTATAGATTCTCAGTATACTGCTATGTAATTTTAAAGTGCTTAAATATCTTTAAAAACATTCTATTTTGACTACCTTAAAAACATTTTTCTCTTGGTTTTAAGTGAGACGTGTCTCCGAAGTGTATTACTGAAAGTGAAGTTAAAATCCTCAGAGCTGTCATGCTAGTACCATCTGAAATGGCTACTGGTTCTTGCTATCTGAGCTGAACTCCCAGATTTCTGGGGAGCACCAGCCTTGGAGGGCCTTATTTTACTTTGGAAAGTACCAAGGATCTGCCTTAAAAGCATCAGAGTCTCTTAAGTATTTCCCCTACCGGGTAGCTACAAACCAAAGCACTCCAAATCACTTTTTCAAAATGCTTCCCAGCACCTCTGTGAATGTGAAAAGCAAGCCCTAGAGAACTTCTTTTGAATGTTTTGGCATTAATGTTCTGTGAGACAGGGAGAAGAGATGAAGTGAAATGAGTCTCAAAATAGGACTGTCAAGTTCTTTTCTGGTAGAACTTACATTAATTTTTAATACTCCATCTGTGATCAGAAGAAAAGAAAGACCTTTAGTTCTCAGCCCAGATCTTTTTTGAGCACACATTTTTCCTTGTAGCTGTTATATATTCAGTTCTATGATTCACTAACGTATTTGTATTATTTTTCTTGCTCTATGGGAGTCAGGCAGAGTCACCTTTGGGCCTCATCTTGAACTGAAACTGCAAAATGCATCACCAGTAACCCCTCAGCAGTAATCCTGCTTTGCTACTTTACATGTGGGAGTAATAAGAGGCAGTCTTTGAGAGGATAACAAGGTCCTTATGTCAGCTCCATCTTTTTAATGATTAAATTTAAATAATATTGTGTGCTTATAGCAGGATCTTCTGATCAGTGCATGTTATTTTGCACATGTTCCCCTGGATATAGAATCATATTTATTACTGTTGTCCCTTTGTGGTCTCATTCTACCATCTGGTGCCAGGTTCCCTTCCAGTCTTTCGAATCATTTGTGCCTTTGATCATGGCTGAATTTTAACTAGATACCATTTTCTCCTGTCATCAAAAGAAACTTTCTGAGTGGCTTCATTTCTTACTGATTAACTCAAACAAGTACAGAGACCACATGAAGGGTAGGCTAAAAGAAAGGCACGTATTCAGTTGAATCTTTTGGGGATGGTAGGGCCTTCTCCCGTTTTAATTGCATTCTTCTGCATTATGATAGGATCAGTTCAGTGAATCACCTGGAAGTGGTATAAGCAACTAATTTTGTGGGTCATTGACTTAGTTAATCCGTGATAAGTCAGAAGATTAAAACAGAATTTAATTATCACTGACAGTACTTGTATTGAATTTAAATAATTGAAATATTTTTTCAAGAGCTGCATTTTTTACATGTATTATATTTAATCAGGAAGGAAAGGAGTATCTGTGACTGTAATATTTAGTGGGGAAGTAAACCCACCCACTCATTGCTTGCTTTTGTTTCCAGCTTATGAGGAAAAACTGGGGGAAAGAAATTGGCAAAATATGTCAAAAGGAAAAAAAATAAAAAGAAAATAATTAAAGACCAATTTTGAAGCCACTGCAGGAAATTTAATGTTTTGAGTATGGTGAGACTGGTTCACACTGAGGGGGTTTACTGGAGCATTATTCTTTCTCCCTTAGTGAGTTGGTACAAGTATGTACTTGATCAATAATGATGAAAAATAACTGGTAGAGGCTACAGGGAATTTTTTGAAATATTTGAGACATGTAGGCAGTTGCAGTCCATGATCCACTCTAGGTTAAAGGGTTTTTAGGGTACAGTGTAGGAAAACAGGAAAACCTTGTTCTTGTGGTCTTTTTCTTTACAGTCTCTCAATCAAATTTCCAGCACTCAGCGTTTGTGTGTGGCAGTTTCTAAAGCGAGTTTAATCCTGTGGGTCATAAGGGGAACAAACTGAAAGTTGAGATAAAAGGCACTGCTGAAAAAACTCTCAGTGAGAAAGTTAAGAGCTCCCCAAGTGTAATGTAGATGGTCCCAGAAGGCACAGAGAAACATCCCAAAATATCTACGTTAAGTGCAGAGCTCAGAATAGTCTGTGTATCTTTAGAGTAAATTAGCCATCTCTCTTATCCACATGCATGTTAATTTGAATTAGAAATATTTGTTTGGAGAACAAATCTGTTTTCCTTTTTTAACTTAGCAGCTAGAAGCTGAAAGAGAAGCCCTTGTGGGCCTTTTTCAGTTCTCTGCTGTTACATGAAGCTCAATAGGTTCATAGGGAGATAAGGTCTCCAAAGGCATAAGGGGGGATTTTTTAAAATATTGCTATTGCTATTGCTTTGCAGGAAGTTGCTGATTTACTCCCTGTCTGTTCTGAGAGCAGCTCCTCTTCTTTTCCCTGTTTTGCAGAAACTGAAAGAGGGAGAAAAAAAAAATAAAAACCACAAATGGGGATTGGTTACTGCTGTGCAAATGAAAATATGTCCTGGGTTAATTTAAACTACTGTAAAATCCTAAACCCACACCTGGTGACTTTGTACTGGAGCAGATGTAATGTGCAGCTGAACACTTTCTGCCAGCTTCACTAGCACCTAGTAGGGGAGAGAATAACAAGCCATGAAGTAGCATTTTCATCTGGTCTCTGTCTGTTTGTCCTTCAGAAAAGTTATCTAGACAGCACTGCTCCTGTTTATTGTTCAACCTCCTCTCAGCAGAGTCAAAATAGAAAAGAACCAGGTAATGAAACCTCATCTAAATCTAAGATATTCCTCTGCTAAATTACTCTTACATTAGTAAGAATCATGAGAATGCAAGCAAGTTAAATGTACTGTATTTAATCCCACTTTGAGTACCCGCCAAGGACATAAACCATTTTTGGTATTTAGTCCTGTCTGAGGATTTCTGGATTGCTGTACTGTGGACTGTAGGCCACAGGAAAAGGTCAGAACAGGAAAAACATAGCAATAACAGCTAGTAAAATTATCTACCTTTATTGCAGTGATTCAAATGCAAATGATGGAACTCAGGTGATGTTGTTACATCTGCTTAACACTCTGGGATTCACTGGTTCATTTTTAAGATTCTTTTAGAACTGGGGTGAAAATATCATATTTAACCTTAAGCCAGAATTTGTTGTCAACTCCCTGGGAAGACTAGAAGATTTACTAAAACCCAGAAATTAAAATAGAGATGTTGAGAAATTCCTCTGTTCCCAACCAGCCCTTCCCTGGCTGCTTTTAATGCTTTTATGTTTGGTCATGCAGCTGTGCAATTCCTGCTAGTCCCATTTGATATAGTTAACATTAACACACAACAAAAATATGAGAAGGGCAAGTGATATACACAAACTGCTTATAATGGGCTGAAAAATAGCCAGACAAGTTAGAAATGCTGGGTGGCTGGAAATATTGCATAAGTGGGAAGAGCACTATCTGAATTACATTATCTGAATTATCCCCTCAGAAAGGGGAACAGGGGAACCCAGAGGTGACAAACATGCCAAACCTTCACAGAAACACACACTGTAAAGCCTGGGATCAAATCTCTTGGAAAGGAAGGAAAGAACAGGCAATCTAAGCTAGAAGTGAAAAAACCCTTCCAGACCTCCTGTTTTCTGTAGCTTAGGGCATGCAAGCATGGAAACATTTATAGATGGTGGTGACAAACTGATAAATTTACCTTTGTTGTTAATTACCTGAATGTCATTCTTAGGCCCCCATCTATCCTACTTCTGCTATAAATTTTTTATCCTGGTACCAAACAGACATCCTGATTGAATGTAAAAAGTCTGTGAAAGCTGAGGAACAAAGAAGCTTGGAGCTTGCCAGCCACTGACAGCTTTATTTAGTTGGTGCAGTGGAGCTTGTGAAGGATGTGATGTTTGTGGGTGTCATGCAGGCAATGAGGACATATGCAAGTTCAGATAGAAATGAGGGTGAGTCCCATGGTGGCAAGCACACACACATGATGCCAGAAGAGCTGGTTTGCCACCAGCACTCATACCTAAGTGTCAGTACAGAGAGCCCAGTCCTGCTGTCCCTCTATGGCTGTTCAGGATGAAGGTGCGCTGGTGAAAACACATGTGCTCCCACTCTGGGTTCACAGGTATGCTCACGCTCACAGATTCCTCAAACATCAGCACAAGCTGTCAGGTCATGTCTGCACCTGGGCCCTTTACCCAGCCACTGATTCACACCTTGAGTCTTTTCAGATAAGTCCTCTCCTACTTGCCTGCTAATCCAGACTGAAGTTTACTAGCAAACTACACATGCACACATATGGACACAGGCTTATATTCACTAGGGAAATATAAACACATCCAGGTCTCTCCAGAGGCTGACACCTAGACCTTGCAGCTTACACCTTAGTCTTTCAGGTTGCTGGCATTTTGACCTTTCAGCACACATGCCTAGGTCAGAGAGGGAGATTGCATAATAGGAGAAAAAAGTTAAGGATTGAATATGAAAATAGACTGGATTGCTGTGACCTGGCGCAGGACTCGGTCAAATGAGTGTACAGCCTGGAAGCCTACCTGCATGCAGCCATTCCTTTTAATCCCCTCCTCTGATTTTCCTAATCTTAGGCCTCCCTGATCCACACTGGTTATTCTCTTTGCTCCTTCCCCTTAGCAGGCCATCATAAGTTTTGCATGGTCTGAAGTCACTTCTAATATCCAATAATACTGAAGTTAACCACATTTTATGTTTCTAATCAGTGACAAAGTTCAGCCTGACCCTCCTCACGGCTGGGCCCAAACTGTTGCTTTAATGGTTCATCAGGCACTGACCAACATGTTCTAGTTCCTGTTAATGTCTCCTTCATCACCTTTTGGTTAATTCCTGAGTGTCTGTGGGGTTAATTTATCACTTTCCTTGTTAGTGGTTTATTCTGTTGTTCCAAATAGTCCTTACACTGCCTCCATTTGAGTCTGTTGAAGTTGATACAAAGGCCTGAAGGCTGATTGAACTGGGCAGGGGAGTGGTGGTGTGGGGGTCTGGAAATTGATGCATGGACAAGCCACAAATAATATTAGGTAGATACAATAATCTTGAGAACAAGAAATTACATAATGTGTGTCCCAATATTTTTATTCAGGGAAATAGTAAATGAACATTCCCAAATGACACCAAATCAGTATTCCCAGTGGGATGGGACTGTGGAGTATCACAGTGCTAATAGCACTGGTGAAAGCAGGTGACAGTGGTTTGCAAAATATTTTGGGGGATCCTGGTAAAGGAGGCTTACATTTGCTGGTGTTTTAAAATACATGGTCCCAGTGTATGGGGCATCTACACTTGCACTGGTGGCTGAAGTGCAGTGGAGGGAAGGAGGCACTCACAAGGACATCATGCCTAGGCTGGAGGGTAGGAAACTGAGAGAAAATACAAGCAGAAAAACATGCCAACAAAAAAAAAAAAAAAGAGAAGGGAAAAGCTGTCAGGACTATAGATAGTACAGGATTAGTTCTGCAGCAAAGCTCACCTCCACAAGCATTGGGATGTATGCGACAGAATCTCACCCCACACTCTCAAGGGCTGCAGGAAACTGCAATAAAGACATGAGCATTTCCAAGGGCTGAGGGTTGGCTTCTGTTTGCAGGTATAACCTCTGCTGCCTTTTGTTGTTCTAAAAAATTGAGCCACATCACTTTGTTTAGTTCCCAGCAGCTTCTTTTTTCCCTTTAGCACAAAATGCACAGCCCAGGCACACAGCAAACTCGGGGCTTGGACACACCCTCAGCTGTACCTGAGCACATCAGTGTGGCAGAGTGGTATTCAGAGCAGGCAGCTGCTGGGGAGCTGGGCAGAAGGTGAGGTATTCCTGCCTTTGGAGGCCACAATTCCAGTGCTGTGTTGGTACTTTTTTTTTCTCTCAAAAGTCCAGCCATACTGCTCTGTGATCAGGACAAAAAATAAGGCAGGTAGGTAGTATTCTTGTCCTTGGAAGTTTGTTCTTTGAAGTCTGATAGGCTTTGGTACTGTTTACTCCCAGGACAGACTCTGCAGTCTCCAGATCTAGAAGGAAATCCTGCAGACAAAAAGCCAACCTGCCTCGCCTGGAAGCAGAGGGCATACTTGACTGCTGAGCTTCCCATTGCACCTCTTCCAAATGAGATGAGACATCAACAGCTTTTTGAGACACACACAGCTTTCTCCTGTCCTGTCAGCCTCTTTAGTGGTTTCCCTATGGGGGGGTTATTTGATTACATTACCATATAGCACCATAACTCCCTACTGATCTCTGATACTGATCAGCAGGAGCCAGCATTCTCCGCCTGCAAGGACAGATTCTCTGCTCTCATGTGTAAGCAGGTATCTGTTCTCAAAGGAACATGCACTGCCTGAAAAGATAGGATGCTTCGGTCTGTTTTAGTCTAAATTTCTGAGGAAAAATTCCCTTTTGTCTGTGATATGGGATGTTTTTTGATGTGTAGGTAAGAAATAAGGAGTTTGCATCTTACCTAAGGCAAGCTTTTCCACCATACCTGTTGCACAGAAATAAAAACGTACAGTGCATATTTCTCTAAAATACACTGAAAAAATCCCACCAAAACCAACCAACCAAGAAAATTAAAAGATCAATTTACTATCAACTTAATATAGATTTACCATCTAGTTTAAACCTTATAACACTGTCCTGGAGTCTTATCTACACATTTGTAAAGTTATTCTTTTTCAAGAATAGACAGAAAATACTGGAGTCCCTCCGAGTTTGCTTCTGTAAACTCCATCTTATCTTAAGTAAAATTCCCAGGAGGTGCATGCTGAGGGGGATCCTGGTGGCTTTCTGTGGGTTCCCATTCTCTCCGTGCTGGAGGGGATGCAGCTCAGAGTCCCTTCACTGTCATGTTATGTTTTAAGCTTGCAGTTAAGTATGTGATGAAATACCACAGTTTGGGAGGAAAGTTGCTTTCAGTTGTTTGCTTTTCTCTGTGTCTTCCCTCTGCTCTCTCCAGGCAGTTCTCTTGGCTTCAGGGAGACACGCTTTCATGAATGTCCCTCGTGCTTTAGGAAAACTGCTGAGTGCAGACCAAAGGGACCCGCGGCTGAGGAGCAGCAGGGCACAACCCTGTGGGGACCCCCTTTTGCTGAAACTGTTTATGAAACTGTAAACCAAGCTGCAAGAGGGAGACGGTCTGGAGGCAGAGGGGAGGGGGAGCTCATTCCTCCTCCCTCTCTGTCTCAAAGCCTTTTGCTTTCCAAGCTCAAATGCAGCTGAAATCTGACGCCTGGACTGCACACACAGTGAGACGTGGGCATGCCCTTGCAGTGCACTGATTTCCTCTGCAGCTTGGAGAGCCAGAGCCGCGCTGAGGCTCAGGAGAGGAGTTGCTCCATCAGGCAGTGAGTGCCACATCACTGTGCTGCCTGTGCAAGGGGCTCCAGCATGGTCCTGAGGCTCCTGCTCCTCCTCGGTGGGCTGCTTAGGGCCACCAAGCCAGCACCCCGCTGTGAAACCGGCCAGGAGACCCTAGGTAAGGCTAATCACCCCAAAAGTCCTCCTTCTTCTCTTCTTTCTTCTCCTGGAGATAAGTAAAGAGTTCCAGCTTCAAGGAGAGGGAGGCAGGAGCTGTCACTCTCCCCTAGAGATGAGGGGGATCAACTCTTTGGAAATCTGCATACTGCTGGTGATGAAACTGGGGTTGTGCTTGGGAAGTATGGATGGGAAGGTGGGAGGTGTGTGGCTCTGCAACAGAAAAACAAGGCTGTGATGTAAGGGAACATAATGACTCCTCATCACTGTCTTTAAAGGTGTTGTAGAGGTGTCTCTCTGTCAATCTGTGGAGTTGACAGTTGTTAGGACCCCCCTGACTGTTATGGGGAATGTAGAAGGTTCACCTCATCCCTGGCATTGCCTTCTAGGAATGTGGTAGTCAGATTGCAAGAAGGTGAACTTTTGACCTTCTGTATGTTTTTCTGCTTAAGAAAAAACGCTTTTCCTTACGTTTAGCTTTAGGTCATTTATTTCAAGTCCAAAGTATGAGATTTATTAGGATCTGACAGCTGTAGGGCGTGTTTTAGCTTGCTATAAGCAATATGGAATTTGTATGAGTTGACTGGCTGGAAAAGCAGATTTACCCTTTAGAATAAAGGTTAGATAGGAACATGCTGCTAAATTAATTGAAAGTTTTGATTCAGTAACCAGTTGACTAATAACATATATTAACAGTGCCTTTTGAAAATACATGCTTTTTTATCGAGTGTGCTTAATTGAAATTTCATTTATGTGGGGACAGTGGAGACATGAATTCAGTGTAGTGACAAGGTCTATTCCAGGAAAACTATTTTCAGAGTTTAAACTTAAAATGAGTCATAAAAATATTTATTTTATGGGATTACAGGAAGAGATAAGTTAACCTGAAACTGACCTTAATGTTACCCAAGGAAATTCAACTATATTTCAGTGCTTAAATATAAGGCATAGACTGTCACTGGCATTGAAGTGCTACACAATACAGTCCATGTGCCATGTACTGCATATAATTTGAGAGTGCTGTTCCCATGAACATCAAAGTGAGGTCTACCACAGCCTAAAGGGATTTTATTTTTGGATAAAGCTGCACAAAGAGAAGTGTTGTAGACTATTTACAGCCAATTACAGGAAGAGGCTGCATGGTTTGCAGCATGACCTTTCTCTGTGAGGTATGATTCTGCTCCAGTTCCAGCTGATCAAAGTCTTGCCATGGGATATTAATCCTAGCAACCACAAATGTATGGATCATTGAGGGGTGACTCTGAGAGTGTTTTGTGTGTGTTGGCAGCTGTGGTGTCTTTAGGGCAGGGCTTTCAGAAAGGCAGCTGAATATGCTGGTAGAGGGATGGCTAAAGGTAGGGAAAGGGTGCTGTCAATTGTGTGCCTCGTAGGGGACACACTGGAGGGCTGCTGGAGCAGGCAATAAAGTAGCAGCTTGGACATTGAGAGACCTGAGAGGGTCAAGGGTCTTTCTTTTCTAAAGGGGGGATAAGGTCATGTCAGGCCACGTGAAAAGAAAAGGCCCTGCACTGAGGCACATGTTCACAAATGAACCTTGCAGGTTCTCCTCTCAGCATTCAGGGCATAGGCTATATCTTCAGCTGTCGCAGTGGGATTTTCTCCTGTGTTTTTGGATACCTTGTGTAGGTCTTGCTGTATCCCAGTGGTCAGACCAGTAGTGCCCTGCAAGAGGAGACCAGCCTTCAGCTGGTCTTGCAGGAGAGAACAGCAGGAACCAATGCCACTGTCTGACTCCCAGCAAGGCTGGAGCTGCTTTCTGCAGGCTCCCTGGTGGTATTTGTTCTGCAGTGACTCATTTCGCTTTTTTTTTTTTAATAAGAAGCCAAAATGAAACATGGTGTACAATACCAAGATCCTTTGAAAATGCTTTGTCCTTTTCTGTTAAGAAAAATATGGAAATGATTACTGTCATCCAGCTCCACAATATGACACAGGCGTCATACACTATGTGGTGAGCTTTTTGGGCAGCAGTTGGGAGCCGTGGCACTGTGGGAGGGCCCTTCTCCCTAGCTGTGTCCTGTATCCCTGGGGAGTCAGTAAGCTACTGTCTCTCTCAGTGATAAGATGCTACATGGTTCCATTGTGAGGCAGCACTTTCAGACCCTGATGAGTTTAACTGGCCTCTTAGCCTATAATGTGGGTGAGAAAAGTACAGTTTAGCATGTTTCCTCTGAGAGACGGCCAAGCTTTTTCAGAGGGAGCTAATAGAACAGGTTCCTGTTTATCCAAGTTGTGCGTCTCTGCTGCTGACTGCTGCTACATCTGCTGCTGATGTAGTCCAGTGGTAATTAGTTAAATGAAGTGCTTTATAATGATTGACAACAAAACTAAAAACCCAGAGAAGCAGATTGAAGTAATATGTTTTCAAATAGGTGACTTTCCTTGCAGCTGGGGACAACTCCACAGTTATGATGCCACCGGGGCCAGGCTAAGGATGCGTAATAGAATTATAGAATGGTTTGGGTTGGAAGGGACCTTAAAAGTCATCTCATTCCAACCCCCTGCCACGGACAGGGACACCTTCCACTAGATCAAGTTGCTCCAAGCCCTATCCAGCCTGGCCTTGAACACTTCCAGGAATGGGGCATAACAGCGATAAAACGTGTATCAACAGTGATACTAACAGCAAGAAAGCCTTTCCTTTCCTGATCACTTGTATTCAGGGAGCGCTTTATTGGGGAATTCCGGGGCAGGGGTATACCGGTGCTCCAGTGGCGTTGCGAACCCCCGGGGCTTACAGGGTGCGCGGGGAGGGGACGCCGCAGGTCCGCCCTGGCCGCCGACGGCTCCGGGCTGCGGCCACCGCCGCCACCGTCCGGGGCCGCGCTGCCGTCTGTGGTGCCACCGTGTGGCTCCTCGGCTCGCACACACGGCTGCGGGGAGGCACGGACCCGACCGGCCTCAAGCACAGCAGGGATGCCCGAGCCTTTTGCCGCCCTCCCGATCCCTGCCCGAGCGTTTGAAGGATGGTTCGGGCACGTGGCGCAGCCTGTCACATGACAGAACCGTGGAACTGTTACGGTAGGAAAAGACCGCCATGATCTTTGAGTTCAACCATGAACCCAGCACCACGGTGTTCAGCACCAAACCAGGTCCCTAGGCAGCACATCCACATGTCTTTTAAATCCTTCCAGGGATGGTAACTCAACCAGATCACTGGGCAGCCTGTTCCAATGCTTGGCAACCTTTTTGTGAGGAAATCTTTCCTACTATCCAACCTAAACCTCTCCTAGACCAACCTGAGGCCATTTCTTCTCATCCTTTTATTTGTTACCTGAGAGAAGAGACTGATCCCCACCTCACTACAACCCCCATTCAGGTAATGGTAGAGAAAGACAAGGTCCCCCTGAGCCTCTTATTCTCCAGGCAGGAGACCGGAGGGGTGGAGCTGTTTAACCTGAAGCTGCAGAGGTAGGAGAGCAGCCAGAGTGCTGGTTGGCAAACCTGTCACTTGTGGGTCTCCTCCTCTTCCAAGCACCTTGTTGTTTTCCTCATTTTGGCTTTCTCTTGAGAGAGACATTGCCCCATCCTGAGGATCTCTGACCTTAGTCATCGGAGATGAGAGGGAGTGGGGAGGTACAAGGAAGAGAAATGAGGAGTGAAAACCACCAAGGTAGGAGGCAGGGGACGGTTACAGTATTTCTTCTGGAGCCAAGAACAGGTTTTGTGACACTGGCTCCTCTCTGAGCTATGGCATTGAGTAAGACTGTCTTCTGGAAAGTCCGATTGACAGAAAAAGTGTATTCACATTTAGATGTTATACCTTTCCCGCCTCCTTCTCTGCAGCTCCCCACTCCACAATTTGCCATGGTTTTTGCTAAGTGAAAGGGGAAAAGAGGGAAAAGCTATTTCCTTCTATGACTTTCACACTAGCTCCAGCTTCATGGGACCTGGGAAAGTTTGTTCACCTGCTGTGGATGTTTCTCGTGCTGGTTTCCTGGTGAAACCTGTGCATACACAGAGGCAGAGCCTCTCCAGCTGCTGCTGCTCCTGTGATTGCATGGAGTGACCTGGCAGTGGGCTGGGATCTGCTCCCTGCCCCAGGGGGGTGGTCCCTCCTCCTGCTGTGGCTGGCACAGGCAGGTGCTGACATGGAGCATGACCACAGGACTGTGCTGCCACGTGTGGAAAAGCCCAAGCTGCAGGAATCTCACTGGCTGGACCCGAGATGGATGTGTCCAAGTTGTGTCAAAGCAAAAAAATGCAGGACTAGCATCCACATCATGCTCACTCACAAAATGAGAAATTCCTGTTCTTTGTGAAGCCAGTTGTCATCACTGAATCATGTGAGCTCTGCTGAATTCCTGCCAGTGGCTCTAGGATTTCCACACATTATTATTTTAGCAATGCTGGCCTTTAGCTCCATTTAACATGGGAAATGGGATCAGAAAGAGATACTTATGTGGGGAAAGTAAGTTTGTATTGAAAATAATATACACAGGTATGTCCTTATACTGCTGAAATGATTTTAATCTGAAGGCAAAGTTTTATTCAGAATACTTGCACACACATCTTTAAAGTGTGGGGGTGTGAATACATAGAAGTCAAAACTTGAACAAAACCCCACTGCTCTTAGTCACAGCTAGGCTTTCAGCAAGACTTAGTAACACTAATGGTTGATCCCCTGTAACATTTCTAGGCATTACCTCTCCCTTCCCACAGTCACAGTGTTTGAGGATGCTGGCTGGCTGATATCTACCGTGGTCCTCTTTGGGTTGCTGATGCCATCTGAGAGCCATCCTCTTCTCAAGCCTGGACCAAATGCTGGATACATGGCATGTGTTATTGCTTGATGCAGGGCTGAGTGTGGAGGTACCATGCAGAAGTCACCTATCATGTTGTGAGCATAGTGTTTGAGGCTGGTGGGCCATGTCATGGTCTCTTTGCTGGGCTTTTATGACCCATGGCTTTTATGGCTGGTTGTTTGTTTGGACAGCATCACCCTCCCTGGATGCAGTTGTCACAGATCAGTGGAGTTTAGGGACTTAGGGTTACTGTGTCCACTTCAGAAATAAAACTGAAATTTCAATCCCTTAATTTATCCTGTTGTAACTCCATTGATGTAATTGGCACCCAATTTTTAGGGTTATAATAAGATACACTTATCTGGGAGACAATATGAGATTAAGGCACAGATTTAAGTCTAGGTTATCAAATTAAGAGTCAATCTTTTGTGACATAAAAATACCACATTTGGTTGAAACTCAACTACTTACAGAGGAATCAGACATGATGTTAGTAATAACAGTTCTCATATATCTAAACTAAAGAAAACACAGAGTTGTTCTAGGGGGATGGATACACTGTTTAAAGAGGATGGGATGATGTTTTGGCAAAAGTTTTGGAAAGATTGGGACAGAAAAGACCCCTCAATTATTCAGACATGATCCTCCATCCCATAATATTCAACAGAATTGGGCTTACTTAAAGGAAAGCTTCTTACTGTGGTAGGTTGTGCCAAAGCACTTGGAGAATACTACATCCTTAGACAGTGGGAACTGAGCTATAAAGAGTGTATGGTCACAAAGTAAAGCTATGGAGGCATCACAGATCCAGATTACCTGGTTAATAAGTGTTTTCATCCTTCTTCAGGCAACCTGGCAAAAAAATTGATCCTGTAGATGATAGTTGTAGAGATTTCCTGACCTATTCCGCCTTCTCACCCCAGCTGTTGTTTAACACCATCATGCACCAGATATGAGCTGATTTCTCCCTCCTTCACTGACCAGACATTGAGAGATGATCTCCACATGTCTCCAGACCATCCTGGTGCACAGAAAATGCTTGTTCAGCTACAGCCCAGTCACACATGCAGCTCACTAAGCTTTCAGCCAGTTTGGCAACTGCTGGTCCACTTTGTTATCATCATCATCTTTGCTGCATTTTGTTTTCCCAATGGGTAATTTTTCCCTTGCAACTTGGAAAAGATCTCAGCTGAGGCCAGAAAAAGGCATTTAGTAGGTTTTGTTTAGGGAATTATGTTTATGTTCAGGGTTTTCAGCTCCTGAAGAACTCCTTGGAGTAGCACTTACCAGCCAGACACAGCTGGGGTGACTCCAGAGTCACTAGAGGCACCAAGGCAGTTGTGGGGACAGACAGACAGATAGGAATTCTCTTCATCAGTTCTTTTAGGCACCTGCAACTGCAGATATGTTTAAGTTGCATCTGAACAACTAGAAACAAGGGAAGATTACTGGTGCCCACTAAAGCTGTCTTTGTGCCCTTGCTGTGTGACAGGTCTTTGTGTGCATCTGCACAGATTTTGACCTGGGGTCCACAGGTTGTGAACTTACATCATCCATGGAAAATCTTCAGCACCTTCTCACTGGCCCCAGAGAAGTTCTGAGAGAAAAACAGTCCAGAAAAACAAACAGTCCCGAAAGAGCTGACTGCAGTGTCATTGCTGTGGGAACACCTTCAGTAATTCAATAAAAAATGGATGTTTAACCAAATGCCAGGCAGCAGGTGGGTTAGAAAGAAGGGTGATTAGCAATCAACACTGGCTTGCATCTTCCTGCTGTGATTTTGCTCTGCAAAGTGAAGGCAGATGAGGCATTAATCTCTTTCAGGTGCTTTCAGGCTTCTTCAAGTGAGGGAGCAGGGTTAAAGGAGGGCTGCAAATTCTCCTGGGCACTGCTTCTGCCTGTTGCAAACACATCCCTCCCCCAGGCAGTTACTGCAGGGTTAATAACAGATATTCCGTCCTCTACTCACAAAAGCTTTGATGTACCCAGAAAATGGAGTTAACCACATGGCTTCTTTTTGCAAGTACTCCTCTCTCCTCCAGTTTTCCTGGAATTTTTCTCTGTGGCTGGGAATCTTCTCCACTTCTGCCCCTGCATGTACACCTTAGGTGTGTAGCTGCCTTCTCTTCTGGGCTTTCTGCTCAACCATTCTCCCCCTGTTCAAGCTACTCAGCTCTCTCATTACTCTGTCACTAGTCCCCTTACATCTCCACTCCTCCCACACCCTCCTCCTGGTGATTCTGATCCATTTTAGTGTTATGTAATGGATCTTGTCCTGCCCTTGTCCTTGTGCTGTAGCTAGGAGCTGGCTCTTGAAGCAGGCTGTGCTTTGCCATTTCAAGGTGCTGTTCCAGTGTTTTACAAAATGGTGCAACTCAGCAGTGTTTGTATCTTGCTACTGATATTAAGTTTTGTCTCTTTAGAGACAAAGGCAGAATATCACTGAAAGACTGACTTGATGAGCCGTGTAGAACAGCTAGAAAAGTAATAGTAATATGATAAGGAACTGAAATGCTTTGTTTGGAAATGTGGAAGTTTTGACTATAAACAGACTAAAATGAATACATATGTTCTTCTAGTTTAAAAAAATATTGTAAGAAGCCCAGAGAACTGGGAGGGGGTGTGCTGGTCAGTACAGATCAAAATAGATGAGATAATTTATTTTACAAAGACCCGCACACCCCCTACCAACCTGCCTCACTGAATGATTTAGATATTTTTGATTTAAGACTGGCCCTTGGGCTTATTCCAGATCATCAATTTCATGAGTCTCCTGTTGACTTCGCTCTTGAAAAGGCAACTGGCCAGTCATGGTACTGGAAGTAGCTGTTGAGCTCTGTTGTCTCGGTTAGGGTTAATCACAGCAGCTTGCTTCCTTTGGTGCTGAATCATCAAGGGGAAAAAATGTAAGCTTGGCAGTAAAATATGTATGTGCTGCATTGTAGATTTTCAAGCTTGCCTTTGCAAATTAAAACCAGAAGCGTATTTTATAGAGAAAGCTTAGAAAGCTTGAAATGGCTTTTCTCCTCTTCAATAAGTTATTTTATCCATAATCTTAAATAGAAGCTGTGCTACTGAAAGGACTTTTGTAGCTCTGGTGGAATAGCTAGAGTACAAAAATAAACATAAAAAATTGAAAAGGCTGTTCTGGGTCAGGAAGAAAAAGGTCTCTCTGTACCAACCTGTCGGTGGATGGGACTTTGAGAGGAGGTGACACTGTCTTCCTTTGAGCTCAGGAAAGCCTTTGCACAAAAAAATGGAAAAATTTTAGACTCTTTCAAGCACAGAAGAAACAGTGACTGAAGCCTGCCAAGTGAATTGGGAGACCTGAGAAACTCTTTGTATGTCATTTCCTGTCATTTCTCTTATGAAAATGAAGAAGGGAGTGGCTAAACTCTTCTGGCATTGCCAGAGCTTAGAGAAAACAAGCTGCTATGGGTGGGGATGGGGATTTTCTGGTGATTTTTGTGTGCAGAGACCCAGGCCAGGGGGTGCAAGGTTGCAGGAACAGAGAGTACAGCTGCAGCCTGGGAGCTGGTGTTGGAGAGTTTCCTGCTGCTGGCTCTCCAGGCAGGCAGGCTCTGGCCCAGCTACATGTATCCACACTTACTTATATAAACACACATACTGAAGAATTATCCTTGGCCCCTGCAGAGCTGCACCCTCCAAAACATATGTAAGCATTGGAGTTAGGAAACATTGGGAAAGTCAAAACACCACATCAGCACACATACACATTTAAGGCTGGCTATAAAGTAAGGTTTGGTATAAACCAGACCTTTTCTCTCTTGCTTTTATGTGTATTGGCTCCCAATAACCTGACATCTCAAGCTGCTTCACTCCTGGGTGTTTACAAGACAGAGCTGTGGTTGATATATGGGTTAAATGGCAGCTGGCATGATGGGGAGAGGTGGCCTCTTACAGCAGAAAAAGTTGCATAGATATCTCTAGTAAGGAGAGACTGAGAGAAAATGCCATGGTATGCTGCAAAACTGTGAGGCTTAGATCCAGTTTTAGCTTAGATCTAGATTTAGGTTTAGATCCAGGTTCAGGAGCAAGGAGCCACTTTTGCTCATCAGTGAGTGAGTCTTGGTAGCTTTGAGTTTGTAAGGGGCATCCTGGATCACAAGTAGTGGAAAAGCTTTATCCAGTAAGCAGGGGTGTTGCAGAATCACCCCTGCTTATCACATACTGAGATGAATAACTTCCGTTGCCATGGAAAAGATTTATATGGATTTGGTTCCTCATCTCAAATATAGATTTATCCTCTTCAGTCAGCATCTTTGTTAATGAGTAGTAGCCATGTTGCTTAATAGATTTCCTCTCCCTATATAGATATGGTAAAAATGTTGAAGTGTAGACAACAGGTAGCACAGTCTGAAACCAGAGCTGTCTTTCCCTCTGCTGTGCTAACACCTCTTCCTGCTCACAAAAGGAGCCAGTCCTCAGGTGAACCCAGGGCCAGCACATGATTTAGCAGAATTTCACATCTCTTCCATCAGCTATCCATTGCTTCCTAATGCCTCTCCTTCTGGCCAGCTGGGCAGAAAGAGGCATCTGCTAAACGCAGCAAGTCTGCTGCTGCTCGGAGAGCTGGAGCAGGAAGAAGCAGCACCATGTCTAGACCCTGCCTGCTGCATTTTCCCTTCAGTTTCCTCTGCTTGTTGCCAGAACACCTTTTGCTCCAGCTGAATAAGCAGAATTCTGAGATGCCATTGAGAACAGGCCTGTGCCACATCTCAAACTGACTGATGGCTATAGCAGTCCTGCACAGCAAAAGCAGTCAGGGAGACTGTGTGTGCCTCAGTTTTGTTATTTGATCATTGCATGTTGGAGATATAAACAAAACGGAACAATTGTAGCTTGGTCCTGGAGCCAGCAGAGGAGAAAACACCTCTTACCTTGGAGGAAATGTGAGCAGCTGTAGAAAGACTATTCATACTCCCCAAATGCCCCATGAACAACTCTGCCCAGCACACACAACCCTCTAGTCTAAAATAATAGCTACAATACATTCATTTTTTTGCTCAGGAGAGGCAAAAAAGGTGTCAAATATTTCTCATCCACCCTTCAAGGTAATGAAGGGGACTCATTGCTAATGACCCTGGTGACACAGATAGTGTCACTCTCCTCGTTGAGATGTGGCTAAAATCAAGCCAGTCCTCCACACACTACGTTTTCCCCTCTGTAAGGAACATTTGGCTGACTCCAGACTTGTGTCCGAGGTCTCTCAAGTGTGAGTGTGATGGTGTCAGTATATAAGACTATCCAGATTCAGGAGGTAGTGACATCCAATTTTATCAGCAGGATTAATTGCTGGAGCTCTTACTAACGAGAGATCATTTATTTCTCTCTCCCAGCTAACACTGTACAAAATGCTATTCCTTGATTGTCCCCAGATGTAACACTACATGCAGTATCTGGTTGAGATGAAATTTTTTAGAAATGCCTTGACCTTAATAACTAACTCACAGAGGGGATTGTGCCTAGCTAGGGGAAACACTGAAATCCTTTAATGGAAGGCACTGGTGATGAACCAGGTATTATTTAATGCAATTAGCATAATGTAGTGAGGCAGGAAAGGAGTTTGTATGGATATAACTTTTTCTAGCTTGCTGCCAAACAGAACTTCTTGGTGTTGGGGATGGGCTGTTTCTGCTAGTTCTGATGCCTCATTTATTTTATGAGGTAATCTGGCTCAATTACAATGCATAATATAGAACCAGACTAATTTCCAGTTAAATGTCCCCCTCCAAGATAAAATCCCAGGGTTAATTTGGTTCTCATTACAATGACTTTATTTTGGCTAAAGAATGATCCACTCACTAGCAACACATATGCAGATGATTACATTTAAATAAATATGCCAGGAGTAGAAGTTTAAACTCTCTTTAGCGGGAAAGAAAGAAAACATAATGAATTTGGTCTTGTGAGGACAAATGCCCAATTTACTGAGCAAGAAGCTAAATGCCTGTCCCCCCAGTGAGAGCAAGAGGAAATAGCAACAGAAGAGATCCCCAGTACATCACAAGGAAAGTGAACCTAGTGCTGTTCAGGGTTGCACAGAGTGATTTAGCTCCTATGAGGCACTGGAGAAACCAACTCCAACACCTTGGTAGAAATATATTTCTTTAGTTGCCAGTATTGGAGAAGGACAATGTAAAATCATTGGCTACAGGAGCAAAGGAAGCATTTCCTGGGTCATCAAACCGTGTTCCTTCAAAATCAAGAGAGCATCATTTATTTGACCTACTAAACAGAAAGCAGAGGGGATCCAATTGCTCTTTGCAAACAGAGTGTGAAGGAATGCACCAGGGAATGCAGAGAGCTACTTAAGCTAAAGGACAAAGCTGGCACAACAACAATGGATATAAACTGGCCACAAATACTTTTAAACAGGAAATTAAAAGGCAATTTCTAGCCATTAGAGGAGTGATCTTTGGAAAAGCTTTCCTGTGAGAGTAGTTGTGGAGGAAAATAATTAATTTTAAGATATTATTAAAAGTGTGATAAAATACAATTGCTAGAGATACCATGAAGTAGGATGAGGAAGAAATAAAGTCTTTTCATATCTACCAAAGGCTGAATTACTTTAAAGGACAGGAATCCAAAACATTATGTGGGACAAATAGGTCTTTTAGGGGAGATCGATAAGACACTTTGATCTGTACAGAAGGACTCATATGGACTTTTAGACTAAACCAGATTAAAAAAGACCTAGGTTTTGATTAGTGAAATTTCTTAGGCACCTAACTGTGTGTGGATGAGGGTGAATGGGGTTTTTCAACTCAGCCTACTCTGTGATTCTGTAATATGTGCCTGCTGGGAATATGTGCTTGTTCCTGATATGGCTGGACCTCAGGACACAGAGCTGCAGCAGCCTCTGTGGGGATACCAGATCAGACAATTCCTAACGCAAGGGAGGAACCATATATACCCACCCTGTAATGATTTTTCTTTTCCTCTTTATTTACAGGTCAATGCCAAACTGCACAGAAAGGTATGAAGTGTCTTTCCTCACTGTGCTTGGAGAACCTCACAACTATAAGTATTTCTTCATGATTTCCTGACAAGTATTTTCATGTTGGTGCTACAGGGGGTTTTCTTACAAGAGAAATGTGCTCTTTCACAGAGTGTAGTATTTTGCTACTGTGACAACAGTGTTTGTTACCAGCCAGAGTCACCACCAAGAGAAGGATGCTCAACTGTAGACCCATTACTATCATATCCAGCAATTTTATGAAGAGATGTCTTTCTATTACTCTTTTTCACCTCTCAGTAGGTTGAAGGTATTACCAACACTTATCCTTCCTAAGACCTCCTAACTTGATTTCTTAAAAATTATTGGGTTTATGAGAACATACATATAATCATATTTATGGGTCTGCTTGCCTATGAGTGAGGCACCAGAATGACTTTTCATCTCTTTGGGCAATTTCAATCAAACTTCACGGACGGTCTGTAGTTTCAGAGATATTACACCCTGCAAATTCTGTGGGGCCAAGCAGAGAAAAGAGATAACTTAGTGATATGTTCCCCACTAAAGAAAAAAACCTCACACCTACTCAGGGAATCCATATGAAAAGGCAAGGACAGGGGAGAGAGTAATATCACAAATACACTTTTATTCAGGAATCTGAGTTTTTCTCACCAGCAAATTCCCACCTTTCTCTTAGGAATTCTCTGGTCAAATTCCTAAACTCAAATTATATCTCCAGAACCAAGTGTGCTTCTCATCATCTTTCTATAAGTGGTTTTAAACATGCAATTCAGTTTCCAAACTGTGTCCAGCCTACCTGAGAACTAAAGAAATAAGTTCATTGGACATGATATTTGTTATACTGTCTTTGAATTATTCAGAATGTCAGTGAAGAAAGTTATTTTTCCCATGTTCATCTCCTTTTCATAGCAAAATGCGTGGATATTGCCCTGAGTTCTTGCACCGATGTTGCCTATACTCAAATGGTGTATCCTAATTTTCTGGATCAGAAGTCTCGGGAAGTGATTGAGTACAGCTCCGAGTACCTTCTCATCAGCGTGCTGCACAATTTGCTCCAGGGGGAATGCAACCCCGACCTGAGGCTCCTGGGCTGCTCAGTGCTGGCCCCGCAGTGTGAAAAGGACAAAGCCATAAAGCCCTGCAGGCACGTCTGTGAAAACCTCAAAAAAAATTGCCTCCCTGCCTTTGATGCAATAGACATGGCCTGGCCCTACTTCTTAGACTGTGACCGCTTCTTTGCTGGGGAGGAAGAGGGGTGCTTTGACCCGCTGGCAAAGCTGCGAGGTGAGGAAGGAAGCTGCTGACACAGCTTGTCTGCATGGGGAGGGTCTCATCTCACTCAGCTTAACATATCTATGGCACAAAACCTCTTCACTTGTCATCTCAGCCTGTTGTCTTTGTAGAGACCTGTAACGTGTCATTAATTCTGTTCCACCGCTTTTAAACACTTAAGTAAACTGTGCTCAAGAAGTAGCTATTTCTCCCTCTCATTTAAAAAGAGCATCAAGACAGGCAGCTCAGGGCAAGGTGTTTGGATGCATTTAGATAAGCCCTGTCCTGTGTGATAGCTGTCTATACATTTGAAATATTTTATTTAAAAACTGAAACTTTCATGCACTCATAAATCTGTGACTGCCTGTCAAGCTTAACAGCTCATTAAAATATTCTCATTAATGATTGTCACTGATTTTTTTTGGATGAAAAAGATCCAGATAGCTGAAGAAAGATGAATCTCATAAAAAAAAAAAGATTCACCACATTCAAAGGGAAAAATCTGTACAATTTGTTACTAAAATGAGCTAGCATGCTGAAGGCCAAATTATAGCTGGAGATTACACAAATATTTGTCAGTGTGAATACGCATTAATAGAATTTTGCAAATAAAACATACCACAATAAACAGTGTAGGATGTACTACATACATTTGAGGTTTTGATTGCAGATTTATTTTCTATAATTCTTCTACTTATAAAGATATTTTGCAAAAAAGTGCAGGCTTTCATACAATCCTCTGAGCACTTTTATGGTTTTAAACACTGCGTTATGATTTTTCATTGCAGGAGAAGTAGATGCTGAGGAAGAATTGCCTTCAGACTTGCCAGCAACTTTTATTCAGTTCAAACACCATTCATATTCCCAAATGGTGAGCACGCTGAAGAAGACTGCTTCTAAGTGCTCCCACATTGCAACAACTTACAGCATAGGGCGCAGTTTTGAAGGGAAGGATCTTTTTGTGATTGAGTTTTCAACCAAGCCTGGACACCATGAACTGCGTGAGTTATATCAGTGCTGATCAGGTTGCTTGAGGAGAGACCAGATTATCCAAGTGGAAACAGGCCCTTCTACTGGGACATCACTTAAACTGTAAAAAGCATTGATTAAAAAACAGTTCTCCTCCCTCGTGTTCCTGAAATACAGTGATAGTTGATGATTCCTTGCAGCAATTACAACCCAATAGCAATTTCTTACTGTTATGAGCTCTGTTCATGACCATGCTTGGTAATCCTGTTCTTTGTATGACGATGTATTTGGTTGCAGTGATATGGCTATTATTTATTTGTGCCCAAGATACAAATCTGGGATACTTTTCTGTTACTGACTTGCCCTCCCTATCATCTACCACTTCCTCACTGTCCTTCACATCCTAAAATACAGATGTCTTCTGAGAAGGCCTCACATACAGAAGGAGATTGTCACTAAAAAAGGACGATCCAGCACAGAAAACAATCCTCCTGAGCAGAAATTCATGTCAGTGCTAAACCTGTCAGTGTAACAGGAATTATGTTATCAAAGCACCTGAATAGAGGCTATTGTACTATATATAGGTGCTACTATATACATTAGGATGCGAGTCCTCACAAATTTTCTTTAGATGGGAACGGTGCGAATCTCTATTTTGTAGTTTCATTACTAAGACAGCAAGGGCCAGATTTTTAAGTGTTTTAAATTCTTCAAAAAGCAGATCATTTTCTAGGGCAGTATTAGGTATTATTTTCCAGTTACCAGCTCCCAGCTCAAAAATTGTACCTGACTAGATACAGTGGATTTCTGTGGTCATTGCTGAGAGCCTCAGATTGCTTCTCACAGAAGAGCTCCAGCATCAACACAGCCTCAGCAGTGTAGCAGAACTGACCTACATCTGACTTAATACTTTATTGAGATTATGATCTCAGGTCAGGCTGCTGTGTCCTCTGTGTGCTGTGCTGCAGGGGAGTCAGAGAGGACAGCAAAGACTGGTAGCTTTGTTTACTCTCAGCTGTGCTGCCTTGCATGGTCTAGAGGTATTTTGAGGTGCCTTTAAACTTAATCAGGTCCCAGCAGATGTCATAAACAGAGCAAAGATCTACATTACATTTTCCTGGCCTATCATACTTCCTCTCTTTTCCAAAGAAAATAAGTTGCAGGTGTCTTTTTAAGCTTATACTCCCTTTTCCAGGAAAACACAAAGCCTATGAATCAGGCTTTTAAATGAAAACTCTGATATGGCATTATAAAAGATGGTAGTTTAACACATTTCCTAGCATTTTTCTCTAAATCTGTTGCTTCATGCTGCTCAGGACAACATAAAAGGAGGTGGAAATAGCTCCAGAGCTGGAGATTTTGTCAGCCTGAGAAAGCGGCATAATAGCTCTGTGCCAAGCCCCCTCCAGTATCTAGTGCTCAAGGCTGGCCAGGATCAAAGACAAAGACGAAGGAATAGACAGGAAAGGGTGTCTCCAAAGTGCACCTATTTTCTACTTTCCATTAGTCTCTAAGGAAGGAAATTGAGAGAATAACTGCAGGGAATTGTGTTCCTAATAGGCTTATTCCAGGGTTATTTAGCCTGAAAGCCCCTTTTTATTCATAACCCAACTTCTTATCCAAATAAGGGGGTAATATATTACACATCTGCAGGTCGTTCCTAGGGTCTGTGACAAAATGAGGCATTGAAGCCGCCCAAGGTAGGTCAGTGTGCCAGGGCTGTAATTTGTTCCTTCCCAGCCATGGCTTGATGTTTTTGTTTTCATCATCCTTTGCTCACACTTAATGATGACTCTAGTGAAAGCTCAGACCAATGATTGCCTCTTACAGTTTGGAATCCTGATAGTTTGGACTTAACTTTATTTCACACTATTTAAACTGTTGCTGAACTGGGGTTTAACAGAGGGAAGTTCAGCTGGAACTGCTGTGCTATTTGCAGGAATGTGCAGATGAAATTAGTGTAAATAAAACTTTGACTCATCAGTAAGAAACTTAGGTTAGTCTGATTTTGGAAGCCACTCAGGTATAATCAAATTAAAGCATCTCATTACTTCATGTTCCACAGTCAAGCCAGAATTTAAGTACATTGGCAACATGCACGGAAATGAAGTTGTGGGGAAGGAACTGCTGATATACCTCGCACAGTATCTGTGTTCAGAGTATCTTCTTGGGAACCCTCGCATCCAGACCTTGATTAATAACACCAGAATTCATCTCCTGCCTTCACTCAACCCTGATGGGTATGAGCTGGCTGCAGAAGAGGTAAAAATTTTATTATAAGGAGATGTTCAGGCCTTCATGTTTCTACAATTCCCCATGGGTGAGAACAAACTGGGAGGGGAGTGTCATGTAAAGGAGGGAACATTAATAATTGACTGCCAGAATCCCAGGTGTGGTTGGTGGTGCAGTGCTTTCCAAAGATGATGTGAACAGAACTAAGAGGAAATCAGAACCATATTTGTCATTTTTGCTGCCTGCATATGATGATGTAGGAATGACTGTGTTACTTTTTCACACACTTAGCACTCTCTGCTATCTTTTCTAGAACAAAATGCCTACTGACTCACTCTAATGGCTTACATTGTGTTATAAAGAAATGCAGTTTAGTACCATGCAATAGATGATCCTCCTCTTTTAAAACTGTAGATATAATGAAATGTGAATATTTTCTGTACTGTCACAGTTTCATAACGGATGGCAGTTTTCAGAGATCAGCCCATGTCTGAGGGAGACCTGTGAAAACAAAGATTAGTTACCTGACATTCTTCTTTTCCCCTCACTGTTTTCTCTACCACTACTAGCATGATACTAGACCTTTCTTTCTCTTGTGGTGAGCTCTGTCCATTGTATGAGTCTGGGGTTATTGCACTCTGCCTCATGCTGTCTTGCGGCATCAGCTGTATTTTCTTTTTCTCGTGCTCTAACCCACCCTGCATGCTGCTCTAAACAAGAGGCTCCTGTGTTCCTCTCATGAGTCACATCGCTGGTGAGTGAAACACTTCCTGAATGCTAGTTAGTGCATTAATATTCATGGGGACAAAATGTGATTAATTAATAAGTGTGGGTTTTTAACACTGCAGACATTTTCAGTTGACTTCTTTTAAAACTTCCCTTTGATTAATCAATTTCCACAAAGTGCTATTTTTGGGACAGGGACCTATTCTGAAGTTGGCTTCTGTGTTACAAAATAGGGGGCTGGTTACAATGGATGGGTCATCGGACGACAGACAGCTCAGAACTTGGACCTGAACAGAAATTTCCCAGATTTGACATCTGAGGCTTACAGAAGAGCTGGGATTCGTGGGGCCCGTCTGGACCACATCCCCATTCCACAGTCCTATTGGTGGGGTAAGGTATGAATTACACATTCCATAAATTATATATACTACAGAGAAGCTCAGGAACTAAGAGACTGAGATTGCTTGTTCTGAAGTTATTTGCTTGTAACCAGATTTTATAAGTAAGACTGAAGTGGACAGGCTCAGAATTGTCATGAAAATGTGGTGTAGGTCTGGCCAAAGAGGCAGGTGCCACAAATCATTTGGAAAATTCGTGGATAATATAAATTTTGCTGGTTTAGATGAAGAATAATGACTGTTAAAAGGGGGTCACAAGTGTGTAATGATTCATCATTAGTGCTTTAAACTGTGGTGCATGTTAAAGACTTTTTGGATTTGGTTGCCATTGCACCAAGCTCTGCACAGGTTTGATGCAATAGGAGTTCCTGCCATGGAAAATGTACAAAGGCTGCATGTAAAGTTGTTTACATGTTTAAAGAGGATGTTTATAAATCACCATAACCATATAGAGCAGTGGAAACAGCCTGTCAAGCTGCAGTGCTGCTGGAAGGGAGAGTTGCTGCTGCCAGGATGGAGCAGCACTACAGGGCCTCACACCCATCCTCACTAAGCTCTGTGTAATGTCAGGAATGCAAAGCTCAGCCCTACCTGTGTTGCTGGCAGCCCAGCAGCCCCAGGCACTAACAGCTCTCAGGGGAACTTAGTTGCCCTTGAAAGAAGAATCACAGGAAGCTAAATCAGTAGTTCACACATTGGGAGCGCTGCTTTTCTTCTGCTTTTAAGATCATTTTATTCTAATTCAATATTTGTTGCTGGCACAAAGCCTCAGACAGGTGGGGAACAGGATTGTTTCAGCATCTGGTGTTAGCAGAAAATTTGAAAGATCATACTTCAGTTTCTTACTCTGATGCAGGTGGTCTTATATAAAGCCAGGTCTAAATCCCAAAGGCATGCCTGATGCTGCCCCAGTGTTCTGGCATCCCATTTCACGTAGTAAAATCTAGATAAAGCACCCCCACTTCCTCAGGATAATGTACATATGAAGATGCAAGGCTGTGAGAGGCTCAGTAATGCACAGTGTATTAGAACACCAATTTCTGCCATAACTAAACTCAAGTAGTTTATTCTATTTTATGCATGTAATCACAGATCCCAACTCATGGCATTGGATTTCTACATGATTAAAAGGTCACAAGCTTAAAAGTTTTCAACTTTTGACTGCGTAATAACAGATAACAGTGAGCTGGTAAATGTAAGTAGAGTACAGAGGCTCAGAAGGGGAAAAAAAGGTTGAGAGCTGTGGAGCAGAGCCTGAGGCCAAATGAAAATAGCTGGGAAAAAAGGGGATTTTAGGAGAAAAGTCAGAGAGATTTTGATTCACCCCTGTGGTGAGTTTCCCTAGTTGGATGCCAGGTGCCCACCAAAGCCACTCTATCACTCCCCTCCTCAGCGGGACAGGGGACAGAAAAAGACCTAAAAGCTCATGGGTGAAGGTAAAGAGAGGGAGAGATTGGTCACCAACTACCATCAGAAGAAAAACAGAATTGACTTGGGGAAATTATTTATATGTCTTTTATTTATTATGAATCAAATCAGAGTAGTGAGAAATCTTAAATTAAAACACTTTCCCCCCGACTCTGCCTTCTTCCCAGGCTTAATTTTGCACCTGAATTCTATACCTGTTTTGCCCCTGTGGTGCAGGGGGATCAGGGGGACTGGGAATGTGGGATGTGGTCAGTACATCACACGTTATCTCTGGTGCTCCTTCCACCTGAGGGGGAGGGCTCCTCGGACTCTTCCCCTGCTCCAGCGTGGGAAGGAAAGGATGGACATGTCCCTCCAGCCATGTGCTCACTCTCTCTGTGTCCAGAGGTGCAGGGTTGAGGACCCAGGCAACACTGAGGAAGGACAAACATGTCTTTGACCCCCTTTTTTGCCAGTGCAATCTGTGAGCTTGTCTCACACTGTGCAGCCCAGAGTCCCTGTAACTGGATTTCCTGGCTTTAACCTCCTCCCTCTCCAAGTCCTGTTTCTGGCCTGGTTCTTCTGCTGATCTGTGAGATGGTCAGTGGCAGGCAGACACTTGCAGAAGTCATTTTTATAACCATGTATTTAGCTTTCTTAAACACTGTGTAACATCACAGCAGTTTATAGAGGGATGGGTGGAGACAGCCCAACATTGCTCTCACAGCTATCACCACAACTCTGCCCCAGCAGTAGCGTGCTGGTCACCATGGGTTGTCTGTCACCACAGAGAAGGGACCAGGGAATCTTGGCACACAACCACGCCCTGCCTGAGCTCTGCCTCACTGGGTGCAGACCTGGGGATGCAAATACATCACTTCTCCTGCAAACCTTTTCTTGTTTTTAAAGAAGAAATAAGGTGGCTATCCAAGCAATCATCCCTGAGAGCACCAAAGCTTAGGGAACTTCTAGGTGCTCTCCTGGCCCCAAAGCTGATCCTCACATAAACAACACCCAAAGCATCTCCAAATCCATATGCTTTACAGAACAAATGAGGGAGCCAATGTTCCTGTGGCCTTCGTGTCACCACAAGACGTCCTTGCTGACTGTAGTTGTCTATGGTTCATAAACCTGGCAGTAAGTGGTCTCACAGCCTTGTGTCTCCTTTGCTGGTGGTACCACGGGACTGCCAAATCAGCTCTCCCATAATGAACCTCAGTTTTGTGAAGAAGACGAACCCATGGCTCTTACAGTAGTGCTTTGTGCATGCAGGAACATTAAGTCAAATGTTTCAACACCAGCCTCTCAGCTTTCATTTACTTAACAGTGTTTGTTACCTGCCTTATTAAAGTAATTACCTGAGTGTTGCAGGGCATTGTATAAAGATCAAGAAGCAGAAAGTGAGCTCTCAGCCGGAGCTCCTGCTGCCCAAAAGCCTGGCTTTATATAGCATGTTTTGTTACCCACTATTATGAATTACTATAATAAGTAGTCTGAGGGCTCAGACAGACAGACTTCAGGCTTCATCTGAAATAAAGTCAGTTCAATTGGCTTGATTCAAACAGAATTTGGAAGTCTATGCCAGTGGAGGTTGGCATAATCTTTAGGAAAATTAGTCTGGCTGCATTTAAAAGGGAAAAAAGAAATCTTTGAAAGCCGTGGAGACAGTGACTAATTGCAGTATAATTGACAGAAATGAGATTCAGGTTTAAAAAGGGTAGTGGCCCTTCTCTGTACTCATGCAGAAATAATTTAGCTGTTTTCTAATTGTGCTCTGAATCGGTCTTGTGAGGTGGGTACTTTAAAATTGATCTCATCTAACTTCAAAGCAAAAGCCCTGGTGAAAAAAAAAAATCAAACCCCACAAAACCCACATTAAAGAAAAAGTCAAAGGCCAGAGTGACATAGATAACATCTGCTGTCATCCAGTGGAGCTGAACCCGGATGTGCACATTTCAAAGCCTTAATCACTGATGTCACTGAAATGCTATTAAGATAAAAATAGTGACATTGAAACTCCTGGTTTTCCACAACATTCACTTCAGTAAGACACTGGCTCTGTGGGACAGCAATGTCTTGGAGCTTATGCAGGTATCTACTTAGCCAGTTGGCTGATCAGGATGAAGGACTGAAATTAGGAGCTCTCAAATAAAATTGTGCATTTTACTCTTGCCCACTGAATTGCAGAAGCAACTTAAAAATCTAATCAAGGCCCAAGGCTGCTGTTTGAAAGCAGGGCTGATGCTGTGTCAGGCATGGCCTCTGTGGCTGGGCAGCAGGAGCAGCGGCAGCTGCAGCAGGACAGGCAGCTTACGGGATTTTGGGGCAGCACCCACCTCGGGAGTGCTGGTGTTATGGACTTGGAGGGTGTGAGCTTGTTCCAGGTGCTCAGCCACCCTGCGAACTCCCAAACAGGGATCCATGGGGCAGGCAGTGACACTTAGAGCCCCTTACAAGCCATCTGGGGTCTTCTCCTCTTCAGAAAAGATGATCTCAAAGAATGAACTTCCAGGGTTCTGGTGGGAGTGGCTGGTTCAGTCCCAATCACTACCGGGATAAAGGTCATCATCAGATCATCCCAGGACACTGTACAAAAGCCAGAAAAACAAGTACTTTGGTACACTTTGGACACTGCCATGCTCCTTATCAGGAAGCCTGGGAGCTGCTTTCTTCTCCCACTTCTGCACTGTGTGAGTAGGTGTGTGAGACTGCAAAACGTTCTTTCCATTTGGAATTCTCTTTATCTGCCTTTTAATTTTTTTTTTCATGTCGTGCTCCTCCTGGAAACTCTGTATTTAATCTTCCCTGTAATGTAAAAAAACCTTGATTAGGTTTCTGGTGTGCAAAGTGCATTCTGTGTGTTCCTTAGCTGATCAGACTTTACCTGTTACATCCCATTTTTTAAGTTGCCTCTTTAAAATGCCAGAGTTGAAAGGGTTGTGACACAGATTCAGAGGCTACCAGTAGGCTGATAGACAAAATGAACCTGGCCTGTTTCTCCTGGGGATCAATGGCACAAACTGGCTTGTGTTCATATGCTAATCACTAAACTACTGATTTAATGATTCACCCTGCAGCAGTGGGAGACTCAGGATCCCATTTCTTCCCTAGTACAAGGTACAGCCTTTCACACGTTCAGTGGCTAAAGGCACCAGTTCACATCAATAGCTACAGAAGGGCATTTTAAGGAAACCTGAAAACTAGAAGGACTCAATAACTATGGCAACTATAGGGAGGTGGTCTCCTGCTTGGGTCAGGAATAGACAGAGCAATATCTTTTTAAATCATTCCAGGTGAATCTATGTTTAGACATGGCTTTTTCCTTGGCTTTCTGCCTCATTGATGGAGCTATAATACATCCATGGTGCACCTTTGTTTCACAGTGTTTTTCTCTGCTCCACACCTGGGTTTGCGAATCCCCAAAGGTTATTTTAACAATAGCAGATTAGGGACTGATCCAAAGACAACAGGTATTACAATTGTTGAAACGCAAATATATAGGTCTTCAGGGGTTTTATTCAGTTGGTTTGGTTGAGTTTTCTTGTTGGTTTGTTCTGGATTTTTTTTTTCCCCTGCACACTGTTAGTCACTAGGCACTCTGCAGCCCTGGCTGCCTGGTATTCTGACAGCTGATGGAGTCAAAGCAAAGGGTGATAAGTAATTCCTAAAGCAGCCCTAAAGAGATGCCGGACTAAGTTCACCATAGCAGATCTTTCTCATTTTTATAAAACCTGCATATCTGCAGTTGTGCAGAGTCTGGATGAGCAGCCTCTGCCCTCCTCCGGTTTTCCCCAGGTAACTTCCCCCAGTATCAAGGAAAAGAACCTCAACTCTCCAGGGGCACTGGCGTGAGTGTGGGCTTGCAGGCAGCGGCCACCAGATGACACTGTTATCCCTTAGAATGAACTAACACCGGAGCAGGTCGCAGAAATTACTCATCGGAAACGGAGTGAAGGAGCATCCTGCATGTCGGCTGCCTGAACATCTCTTGGAGTCCAGTGCCCTCTCCCTTGGTCGCTGTTACTGAGGAGGGACTGCCAAAAACCCCTACATTTGGCAACTTATCTGCCACAGTTCACTGCAGGTAAACTGCAGGCATCGCTGCGCTTTATATGCATTAGTTTTCATTTATTTGCAGACTAACCTCCACCAAAGGATAGCAAATGCATTTTCAACAAGTGATGAGAATTTCAAATTTATCCCCCTATTCCAGCATATCCATTCAAAGTCAATCCTCCTGATTCAGAAATGAAATTAGATAGGGAGTTTGGTAAAGTAGCGATAAAATGCCATGAGTTTTGCAGCCTGAAATACTGCCATCATCATCTGAAAATGTCACTGTAATGAAAAGTTTGTTCTTCTGTCAAATTTTCTGTTTCTTTTTTTTGTTCCAGTTTTTCCACAGTGTATCCCCCATTCCCTGGGGCAAACTGACTTTCTCACCCCAGTAACTTCCGGGCTGGAATAGCCAATGAGCCTCAACATTCTCCTTTCTACACAGTTCCTTCTCCACTGGGCTTCATCCTGCCCAGGATCAGACCCTTTTGGAGCTGCATGGCTAGTCACAGCTTTTTTTTTTTTCTCTTGTATTCCAGGTGGCCCCTGAGACAAAAGCAGTCATGAAGTGGTTGAGGTCTATCCCATTTGTGCTCTCTGCCAGCCTCCATGGGGGTGAACTGGTTGTGACCTATCCTTATGACTATTCAAGGCATCCCATGGAAGAAAAAATGTTCTCCCCTACACCTGATGAGAAGGTAATATTGTTTCTGCAGTGTGAGCATATTGGTTCCATTTGTCGAACTATGGAAAAATTTTCTTTAAATAAATAACAAACTTTGATTAATTTAGATCATGTACATGTGTATATGTATGCGTGTATGTATTAAATATGTAATAAATCACATCTTTATATACATAATGCAAGTTTATATACATATATATAACATGAGATCAGCTCATTTGGGTAGAGCTGATGCTAATAATGCCAAAGTCAAGTGCTAAATCCCCACAGAGGCCTTTCACTTAAGAGTTGGACTTGATGATCCTTGTGGATTCCTTCCAACTCAGAATATTATGTGACTCTGATTTATACACTTACCTAATGTACTTCAAAATACAGGATTGTTTACACACTATCAGCTTGGTCTGGAAAGATTTACCCATCTTTTGTGAGGCCAAACATGGTTTCATAAAGCACAGATTAGGAAAATCTAGGCTTTTAATTTTTAAAGGGAGTAGGCTGTGATATTTTTACCAGTGGTTTCCAGAAGAAAAGGAGCAAGCCTGACCAGTAGTGTTATTTTCCCTTGGAATCCATGGGGAGTGGGGGGGAAACAAGGCTCTTTGCCATATGGTGGCAGCCTTGTAACATTTATTCCAGGTCAGATGAATGGGAATGGTTTCCCCCTCTTGTCCCTGGAAAGTTCCTCATTTGGGACTCACTGTAAATCTTCTGTGAAATTTTTTGCCATCTTTCCTATTTCCCTTTGGTTTCCTCAATCTAGTATTCATTGCCGACATGCAATGAGAACAGCTAGGAGAACAGCAGGATTAACCTCGACCATCAGGAGAACAGCTAGCTTTTCAACCTTCTAGCGTGTGCTAAAAATGTCTGTGGCCTCTTAAGAAAAGTGGTTCTTTATATAAACGAAGAGCAGTTGAAAATAGTCAGAAGTTGATCTTTGACTTCAAGCATCCTTTATCTTTGAGCCTATCTCTAGGCTGACTTCTTCTGAAATGACAGTTCTCACTAACACATTAAATATTTAAAGATTTATGACGGTTAAACATTTTCTGTATCAATCCATTTCCTCTGAGCTGTACAATGCCTACTGACTATGTGTGTATGAGAATGATTTAGCAGTAAATTTAACCAGGCACTGCACAGTAAAAAACCTGTGTAAGAAATATCTGGTGGGTGCTAATGCAAGCTGCAGAACCTCTTGCTGAGGACTGGGGGAAATCATAAAATTGTGCATTTACATCCCGCTGCCTGGGCTAGGGCTATCCTATGCATAGGTGGTGAAGGAATATTGCCATGTGTGCTTTATCAAGTGGTTCACCCCTGAAATGGAAGTACAGCAGTACCTCCATCATCTCCACTCAGAGACAGCATGTATATTTTGAGTGAAAGGGTGCAGCCATACAGACAAAGGGCTCTATCCCAGTGTAGTGCACAGCTGGACAAACCCTAATGGCACTCCTGGCTTGCAACAGAGTAAGACAGGGAACCTTATATAGGTGGCTGCTGCATAATCAGTGACTGCAAAGTCTGGAAGTTGGCTACAAACCTGGAAGTTTAGAACATATGAGGGAGGGCTGGGGATGTCCTCAATGAAGAATCAATTTTTCAAATGCAGCACAGGAACCTTAATAGCACTATCAGTATCACTTCAAATTTTGCACAGAAAGTTATAAAACCTGTACCTGTGAAGTGATCTGCATTTAAATAATCTGAGCTACAGCTGCTGCTCTCAGAGAACCTGCATTCCAAAATACAGTACTTTGGTTTAGCTGCCATACATTGGCCATAACCCTTGTTCTGAGTGCTGACCTGCCACATTTTTTGTGCAAGGGGACACTTGCAGCCCAGGTGAAATGCTGCAGAGCAGATAACAGCCAGATATTAAAAAATCAAATTCTGAGAAATATATTAAAACCAGCAGTTTGAAAATGCATCTCTTTGCTGCCACATCCATCATGGTGCTTGTGTGGAAGCACAAAGATCCTTTTTCCTCTGCTCCAAGACACTGCAGATTTCTTGTCTCTTTTTGGCCTGTACCACAGCCTGGACCAGTACCTGCTGAGAGCAAGGAGTCTCAAAATTGGACCGTGTCCTTGCACTCCCATTCTTGCATCTGGTTCAGCCCACCTAATTAAAATCTTTCCCATATTTTGGGGTTTGTGGAGATGGAGGTTTTAACGCTCTGTGTTACACAAGAAGCTGAATTGATGCCTCTGCTCACCAGAGCAGAAAGCCCCACACTAAGTCAAGTTCATTCCCTTTGGTGAGTTTAAACACTCTCTTCCCTCCCCCTGAAAAACACAACCTGTGATGGTCAGTGGGGTAAAAGCGCTGGCCAAGGTAACTGCCAGCACTGACCTCACTTTACTAAGTGAAACATCACACTACCAAAGTCACAAGGATTCCTGTGTTTTTCCCCTTTTTTTTCCCACTGTATTGCACCAAAATATCTACTATATTACACCTAAATATCTAAGTTTCCTTGAGGTCCATGACTTGTCATACATTGGCTTCTAAGTGATAACAAATGTATTGTTATCCAGGACCTTTTATTTTTTTTAAAGTGTAACTTTTTTTTAAATAGATTTCACTTGCTTTTGGAATTCTCACTTGCTCTTTTCACTATCACTTGTCTTCTTTCACTTGCACTAGAGGCCAGGCAAAAGCTTTATGCCTCTTGGTGTGAAACAAGAGATTGGTCACTGGAAATAGGACATCTGCAGATGTCTTTGTAAAAGGTGAGGAACATACTCCTAACTCACATAGGCACCTTCTAAACTTTATATCAAATACCTTCCATGGAGGGTTCAGAACTGGAACCCAAATTCCTGTAGAAATTAAAGATGTTGAGCCTGGCACTGAACTATTGGCAGTAAAAGTTCCTCTTAACATATTTAACTAACATCTATTTCTTTTCAGCAGAACTTTGAAGCACACTTAATTTCTGGTCTGGGCAATAATTAGATACATAGAAACTTAAGGGAGCTGCAAAAGCATATTGTATTAAGTCTGGATTTTTAGTGCCTGGTGATCAGAAGTATTTCAGTAAAGTCTCTCTACATTTACATTAAACTCTTTTTCCACCTTTCCTTGGTCACCTACCTGATCCCATAATTGGTTCAGCCATGTGATTATTAGAAACAATCACAAATATTAATCAATGTTGTTTACTTGATCATATTGGTCTCTATCCTTGATGACAACATCTAGGATAAAGTTTTAAGATCACTTCTAAAACTAGGATTTTAGCCACCCAATTTCTTGCACATGTGGTCTTAAGCAATATGGAATGAAACTCATGATCATGAATAGTAGGATCAAGTAGCATCTGATAACTGCTGTAATTTCAAAGTTGAAATCTGAAAGTATAGTCTTTGCAGATGACGTTCAAACAAACGAAAAGGAGAGGCAGGATTTTTGTACAAAGTGGAAATAACATTGGAGAAGAAGAGCAGGAACATGATTCAAATAAGTGGTTTCTTCAGATAACTGCTCTTTCTTCTGTCTTCACTACATGTTCTGCCACTGTTCCTTTCTGCGTGGTGACTGCTCTGCTCTTCATCAGTATCAACACTCTTTGGAAATCAGTGGTGACATCCTACATCACCACATCCTATCCTTCACTCTTTAGGAATGGTTTCTGCCCCACAAAGAAGCAACTGTCTCTGAGATCAAACTGGCAGGTTTTCCTGTGTCAGTGATAAGTGCAAAGCAAATTGACACTGTCTATTTCAAACAGCAGCACTCGGTGTGAAGATTTAGTTGGGCTGAAGGTAATACAGGTATTTTTCAAGGGGTAAAAATATCAAAAGCTGAAACAAAACCTAAAGGAGGCCTAAATTTCAACTTCAAAACCTGGGCTGCTGCCCCAGGTGGTAGATTGAAGCCAAGTATCAAAAAATCCACTGGTATTTAATATGTTGTCTCTGGCTAAATATATTAGATTGCAGAAAAGGACCCTAGAGAAGAAGACAAATGAAAACTTCACTGCAGAGCAGTTCATCACCTCCCTCAGTCTTGAGGACGCAGGGTGTCTCATTGTCTGGGCTCACAACAGCGATAGTTAATAGCACCAATGGCAAGGTTTTCAGTTTGCAAAAACAAATGTATTCAATCCTGTTTGTTGCAGGTGTTCCAAATGCTGGCTAAAGCCTATGCAGATGCACACCCCGTCATCTCGGACCGCTCCGAACTTCGCTGTGGTGGGAATTTTGTAAAACGTGGAGGTATTATAAATGGTGCTGAGTGGTACAGCTTCACTGGAGGTAAAACCACTTTACCATCATATCAAGTGAGGTAAAACCTCTATGTGACCTTTACAAGACACCAGGGTTTGAACAAAATAATTTTATTCATTTCAGTTTGTTTAAGGTCCTATCCCTGCAAAACACAACTTATAGGGGATTTAAGTAGTAAAATGTACACTGGTAACATGTATATGCAGATAACATATGAATTCAACCCCAATGTGACCTGAGAAAAGTTAACAAGTTATGCAAGGGTCAAATTTGTTATAGCTTATAATATCATTTCCATTTTCAAATCTGACATGTAGAAATAAATGCTTAATGCTATGCTCTCATTCCTTAGCAGCATGAGTCTGAATCCATCTTGTAGACTATGCAAGTGCTGCTTTTTCATCTGTTTAAATTAATTCTTTTTTCAGGGAGAACTACAAAAGAGACAAACATCCAATTCATTTGTCCTTCCATTGCTAATTTGATTTCCCCAGTAATAGTATTTTGTTTTCTTTAGGTTTCCTTCAATTCTGGCATGGATAAAATATCAGTATTCATAAATTTTCAGCAGTGCTTCAGTTGTGTTTTCTGATAGGACTCAGCTGGACCCCAAATAATTATGTTGAAATGAGACATTTGGAATGCTTTGGGGCATGCGTGAGAATTAGGTTTAGATATCTTTGGCTTACATTCTTCCCAAAATTATATCCAATGTCTTTTGTACAGAAACAGTTTTGAACATAATAATGGAAAAAGGATATTTCTGTTCTGGTGACCCTTGGCAATCACCTCTGATACAGCCGATTATACAATTACTGTGATTAACCAATCTTTATTGATCTGTTGCTACTTCTTGGCCAGGTGAATAATAATGTAAAATTATGCTTTTTTGCCTGAAAGAAGTGTCATTGTCATTAGTTAATTTATAGTTGAAACAAGTTGTAGAATTCTGAATTTGTTGAATACTTTTTATATATTAGCAAGTACTTTTTACAGCGTAATAACACACACCCACAGGGATGGGATTCAGCTGACTGCAGCAGCAAAGCTCCAGTTAAAGGCTACACGGCCTGTTCATGAGATCTCCTTTTTCTTTTTAAACCTATAGGTATGGCAGATTTTAATTACCTTCACACAAATTGCTTTGAAGTTACCGTGGAGGTAGGATGTGAAAAGTTTCCTTTGGAGGAAGAACTGTTTACAATCTGGCATGAAAACAAAGGTGCCCTTCTGAATTACATGGAAATGGTACTGCTCTGCTTTTACAGACCTTTGTGCTTACGGTTTTCCTTTTTCATTCTTTGTCAGAATTAATTTCTGTGCTTTTCTCCTGGTTAGATGTCAAGGTAATGCTGAATCAATCACCACACTCCACCAGGGGCCCCAGTGCCTCAGTTTGTCTAGCAGGACGCACAGGTCCATATTTTGCCCATGCTGCAGAACGGATTGAGGTTGAGGACTGCAAAGGCCTTGAAAATAGTGAGAAAGGGAATTATCTATGAATACTTTGGACAGCATTATTCATCAACTGTCCAAACTTTAACACTAGAAAAAACCCTAGTATTCAGAAAATTATGAATCGACATTCCTCTTGAAGACTAAAGCAACAAGACCTGCTCTCCAGAGAGCTTCCTGAAATTTTTCTTTCCATATTCCATATTTGTGTCCCAAACCCTAATGTCCCACAGCAAGAGATTTAGATTCAGCTAAAATCTTGATAGAAATGCCATTTACATACTTTCCATCTTGATTTCTTTACAAAAGTAGTTATTAAATATCTGAAGCCAAATCTTCTAAAGGAAGAACTGTGTGTCTCTGAGCATTAAAACATGCCACTTAAATGTCATTTTTAATAATAAGCTTAAACTCAGGAAAAACAAATACCTCCCTGACAATAAGTAAGTGAGCACAGAAACAGAAGTTGCCCATCTTTCTCTCAGCCATTAGTAGATTAGCTTTCTGTCATGCCTTATTTTGATAGAGTACACAGTAATTTAAAATTGTTAGGAGTGTTTTTATGGCCTTTCTAAGCAACCTCTTGCTACTTGTGGTAAGTATTATCATTCAATAAAGTCTACAGTACAGACCACCAAACTCATTTCGTTTTACAGCTGTCTGATGAAAATGAGTTTTAGTGAATCCAAATGGAGCTGGGTTAAATCCATATATATTACAATTGAAGTCTTCAAGATGTAAAGATTTTATAGTGTGACATACTGTAGAAGTCTGTGCCGGAAAAGCTTTCTGAGTAAATGCAGGACAGTAAGCAAAACAACTTTGCAGATAAGGATGACTGAATTACCCCCGATAAGGATTAAGTCTGCCATAACCAATTCAAACTTTTCTTATTCTGATATATACCAGGCTGTTTGGTGTGTGTACAAATCTACTTGGCTTAACGCACAGAAGTAAAATTCATTTTCCTAAATGCTGATCTCTTCTCCCCCTCAGAAATAAAATCAAAACACTCTGCCAAACTCGTGTGGCACTGACTTGAGGAAAAATGAAAAATAGCACATTTACTAAAGCAAACCAAAGCAACATTGTTAAAGAAATTTCACTTTTGTCATTTTTATACCATCATGTTGTAATTGCAAAATTATTATTGAAGTTGGATGAGGTCATACTACTTTGAGTATGTCTACACTGTAAATTAAATTTGAGTCTAAGATGACTCTTCTGACCAGATTTACTCTCTATCCATATGATAAATCCTCAAGTTCATGCTGAAAAGCAAATTGCAGTGCTTCATTATAAGGGATAGTTTTCAAATCCTTATATTGAGTTGTTCCTAAACCTTTCAGTGAATATCTTCACTCAGTATGGAATGGCCGCTTAACAAGAGCAGTGACAACGCAGCCTCACCTTAAATTAAAAAGTGCTTTCACTAGACTAGACTTTTTTTTCAAGCTTTGTATTATCAGTTACTGTAAAGTTGGATACTTTATTGGTTATTTTTAAACATCTTTATATTCCAACAGAAAAGCAAATATGTTTTTCCCATTGTTTTGATGCTTTGTGTTTTATTTCTATTCTTTCATGACAAGGGTACTGGGGAAGGGAAAGTGAGAGGAAGAGAAAAGAAGAAGTGGGGAAGTGAAGTAAAGAACAGCTCAAGTTGGTCATACTGGTCAGAGAAAAAATCAAAATGGAATTATTTTTCACTTGAAGAGGTCATATAGATTTTCCAATATAAAATATTTTCATTTTGGAACACTGTAAAAAGAGAACTTTAAGAGGCTTAATGTTTAAATACTTGGATTTTTTTTTTCTGTTTTGTTTTATTTTATTTAACTTTCAATATAGCTGCTTGTGCACCTCCTTGTATGACAGAATTCACATTGCTCTTTAGTTTGTCACCAAGCATGTTTCTCAGCAGCTCAAGCAGTTCAGTTCTGTACTTGTAGAAAAGGGAAAATGGCTGTCATACACACTGCTGTCATGACATTCTGACAGGCAGTGAAGTGTAGGCAGAAGAGTGATGATGAATCACAAGTACCTGAACTGATGCCTTCTCATTGTGTACAGAGCATCAGATTGGTTTTGAAAGCCTTAACTTTTCATTTCTTTGTGGTTCTGTGTCTAGGGCAGGCATTCAGAAACAGTCCTTAAATACTGTGGTCAGATCATGAGGTGCCAGTGATTTGTGCAGAGAAGGGTCTCTCAGTGCAGAGCCACATACCTAGCCCAAAAAAACTCTGGTTCCATTATCCCTTTCCCTCAGCCCCCTTGGAGCTCCCTAAATAGGGAATGTGATCTGAGGGGGCATTAGCGCCTGAGAGCCTCTGTAACGGGTTGAACTTTTTGACAGTTGTTTCCTCTCTACAAAGGTTTCCTTGTGATGAGGAGGTGATACTGTAGTAAGTGACTCCCATCTAACTTTGCTTTGCTTTGCCAGGTTCATCGGGGGATAAAAGGAATTGTGTCCGATAAGTTTGGCAACCCAATAAAAAACGCTCGTATTTCAGTCAGGGGCATTCAGCATGATGTCACCACAGGTAATATTTTTAGTTTAAGGTATTTCCTCAGGCAGAGTGGAAGCCCTGAAAGCTTAATCTGCAAAAGTATTGTCATGTCTGGTAGAAATGGCACCTTAATGGAGAACCGAAGGCTCAGGTGGGGATTTTCTTCTAGAATAACAAGAGAGAAGACATGCCAAGGTGGCTGCTAAGTCTGTCATTTCTGGGATGACAGTTCCTGATGTGAAAAATTCCACTTGGAAAAGTCTGCTGTCCACCAAAGCCAGTGTTTGGGGGAATATGGCAACAGCTCTGCTCAGGGGCTGTAATTCAGCGTGAGGAGGACTGGAGCCCTGATTGAGTAAGTTAGTTGAGATATTGTGAACATGAGTTGTAGATAGTACAGTAGGATCCACTCTGATTTTCACATCTAGAATGACTGCAGTAACTGAAGGGTCCGCAATCTTTCTTGTTTACTTGGAAACGCATAAATATGTGCAATTTTTGGACAATAATTATTAGAATATTGAATTATGTCCACTTTATACCTGTCACCAACTGATAAACATGTATTGAGGCTTATGCAACTGTTACTTTTCACAGTCATAAAGTTCTGAGCTCTTAGGCTGTCACTGAAATCAATGCTTTCTTTTTATTATTGATTTCAGTGAGAACCAGGTAGGCCATAGAAGTGCAAAATAGAAGACGTGAATGGTTACATTTTGCTCTAAGGATAGCTGTTGAATCAATTTGGAAAGCCAGAATGGCTTATAATGTAGTGGATGTTTTCCAACGTTCAAAAAAACTAGCACTAGAGGGGATACAATAGTGGAGATGATGCAGATTCTTGAGGCTGGTGGGAGACTCTGGCATGAATTAGGGTCTTTTTCAAACTTCTTCTCAGACAATGGCTTCCCATTGGCAGTGGACCTTTAAAGCATTAAGAATTAAATAAAAATATGTTTACACTGTAGGAAAGAGAGTACTTGTTCTGAGTTAGGTGGAGTTAAAAATGTCATATGATTAAAAAGTTTTTTGATTTTAGTGTTAAAAAGAACTAACAAATTCCACAAGAAAATAGTATTAATGCAACACTAACTAAGCTAAGAGACTTGCCATTCAAAATAAAGGAAATATAAAATGAGGAATAAATTTTTCTGTTTTAAAGTTCCCTGCTTTTGCCTGCAGGGTCTAACCTTCAGCTGGAGGAAATTTACACCCATTTTACACTAATGGCAATTTATACCAGCTGCAGCTCCAACTCCATAGTCTTACATCCTAGAATGTCTGCAAAGTAATTTAAAGTAATTTAATAAAAAGAGGGATTTCTTAACTCCTTAGACATGTTAAATATATATATATACATATATATTGCAGCCTGGATTCTGATTTCACTTTCTTAAGTTTCACATAGTTTTAAATTAATTTCTTTGGGAGTTATTCCTTGTCCCCTTGGGAAAATCCGCATGAAGGCAAGCTCTTCGCTGTGATCCAGGAACAGCAGTTACTGACATTTTGTATGTGAATTTTACTCCATTAGCTCCCAAGGGCCATGTTTTTACAGGTGAGGTCTCTTTTTGTCATCTAGAGTTTGTGTTGAAATATTTTTCAAAATCTGATCTGCTTCCATAGCCCGCCCCTCAGCTGCTTGTGCCACGGGTCTGTGTCCGTGTGTGTGTGTGTGTGTATGTATACTTACCAAGACTGTGAGGCTAAAAACTGAGCCCACTTTTGCTGTGCCTGTCCCTTTCCTAAGCTGCTGATGGCGACTACTGGCGACTCCTGCTTCCAGGGACGTACATCATCAGCGCCCAGGCGCCGGGGTACAGCCGGGTGATGAAGAGGGTCACCATCCCTGCCAGGATGAAGCAGGCCGGGCGAGTGGATTTTGTGCTGCGGCCTGTAGAGGCCTGGCCCAGCAAGCTCCTCCGCCGCTCCATGGAGGATGCGTACGACCCTTACGATCCTCTGGAACTTTTTGACCCTCACGCCCAGCACGGGCAGCCCAAGGCTCAAGGTGGGTCCGCACCAGGCAGAGAGAAGCCCTGGTGGTGGTCGTACTTCAGCTCTCTAGACCTGCACAAACCTCTGTGGCTGCTCAAGCAGCGCTGAGGAGCGTCGCCATGCTCTGCTCGGCTCACTCCGGTGCCCTTGCGCTCCATTCCAGACACCCTCACAGCTCTTGGCAATATTTAAATGTTTCATTTGAAAATATAATGTTAATTCAAGCACGCTTACTTCTTTTGTTTTCTTTTCACACACAACTGAGTATATTCAAGTGGGTTTTTAAGTATTAAAACAATGGTGCGCATCCATTCAAAGACCGGATTTCATGCAGTTTTTTTCCTTGGTAATGCTCTGTACTTCTGCCCATGTAGTTAATCATCACATTCATTATTTATTAGGTTCTAAGTACCTGCAGGAAAATATTCCAGATCCTTTAATGCATTTTTGTATGTGTTTTAATACATTAATGATTACACACTAAAAACAACTTTCAGAAACACTCAGAAAACTCTTTTATTTTCCCTTTTTACATTAGCATATTAAGTTCATTACCTCTTCTAATAACAGCTCAAAATGTAGGTGCTTTTTTAAAAAATTTTAAGTGCTTTTATAAATGTAAAAATAGGCTTTTAGTGTATTTTAACAAAATACTGAAAAATGCCTTTACTGCTAGAAATACACACATCCTATAAATGTGTGTGTAGACATAGAAAAATACATGAGATAATTCATGAGGAATTTAGGTCAAAGTGTGACAATTTACACTAAGATTGTAAACATCATGCACTGTTCTGAGCCTACATACTCATTAATGAAACTTGTAGACATCAAAGAAATCATAAACTTCTTTTCAAGACAGTTGGGTAAAGCTCAGTTAATACTGGTCTTGCAAGATGCTGTCCTCTCTCAGATATCAGATGCAATGCATTTTTAAATACTTATGTATTATATATGTATATGTCTTGGGGTTAAATATATATTAAAAAACGTCCTTGATTTTGATGAAACACGTAGGCCCACACTTTCTTTTGGCTTGAACTGTTAATGAACTCCCTATATATACTATATTTCCCTCTCTAAATGCCACAGTGTGTGAATAGTGGGATTGTTGGAGCTGATAGACTTTCTGCAGGAGCTGCTGGATTAGCTGTGTGTACTGCCCTATGATTTCTAAAAACTTTTTTGCTCATCTTAGGTCAGCCTCCATTGCATGAACCCTATAGTCCACATGCACATATCTCATACTATAGTTTCGTAAGACCCAAGAGATGAATGATCTTAATTCTGCAACCAGATGCTGCACATGGCTAAGTACCTTATTCCCAGTTGTAATCTGATTGAAGTTAGGAGTCTGTTATTCATGTGCTTGGATGTCTGCAGGACTGGAGACCATGTTAAAATGAAAGAAAATTATTTCAGAGCATTAACAAAAAGTAATTATATGGGAGTGAATGTACTGCATGCACATGGATAAGTGTTCCTTGCCCAGGCTTGCCAAGTTAAAGGAACTCTGAATCCTAAATATGCCAAAGAAAATTGAGCAGGAGATACACGTCCAGACTTTATTTCCAGTAATAGGTATTACTACTGTTTTCTGTGGTCATTTTTTTCAAAGCCAGCTTCCTGTGAAAACAGTGGTGAAGCTAACAAAATCAGAACAAAATGTCGAATTGATGATTATTAGCTGCAGTTTTTAGGTACATAATGTGTAGCATACTTAGATGTTTTCTCTAAGTATTTCACAGATTCTCATAGAGCTATTTAGAACTTTTTTCAAGTAATCACAGTAAACCCAAGCCCACTGAAATGCAAAACAGAATGACTGTGCAGAAAATCCACTTCTTTCCTGCAGTCCTGAGTTGAAGTAGCAGATGAGAGTCAAGACTTGGAAAACATGATTTACTGAGTAGATTGTAAAGATTTCTTATGTTTGAGAGAGTTTGAAAAAGTAGTTTGCTGTACTACTATACCACTTATGTGAAAACGGTATGAGAGAGCAAGAATAGCCTCCCTCCCTACTTCAGTCACAAAAAGAGGACCCAGCAGAGAAAAAGTTAAGATCAGAACCTTCTGCAGGTTCACACTTAACAGCCTGTGTAGAAGGGGATGTATTAAATTGCATTGTAGTAACTGTGAAGGTCTTGGGAAAAGGTGTGCTTCAGTCTTCTGGAACTATTTAATCTTTTTTATAAGAGGAATTCTTCAGTTTTCAGTTCCCTTGGAGGCAGAAAAGACTGGCAGAATGACTAGAGTGGCTCTCAAAAATCCATTTGACTTTAGATGAAATTTAGGACGTATTTATTGGTTCTTTCAGAAAGAAAAGGAAAGACACAAAGAAGGAAAGAGAGAAAGAAAAAGAAATAAGGAAGGAAAGAAAGAAAAGGAAAGAAGGAAGGAAAGAAAGAATTGGTCAAAGCCAGCCAAATAACAATGCAACCAAAATTCATATCACCATTCCATTTTTATTTGAGATTAATATAGGCTTTGTTCTATATATACATGTGAGAGAAAGTATTGGGTTGGATGTGTGTCCTGAACTGGATTACATAAATCTTCTCCAATGTTTATTTAAATCAAGCAATGTGTGTTTAATATCAGTTTTGCTTTAAAAAAAAAAAAAAAGAGACATAACCCAAAATAACCCACCCCACGACTGTAATATGGTTCAAAGGATTTTTAAGTGGTGGTGAAATTTAAGCAGCTGTAGGCATCTCTGTAACTAATATATGGAAATGAACACAGTGATCAGTTCTCTCATGCACCTCTCTGGAAGATGCTCATATACAGAGTTTAATGGAACATGAAGTTAGGAGCATATTAAATACTTTTTAAATAGAAAGAGGGATTAAAATACTTCAATGAAACATGCCCTCCTACAAGTGAAGTGCAAGTAACATAGGAGAGAAGTGGGAAATATCCAAAGTTCTCTGGCAGTCTCCATCATGCTTAAACCCTGCCTTAGAGACTGGGCTTGGCCTTTTTCCAGTGGTACTTTGGATCGTGACAGGTTCAGCAGCCAGACGGTGCTGTCAGGAATTATAGTGTGTGTTCATCAGACTTCCTCTCCTTTTAAGTCAGAGTCTACACAATTTTTTTCGATTACCTTCCAACCACATATTGAACAGTATTGATGTATGTTTTTGTAACATCCTCCTTAATAATTAATATTCCAGTCTCCATATTTGTTTCAGAGGGATCTTCTCCACCATGGAGCCAAGCTTTTCTGCACAATTACACTTACAAATGTTTTGACCTGCCAACTGTCCAGACCTCATTGCTCTGCCAGCAATGAATCTTCCCAACAAGTCAAAGCATGCAAATCTAGCTAACAGCATTACAAGCATGAAGAGCAAAGAGAAAGCTCTACTTATGTCATATGTGCAATGTCTTTTTCATTCACGTGCCCAAAAAAAGCCAAGAACACATTAAAAAAATAATATCAGCAGTTAAATTACAATCTGAAAACATGAATTATACAAAAGAAGATTTGGGTCTGTTTGTTCATTCATAAAAACATTTTAGATTAAAAATAGCAATATCAAAGGCATAAAAGTTTGCTGCTGTTTACATCTTCGTCTCCTTTAGCAAAATGTTCGTCCAGTCTTGGGCCACCCACATACAGGAAGGAGTATCTTTATTTTCCTAAAGACAGAAAAGAAAAGAAAGGTGTTCTAAGCTAGCTGCTGAAAACAGAACTTTAAGTGTCAAAATCACTGAGTAATAGAAGTTCTTCCTGCTATCATTTTTCACAGTGTTTATGCAGTTTTTCTCCTTTTCATGTCTGGGTTTAGCAGCTAAAGGGAAGCACTCCAAAACAATATTGCAGTCTGTTCTGGAGTACTGTGAAGCAGCAGTCGATCAGAGTTGGCCAAGCCAGTGCCATTTCTTTGTGTCCATCACTCTAGTATTGCACTGCAATTCAAAAGCAAGCCAGAGATGTGGTTACAAAAGCACCCATCAAAGACAGACAAGTCTGTGTGTCTCTGAGGTGATGCCTGCAGACAGGCTGGGAGATCTCTGTGATAGGTGGGCATTCACCCCACGGCAGTGAAGCACCGGAGATTCAACCTTTAGGAGATGAGGAACAACAGGGATCAGAGTTATTCAAGTGTCTTGGATGGAAATGTGAGCTGAAGCTGATACACCTCCTTACAAAACTCCTGTCAGAGGTACTCCCATGCTGTTTTCCTTCACTGTCTTTTGAAGCTTCCACAGAGTAAAATGAGTGGATGGGGAGGTTGCACTATACTTCCCCCTGCTGTCTTTGTCTTCACAGCATCTTGGAGGAGAGATCCCCTTTGACATTTGCCTTTTTTGACATTGTGTATTCTCAAGTCGTGCTGGAAAAGGGCTTCACATTGACCTCCTTTGTGGTGCAGCCAGACCTCTGTGAGGAGGTGTTCTGTCTCCAGCCATCCCTCATGCTTAAGGGACAAGCCATCCCTCATGCTTAGGGGACACCTGAAGGGCTTCTCTGTAGTGGCTCTTCAGTGACCTTTTTGATCCTGGGTCCAGGTCTGCTTACATCAGAGGGTAAGAGCCTGGAAAGAGGGGTGGGGTGGGGAAGGTGTTTTTAGTTTAGTTTCCTTTCTCACTATGCTAATCCATTTTTGATTAGCAATAAAATCTTCACCAAGTCAAGTCTGTCTTTCCTACAACAATAAGTGGGCTTTGAATTTCCCTAAGCATCAGGGCCTTCCATAAAAAGATATTGTAATGAAGAGGACAAAATTTTTTTGTCTATTTCATAAGCAGGTGTGAGATATCTCCAAAGGGGTTGCTGGCAGTCCTGTCAGCAAAGGATGCTGAAAAAGCTAGGAGTTTTTTGCAGAGAGGTGATGATATAACTTCATGAAGTAAATCCATCTAATGAGGATTATCAGACATGAATAGTTATATTATGGTTTTATCAGCCCTTCTCATCAGCTTTTCTTACAAGAACCAAGTTGGCACCCAGGCTGGCTTATTTTGACCATAAAAAGTCAGGACAAGTCATCAGTAGACCAGGGACATGGTGCTCTTTTGAGGGCAGGAGGTTGTTGAGGACTTTTGCTGGCACAGCTGCCACCCAAGGGAAGGAAAAAACTAGCCCAAGTACTAACATAACTACTTCTCTGGGGCAAGAAGACAAAATGCACTTATGAGATGATATGACTGTGTTCACAGGTAAATTCTTGCTGGACTAACAGCAAATTGTACCCTTTCCTGAGACAGTCAGAGCAGTAGAGAGGAATGCAGAAAATTCTGGTCTAGATCAGACCAGTGGCCACTTCCATGCTGTGTTCCCTGCAGCTGGCAACCAATTGTCCCCAGACAGGTGGCACAAGGCATGGCCAGGGAGCCTCTGCCTTTAGAGGGGATTTTTTAAGGACATTAGAAACTTTAGGCAGACAAAGCTTGTGTGATGTAGCCGCATTTGGTTCGCATTTCCAGCGCTGCAAAGTGCTACTGAACAAAGCCACTTTCCCCAAGCAAAGATGTTTAAATTGAGCTGGTAGATCACGAGCTCTTTTTGGGAAGTAGAATAAAGCCACTGGTTGTGTCTGTGTCAACTGAAAAAATACAATAACCTCTTGCCAGCTCTGGGATGTCAGCATGTACCAGGGCTGGGGTAGCACTGAGGCAGGTCCCCAGGTGTCTCTTCCTCCCTGTGCCCATAATGCAAGTTCTCCTGGGTCTTTAAGAAATGCCATGAGCCTTTATTAACCCACTCTTTTTCTCACTCACACAGACAGTCCTCTAAATGAAATCTAAATTGGAAAAGGGTTTTTATATTTATTGAATTTAAAATGTCACAAACCAGGACTCCAAAAATTAGAGTGTTCATTTGGAACATCTCTTAATTTATACACACACACACACTCATGCATTCATATATGCACATACACATGGATGTGCCCATACATGGAGACATATTTTTATAGAATGCACATATAAACAATACTGGATTATAAGTTACATCATATATTACTTATTATTTTGTATTGCAATCAGAAAGATATTCGAGCCATTAGGAATAAAAAAGTAATATAGCATTTATTTAATCTGGTTATTATTTCTGAACACTTAATAACTATGCTTTGTTTCAAATCAAATAGCATATTCAAAATTCATCTTCAAAAGCAGATGAGTCACAAAACTTAAAGTATTTTTCTTCATTAATTTTTTATCAGCTAAATTGAATAAAATATTGATGTCACCAAAATATGAATATGTAAGTTTTCTGCCAAAAATCAGCACTAGTACATTAATGTGATTTAGTTAGTTTTTCTGTTTTTATTAATGTGAAATATGAGACTTAAGCAGTTCACAAGGTGCAAGCCCTCAGTAATAGAATTGCTAATGAAATAAAAGGCAAGATCTGAGCAAGTTAAAGCAGCAGTAAGGCTTTGTGATTAGGGCTACCAGGAAGCAAACAAAGGAGAGACGTGGTAGCTAAAACAACATTGTTTTGTGACTAAAGCAGTGCTCAAGGCCACTCTTCTGCTCTCCAGTAGGTAACCAGGAAATGACAAGTTTTTTTGACAAAATTTTTATATTTTCACTAATGTTAAGAAATGAATGGAGAACAGATAAACTTACTTAAAAACTGAATGCAGACCCATCTGTCTCTAGGAAATAAATCACTGCAGTCAGTTGAAATCACTAACAAAACATTTGTCCCATTTGTGTAGAGGACCCATGAAAACCCATTTCTCACCAGAAGGCCATTTAATTTTAGGCAAAAGAATTGGACAAGTCCAAATTTTAAAATCTCAGAGCCCTTGCTCAGCTACTCCAATTTGTGTACCAAAAGTATGCAGGATACTTTTCTTCTGATGTTAATAATACTCACTTAAACGCCTACTTGTCGGCTTGCTTAAAAAAGATCAGTCATGGCATGCTCAGGGGTACAGCTCCTATTTCATTCTCTGCTGGGATTCACAAATTGGATTTTCCTCTGACTACCTCCCCTGAAAGGCTTGGTCCAGTCAGCACTCATGTTGCTCATCTGAAAGACTGCAGCAGCTGTGTTAACTTTCATTTAGAACCCAGCTATGGAAGGCGGAGCCTTCAATAGCCCTCTGTTTAAGGTATAGCCAATACATCCTCAGCTCTTCCCTCCATAAAAAGTACTTTGGACCCATATATTCCCTCTAACCGGGCTATTTTCTAGTGATTAGGCCATTCTGGGTAAGCTACTTGATATTTCTCAAGTTGATTTTTTTAATAAATCATAGTATCAGAGAATCCTAGAATGATTTGGGTTGGACAGGACCTTAAAGATCATCTTGTTCCAGCCCCGCTGCCATGGGCAGAGAAACCTTCCACTAGAACAGGTTCCTCCAAAGCCCTATCTAACCTGGCCTTGAACATTTCCATTTCTAAAGTTAAAAAAAAAATCTATAAAAAAATTTAAAAGACAGAACATTATGCCATAGTTATTCTCCCTGTTTTCAAGAGCTGTTCACCACTATTAAAGTGTGTTAAATACATTTATCAGACTGGACATGTGAAGAGGCCTGTGAAGGACATCAACTCACTAGACTTTAATGTAAATATACAGAGTCAAGATTTTAGCTCTAAGCTCAGTTTGTAGTTGATACAGGTAATGATGCATTATCTTAGATGTAAATGCTTTCATACCAACTCTAGCCAGGTCCCAAGCATCCAACATAGGGGCAAATTTTGGCACAATTCTTGGCACACGCAGAAACTTGTGTTTAACTAAATAGAGAAATTTACTGACAAAATTGACAAATCTCTAGTCTTTAAACATACCAAGGTGAATTTTCAGGATCTCATCCTTTAAAGGATACTAAAATTCTACCAAGGACCATTTCAAGTCCTTTTTACATTACTTTATCATGTAGAAATATATGTTTATCTATAAAACTTCTACCGAAACCCTATTGCCAGTATGAAGCTTGCATGCACTGATAAGACAGCAGAGCTCCATCTGATTTATGTTTAATCAAAAAAAGAAGAGAATGGACCTAAGTGTCTGTGACTTACAACGATATTTTTTGACTGGCAATTAGTCTCAATCCAGAAAATTTTACAAATCAAGAAACATGTTTTCAAATGTCTTGTGAAGACCCTAAAGAACTGTTTGGAGAAGCATTTGACAGGTAGAAATGTTCAGAAGACACAGGGAAGGAGCCGTAAAGAACAATATTTCCATTGCATAACTTATGTTTGTACAATCAAGTTTTTTTTAGCAAAGTTACAGTGGTCACTGTTTTTGCAGCTATTCTTTGACAGGTTCCTGAAGATGCTTAGCTTTCTTCACACAAATATGGTCACTGTAGCCTGAAAAATCAGATAGATAAGTGCATCTGTTAGATACAGGTACAATAATCTGATGTGAGATATCTGCTCTGTAGAAGATCTTAGGCTTTAAGTTTGTGTGCACAGTCACGAACACCTACATAATTTTCTACATAATCCAGGAGTCCAATTCCAAGTGCATCTTACTAGTGCTTGTATATGGTTAAAGTAAGAGGGGAGACTTCCTTTAAAGTTGCTGTCCAGTAACACCACCCACACATTCTCCCAGGCAGGTCCACACTGCTTGGCAGTGCTTTTCCTGCTTCTTCTCCCTCAACCCTCCTCTTATTCAGACTCTGCCCACTTCATTCATGGGAAACAACAGCAGCATAATACAATTCATTATTCAGCAGCATAAAATAATTCATTCCTCTGAAACACCTGGCTGCTCAGGAATTTCTCAGAAATTCTCCATTATGGGAAGAAATGCAGTAAAAGGTACTGGTGGATATCTTGTGATCTTATGTAGAGACATACAGTTCTGATGAATAAAAAACAGTGTCTCCTTCAAAATAAACCCTCAAAGATATTATATAGCAGTGGATGTCTTCATGAGTTATTTAATGCCAGTTTTCACGTTAAACTCTTGTCAAGTACTTTGCTCCAATTGTACCCTGAGGGAATGATTTTCATCGTTTGCAGATGTTTTAATATTCTTAGCTTTATTAAGATGATGTTTTAATTTACTACCTAAATGAAGCTAAGCCCCACTACTCAGGGGACTACTAGGGACAGCTTTCAGAAACTGTGATGCAGAAATCTCTGGTGGGAGCTGGCCATTTGCCTCTCACTGAATGTCAGTTTGAATGCTTTCTTGACTAGGAATGGGCTATTGGATTTTGGCAAAAGGTGGACATGAAGCAGATATGCATCTTGGCCCTAGACTGTGAGAAAGCTTTCAGGCTACACTAGACAATGTGATAACTTTAAGTCTTATATTTCTTTAAAGACACATCTTGGGTAGAGGTCAAGGATTCTTCTGCTTTCCTTCTGCTGCTAATATCCATTCAGCTCTTCTGCTGCTACAAAATTGAGAAACTTGTGGCATGACAAAAAGTGAGAGGGAACAAAAAATTTGAAGAACTCAATGCAGCTTTGCCAGACAATTTCCAGTGTCCACATGTACTTGGGCTTAAAGGTGATTTGGGTAACTTATCACCACTCAGCATAGCAGTGTGGAGTATAGCTATGCCATTAAATACATCCTCCACCCTTAACCATGACTGATAATCTACTTGAATGGGGACATAAATGCAGAGATTTGAAGCTGGCATAGCACAAGACAGTTTTCTTCTATTTAATCCATGCTAAAGATGCAAAAGGGTGGTGCAGGCATGCTCTTGACAGCTTGGTTTATAAAAACAAATGTTGTGGTTAAGTGGGTGGAAAATACAATGAGGAGCTGAGGACCAAATGGGAAATGCCTCCTTGTTGAGGAATGCTTTTGTAATCTTGATTTTCTGTGTATAAAGCTAACCTTGCAGTGTGCAGACTGAGAGAAGAGACCACACAACCCTTTGGAGCATATGGGAGTAGTCATTATGTGGACTCAGGAGTATTTGCTAAGATGACCTAATAATTGAATGAAGTAGCTAAGCTGCCTTGTCTTGCTGGAGAACAGATTGGCTTCTTATGCCAATTACAGAAACACTGAACACATTTCTTATTGTAATCATTTGGATTAAAATTCCTCCATCCTTCATCACTTTATGCATTTCATGTCTCTATAGACAATTCAACACAGATAAATTCTGGAATATTAAAATAAAATTGTACACATGTTCCTGGGGCTTTTCAATTATCTGACTGTCTACATCAACATTGACCTTGGAGTGGTGGGCCAAGATGTTGGCTCAGTTCTTATTTCCTTAGGCAGTGGTGGTAAGACTGGGATGTCTACCCTGGCTCAAAGTTGTTAGATGTGTTACACCAAAAAAGGCATCCAAATGGGAATGCTCTTGGCTTAATTAGCAACTTCAGTAGGAATAAGCCAGCAGAGAGTCCGCTCAAAAGATTAGTGGTGAAAAAACACCTTCCAGAAGCAACTACACTTCACCATGACTACACAGACACCCCTGATCTGGCCTGTCTTTAAAAGTGACATAGCTCTGAATATGAAGTCTGGTTCAAATGAGGTTTCCTTTGAAATTGCTATCTTCTTTAAGTAAATGTAAATGTAAAACATAAAATGGCTCCCAGATCAGCATGAGCAAAGCAAATATCCTGGTGGCAGCAGAAAGGTGTAACAGCACAGAGGAGCAGTGGTGAGTACACAAAAATCTGTGAGCACAGGAACCAAGGATGCCTGGTGTCCTATGGATTTGTGACTCAAGGTAGACTTTCCAAGAAGATCCCCCACATCAAAGCAGGCCTAAACTTACTGTAAAGTCACCTTCTCAGTAGGAGCCTTAGCAGGATTTTTTTATTTTGAGATCTTTCTCCATCTCTCAAATTTTGATTGCAGTTGACCAAAAGACAAGTGGCAAGTAGAGATAATTGCATGAGCACATATGCACACACAAACTCCAACAAAACCATGTGTATCAAGGACTTTTACTGCAGATACCACTCAAATACTTTTCCAAATTCAAACACATCTGCCTCAGAGCACTGGGATGGAGTGCTACTCCCTTCTGGGCATAAAGGTGCTCAGTTGCTGGGAATCTAAAATCCATCTAGAAGTGGTGAATCATGAACTTTAAACTTCATTGCCAGTGTTACAAATAAAAACTCAGAATATGCTCCTTCACTTTACAAGCAGTGATAAATGTGGTAGAAGCCACTTAATTTGTCTGTGATAAATTGCATGCCCAATTAATTGTGATGATTGCCTAGGGGACAAAACCCAACTCGAGGAAGTCTGATGACTCCACAGTAATGGCACATTTAGTGAACATTGGAGAGTCTCTTTCTGTGCCCTTTCTGCAGTTGTCGGAAGCTGAATCACAACAGTTAACTGCCAGGGATGTATTTCCTTGCACTAGCTTTGCCCCAATTTGACCTTTTCCTCATTTTATTCTGGTTAAATGAATCAATATTATTTTAATACAGTGTTGCCTTTTATCCTCCCAGTAGCAGTGCATGACTATACTGCTGATTTAAAGTGCAATCAATGAAATATTAAATGAGTGCAATGGGATTCCTTATTCCTCAGACCAGTAGGTGGGAACCAGGAGGAAACACATTAAAGGTGAAGGAGTTACCTGAATGTTAAATCAGTGCAGATCTGAAAGTCGTGCTTCATAAATTTATGTACAGAGCATGGGAGGCATGACCTGACAAACCAGGCTTGCACCTGTTTGAGCGAAAAGGTAGTTTTAAACTCTTTGTGCTAAACTGATGACAAAGACCATGCAGACATTGCTGTTTCAGTTTCAGAACAGCAAATGACTTCACAGGACAGAGTCAGGTCCCAAATGTGCCATCTGCCTGGTTGCAGTTTGTTTATTTTATACATGATTGAGTGTAGTGCTCATCTCGGTTCCTTTTACTTAACCATGTTATGATAACCGCATAATTAATGTTTTTAGTATTTAGCAGATAAATGAGATGAAAAAAGAAGTATCTGAGGCTTAGAAATTCTTCTCAAGTGCTCAGTAGATGCCCAGATTTATTCTATGATAGTTAATCTATAATTTTTTATATATAATATTTAGAATTAACTTACAGTAATAGTAAATTTTGCTTATGAACCTCTCCTGGGATGTTAATGCATGGGTGAAACAAACCTTTTTGGCTTTTTTTTCCCCTCCCACATTGTTTTTTCCTCCCAGACGTTAATTTCCAGAACTTCCCAAAATTTCATCAGGAAGTAGAATAAAGTGACACATTTCAATATAGACAAAAATATTTCACTTCATTTTGGGAGCTGAAGAATCTCCTAGAAATCTCATGAAAAGTGTGTTTAGAAAATATATCTGTTTTTTTCCAGACCTTCTCCTCCTGCAAGCATCTTCATACTTGTATTCCTGCCGCTTATTTTTTATACAGATGTGGAGTTTATACTTTTGCCCCTTCTTATTTGTAAAGTTAACCTCTCCACAAACGGAACTAGAGTTTGAGCAGAAACATATGGAGAAAATACGTGTTGTTCTTCTGGTTCCATGAAAAGTTATGAAGTGGAGGTGAAGAATGTGAGTTTAGTGGGGGAAGAGGAGGTCAATGAGAAATTTGTTCCTGTTTCAAATATTTTCTCATCACAGACTAGATTGGGCAACATTCTTCCTAGGTCAGGATCATGGAAATGTGTCTCCAGTGATTTGACTTTAGCCTCTGTTGGGATGGATTTCTGGTGGGAATTCACATATTTCTTAGTGGTGTTTTAAATTGCAAATGTTCAAATAAAGAGCTCCATACATTCACAAAAAAATTAGTTCTACAGACTTCTGTAGCAATGAACAAAGCTGATATCTGCTATTAAGAAAGTTCTTTACAAGAATAATTTTGAAGTGGCATTATGCATTATTAATGGAGACAGATCTGATGGTGAAGCAAACTACGTTTGGCAGAAAGAACATTTACTAAAAATGTCATTAAAGAATTTAGGCTGTATGCTACCAAGTATTTTGTAACTCCCTTCACTGACTTCTTGGCCTCTTTATTTCTTTCATGTCTGATAAGTAGCTTGAGGTGGTTGATGAACGTTGGAACTGAGGAAGTTTGACTTCTCACTGCTGTTTGTCTAAAGGTTTGTTGGCTTTGACACATAAGAAGAGGAAAGCCCTAACCCAGTCCATGCCTCATTTTGTGCATTTAGAGCTTTCCCAAGGCTTTTCTTTCATGTAGCTTTTATGGAGTCAAAAAGAAGGGGGGGTTTTACCATAACTGATTTCTCAGTGGAGGTAAATTTACACATTTTTTTCTAATAATGAGTTCCTATTTCCAAAATTTACAAAATTTAAGATCTCTTCCAACCTACCCCTGACAAATTTACATCAATACAAATGAATAAATTTTGCTAAAATCTTCCAATAAATGATAAAGAAAAACAGAAAGTACAATAGGCCATAATATTCACTTAGAATGACAGGACCCATTTCTTAGAAACACCACCTTTGAAAAGGGAAGCCATTTGAGATATATTTCATCAAATGTTGCATTCAATGTCATCTTTGGGAAAAAAGTGTAACTTAACTGCTGCATCTCTTCTATTTGAAATGCTGAGGCAGTGAAATGAAATAGTTACCTTTGAAATGAAATGCAGTCTCAAAGGCTGGTTTACTAGGACAAAAAGTTACTGCCCAGGTGATCCTTGGCAAAGACTGGAATAACTGGAAATATAAGTCCTGCTTATATATAGCTCATTTTTATTTAAAAATAGGTAAGGGGATCCTATTGTTCTTTCAAAATTTACTGATATCACAACACAATATAAGTACCTAGGGATTTTTTTCTGCCATGCCAATGAATGTCAGTTATAAATAAACAGCCTCACAGAAGCTCCACCTGTGGAAAAGAAAATGAGGAAGTATTTCAAATTAGGGGAATATTTACCTTCAGTGCCTGAAATTGAACAGATGGAAGTAAAAAAAAAAGTGTGTGTACATATCTAAAAATGGGACGTTTTCCCACAGCATTTTTTTAATCCACTGGATATTTGATGACTGCAAGCCTGGCACTGAGCTCTCTACTCATTGAATTTAGGGCAAGGACCTGTAAAGGCTATATGGTCTGAAGCTGGACATGGACTATGACCTGGCATTCATGATCTGTAGATTCTGTGACCTGAATTGACAGAGGTAAGGAAGTTTTAGTCATGGACTTTCCCAACTCCTTAGGGAGTGAGGAAGGCGCAACATATTTCTTCCAGCAGCTCAATGGTTTTCCCAGGTGGAAGTGCCTCCCTTTCCTTATGGATTACAAGCAGACCTTTCCTTACAGGCAGGTCCCTCTTTTTTCAGTTTTACTGGGATTTGGCCTTATCCAAACTCTCAACTGAAGCTGCTGCATTGAGCACTACCCTGTCCCCAGGGAGGCTTCATAGGGATGTGAAGGAGTGGGTGAAACATGTCTGAGAGTCTTCCTGAGGAAGGGTTTAGATTGGTCTACTTTTCATGGAAGTACTTAAATATCTGTTATGCCGGGGGGAGAAATAAGGAACATGGCATTGCTCAAGTAAGGACAGTCCAGCTGGGATCTGCTCCAGAGGCTGTCCACCTTTGCTGGGGAAGCCTAGCTACTGGTTGGTGTTTGCTGGGAAATGACACCTGTGGAGCCCAGGCTGATGTTCTCTGTCTTCCAAGCAGGACTCCAGACACTCATCCTGAGGAGAGGGGCTTTGGGGGGTTGGAAGGAGCAGAACTCGTGGGGCATTAGACATGTTGACAGAATGTAAATGTTTCCAGTGGCAGATGAAAAGAGGGTGGTGCTTTTGAAGAGTGAAATTTGAGCAAATGCACTCCAACCCTCCAGTCTATTCAGGGATTTAAATCTCTCTGTGGATATTGGCCTATATAGAGAGCTGCTGGACTGGGCTTTTACGTAAGATCCTAAGTGACTTTGTAAGCCTTCAAGCACTTCCAAATCCTCCACTTTCAACAACAGTGCTCTTTGTACTGAAAATTTAGTATATAAAGCCATATCATAAACTGGGGTTTAAATATATTCAGGAAAGTTCCACATAATGGCATCTTAATGCCTAGACAAATGCAAAATTAATATACTGGAAATTTCCTGCAGCAGTAAGAGTAAAAACAGTACAATTTTTTAATGTTTTGCTGGGGTTTTTTAAATAGAAAGCTCTACTTCTGAGACAGGCAGAGGAAAATCTTCTCAAGCTGTAAGCTCAGCGTCCCCAGAGTGAATAGGGTTCAATGTAGCATGGATAATTTGTTTGCTTTGCAATTATTTTCCGTCAGTGGAGACAAATTGATTTGTACAATAAAATTGACGGTCACTGCAAGGCAGCTGGCTTTCTAAACTGTAAAAGAATTTGACTAGGTTAAGTGAGTACCAAATTTTTGGAGTACTGGGATGTCCTTTCGTACTGGTAAAACTTGCAACAATTTTAGGGCTTGCCAGTGATTGCTATGTGAAATTCAATATCAGAGAATGCCAGAGTAGTTATTCTTAATACCACTGTGAGCAGGCCCTTTGCCAGTTTATTAGTGGCCTGCTTTAAAAATTTCCACCAAAACAGAAATCAAAGTGGAGTAAAAGAAACTGATAGTAGAGCAGATGAATAGCTAGAAAGGAAATAGCAATAACTGCCTCCAAGCTGCCATCTTATTTATTAGGGGGAAATGAGATATTTATGTTCCAGAGTCACTAATGCTAAGCAACAATAGAGTTTCTAGCAAAGAAAAACAAGTAACAAAGGCTTATCTGGAAAATAGGAGCATGATCAGACAGTGAGATGTATTTCCAGAAAATGCTGGTAGTGGAGACATAGAAGAAATAACCAATATGTTCTGCAACTAGAGTATTTGGATGTTTGTCCAAACAAAATTATTTAAATCTCATAAAAAAATAAACAGCTATTGACATCCATTCTTTTACTTTTCTTTTTAAAAATCAAAGACTTGCTTTGGCATCTCAAAAGGCCCGGCAAAATTTTAGTGCATGCATGGTCAAATTCTAAGTGTGATTAGGAATGCTGTAGTACCTGGTAGCAGCCTGAAATAAGGCTTTGATTCCACTTTTCACAACACTGGGCTAATCAGGACATTCTGTCATATTCAATTTAAAAGCTGGATATGCCCCAGAAAAATGTTGGACCTAAAAGCTCAGCAAATAGCTCCAGTTAAACTTCACTTGGATGTTTCAAGTGTTAAACCTCATTGCAGACATCAGGATTAGATTAGTGATACTGTCAGTTTTGCAAAAATCCAAGATCAGCACTAAGTAAAGTAGAAGTTTGCTAAGACGGGCTAGTTTCTCTTTGCCCAAATTAAAGGACCTGGGAAAAGCTGATACTGTACAGTTCAAGGCCATTTGATTGGGCTCAATACATAAGGTAAACAAAGCCCTCCGAGCCCCGACCAAAGTGCAGTTCTGGAGGCCAGTGGCATGATCTTGAGGTGTGAGAAAAAAAGTTTTGAGGAAGAAGGTCACATGTTTGAAGGTCCAGACAATCAGGCTTTGGCTTGACCTCTCTGCCTATCTGGGAGCAGCTCCCCCCAGCTACTCATGTGAGCGGGGTTCAGAGGTTGCCAATTGCTTAGGGAGGCTGAGAAAGTTGTATGGAGCTGCTCTCAGCTGCCATTTCACATTAGCTTCAGGCCACTTGCAGGTAGGCTGTGGCTTTTAATGCTTCACTGCTGGTCACAGATGTTTTTCAGCTCTCAGTCGCTGTGGCGGTGACAAACCATCACCCTGTCCCGCCAAGCAGCACTTGGTGCCTGCCCTGTGGCACGGCTCCCCAGCCCCACACATTTGCACACCACAAAGCTGCACCCCTCCCCCCCAACATGGAGGTTGTTTTAATTGTTTAACTGCTGCCCAGGTAGCATTTTTCTGCCCTTTTTTAGATTTTTCTCTTTTTTTTTTCGCCTCTCTGAATATTTCAGAGCCATCAAGAGAAATGAGTGAAATGCTTTAACTGGTTTCAGATATTGAGATGATTAGAGTAATTTGTGGCAAATTTGTCTTACAAATCTTAAAATAATGTATGTGTCTTCACGCACTTCACTACTAACAAATTAAGCAAGAGTGACTTACAACCTTATGGTAGCAGAAGTATAAAAAAATACCTTCAATAAAAGTCTTGCAAGATATAGTAAAAATTCTGAATCTTATACAAGAACTCTTAATTAAAGAGCTTGTTTTCATTTTCCAACTTTAGAAGTTAGAATTACCCTTAGAAATTAACCAAGGGTGGATAGATTATGTGAAATGTGCTTCCTGGGGGAGTTCTCCTGCTTTCTTCTAAGGCTGCTCTCTTGGATAGTGACAAACAGGATATTGAACTACCCAGTACTCTGGTTTGATCCAGTATGGAAAGTCCTATTCTTTCCATTTCACAAATAGGATTTGAGAGTTTGGAGTTTTTGCTTTGTGGAAGTCACAAACTTGAGAATGATCATACTTCCCTAATGCAAGGCATATTTTCAGTCTATAAACAAGCCAGTTTCCTTTCAGAAATAAGTCTGGGTTTTATTACACATCCTTTAACTTTCCCTGGAAAATGAGTACAGTTGTGTTTGGAAATACTCACATAAGTGAAGAAATTTTCTAGGAAATTAAGTGAGCCACTTTGAGTTTACAGTTAAAGGCAGGAGCAGCCCTGTTTTAGTTTGTGAGTGTCCTATTTCACACACACTGCTATCACATATATTTATAGTTGCTGTGGGGTTGTTTGGGGATTTTTTTTATAGGTGGTTTGTTGGTTTTGGTATGGGGTTTTTGGGGGTTTTTTTGGTAGTTGTTTTTGTTTGTCTGGGGTTTTTTTAATTCAAAAAACTCACAAAACGTAACTGAGATTATTTTAGTCTTAATTTACACTCACTCTCTTCTTCTCTTTTTCTTACCAGCTAATTTACCTTTAGCATGAAAGGTGGTGTCTATTAAACACAAAGTAAATGTGTGGTGCTCATAACTTCCTGTGTGTCACGTACTGCTAAGTGCTTACTGGAAGTCTGCTTTCCTGGGAGCAAACACATGAGAATAAGGACTGGGACTTTCTATTGTCCAGATATATCTGGACAATAGGGTTGGAATATCCTGGTCACATGGCATGTCATGCTACACAGCACAGACATTGACATATCTGGAGAAACATTTGCTACATCCTAGGTTTTTCAAAAGCATCTTGACTCTGACTCATGTCACTATAGAGACTCCTATTTAATATAAAGATACATTACAAATGTTCCAATTTTTGTCCTTTTTGGCATTTTTGTTGCCACTTACCGTGTGAGGTTGAATAGGGAAGCAATTATTTTTCATTTATTTATGCAATTTATTTTTCATTTCATTTTTTACCCCCCCAAAAAATCCACTACTAAGAAAACCTTAACTTGATAATCTTTTTGAGAATTTAATGCTTTCACTGTGAGTTTAATAAGAGAAGTGAATTTATAACTTGATATAAATTGAATTGTCACCTCTTACCTAATCTGTGGCTAGGAAAATTCAACCACTTTCACAGAAAAATAACCGAAAGACCCCCAAACATAGACAATACTCAGAAAGGTAAGGGTATGATATTCAATAGCATTTTTAAGGGTGCTGGGTTTATAATTGTCCAGTTTGCAGTGTCTGTAGCCATTGCGTAGTATAATGTAATAGATATCTTCAATAGGATTATTGATAAGAGAGGAAGGAAATGTAAGGATGATGTTTGCAGTGTTTTGACCCCATTTTGTGCAGATTTGTCCCTCTTCAGACACATTTTTGGGTTTCAGTCCCCTCTATCAAAAGGCACTTCAAAACCTTGCACAGGTTTCAGGAAGAAGACTGCTTGGAACACTAGGGAGTAGAATAGATGGGAAAAGATTCCTGGAAAAACAGGGCTTGCAGAGGAGATTTTACAGCTCATTGCTCACTTGGGGTAAAGTCAGAGCAGGCAGATTGCTGCGGAGAACAAGAACGGGTGAGAACTGGCTGAAGATGAGGAGAAAAAGACTGGAGGATTGGATGGAGGAGAAAGAAAGCTATAGGAAGAAAAGAGAAAGTACATTAAACTTGAGATGTATTTTCGAGGACTACAGACCCTAAAATATAAAAACAAGTAGAAATCAAATTTAAGTGTTTGACAATAGACAGAAGACATTATTTCTACAAGTTTTACATTAACCTATGTTAAACAAAACACTTATTCCATTATATATTCTCTTATGCATGAACCAAATATTGAATGTAATACTACCGTAAAACATATTTAATGTAGGAACATTTTTTAATCCTTTATTTAAAGTTATTTTGTATAAAAGAGAGAAACAGCAATCCAGGTTTTCGTGAGTAGCATTTGGAAAGCCAAAACAAAACAAGGAAACAAAACAACAATGTGACATTCCAAATACTTTAATAAGTATAAGTTTAAGTTTAACACCACCACCATTAACTTAAGGGAAAACCCCCTTATGCCCTGTGTGAAATTCAGTGTGTTTCTAAGACTATACTTCAAAGAAACATGTATCACAGAGAGAAATATTTCTAGGAGAAATGTCAGGAGTATCAATTAGAGGAAGATTTGGAAATTTAGAATATATATATATAGTATAAATATATATATATTTGGAATATATAGGTGACATATATAGGATTTCATGAATGTACCTACTTAGCAATGAAAAAAGCCTGAATATACAAGGAGGTTTTAAACTCTCAGATGTAAATGTAAATATTCGACCCAGTTTGGAGGTCTTACAAAGATTCTGCAGTGATGTTCTGGATGGCTGAAGAAAAGCCATAGAGTCCAGGGAGAACAGTGTATTTAAAAATTTACTTTTCATCAGTGAAAATTAAATGAATGAGCAATGTCAAAAGTTATATTATTCTTTTAATTATTACTTATTAATACTATTTTTGAAATATACATATTGACATATCTACCGTACCCCTTCTTTTCATCAACATTCTCACCATGTCAGCTGATTCTGCTTAAGCTAATTCAAAGAAAAAAAATAATCAGAGGGGGCAAAGCACAGCCAAAAAGGTGAAAGGCTGTTACTGTGGTGCAGACTCCTGTCTTGGGTAGCTGAATGGTGTTGGGAGAGTCAAAGAAATTTTTATTTGATTTATCAGGGTGAGGAATTTGGATGGCATCAAGCATCAGATCAAATGAAGTCTTTGAAATGTTAGCTCTACCAAATTTGTTGCACTTCACTGAGATATGCTGATAGCAGCCAGCCCACATAAGATTGCATTTCAGTATAGAGTGGCTCATTTTAAAATACCCCAGTGAGCCACAGGAAGAGAGCAGCAGGGAAAGTGAAGAAAAGTTGAGCAGACTGAAGCTGTCATGTAACTTTATGTCACATGTGGATGGAGTGAGAAATGGTGCCGTGCACACTCTGGGCTTTTCAGTCACACTGGTACATAGAAAAAAATGACAGACTTTAATATCCACTACAAACCTGAAGGCCAGTGCACAAATAATTTCACAAAAACTTTCAGCTCTAGGACAACATCACATAGATCTGATTTCTGTTATTTCTCAGGAGCATTATGGTGACAGAAAAACTTATTAAAAGCAATAAACAGATGCAAAATAAAGCACGTTTCCATCACAAGATCTGAAATCAAGACATCTAGGTTCAGTTCCCAAGTCTGCTGTAATACTGAATAAATTGCAACTAAGTAAATATCTCAGATCCTCATCCATCCAAGTGACTAGTGCTCCCTCACCTGCTGCCTTTTTCGTCAATTAACTTTTAGCTAAAGTATTTTTGTCTACTGTCAGATCTTTAGCAGCAGTGTTCTATCTAAATGCAATGCTATAATACATAAAATAAATTTTAAAAGATCAATATCTTCATTTTCTTTTTCTGTGTTTTGAACATATATAAAAATAAAGCCCTACCCTGGTAATTAATTTGATCAAAGGTAACATCAAGTTCTTCCACTACATGCACCACCCTAAAGAAAGGTTAAGAATCATTCAGGTGAATAGTACTCCTCCTCACAATGAAAATATAAACTTGTTTATTTAAAACAGTCATAGAAGTACATTTTTTCCTTGACTACATTTACATTTCATCAAAGTATTCACTATTTTGTTAAAAGGGCATTTTGAAAAAGGTGGGAGCTGATTTCAGCAAGAATCTTGCTTCCTTTTGCCATGTGCAGTCTATATCTAGTGCTTCAAGCAGTTTTTATTGTTTTTGTTGGTTTTCTCTGGCAGTAACCAGGCAAGCAGAACCAGACCTGTGATGACAGTAATATGTTACAGTGGGTACTGCAAAAGGTGGGAAGGAGTCATAAAGAAGAGAAGGGGGAAGTGGGCAGATATGACCAAACTGCTCTTTTCTGGATTATTCCCAGGTCCCGAATAGTGTAATGGGATCTATTCCAGCATATTTTAACTCCTTCCTTAGCAGGAAGAAACCATTTACATATAGACTAGTGGTTTCTACATGCACAAAATATGTAACCAGCTTCAGCAGCCTCAGCACAAACCTGTGGATGTCAGTAGTAACACACAGGGTTTAAGAGAATTTTTTTTCTGAATGTTTGCTCTCCTCTGGTGCAACTGTTTATGCCTGTGCAAACATTTCACTTTTCCTCTATTTGTTCTACCTTGACCACTTTTTTCTACCCTCTTCTCCTCTGAATTATCATTCCTTGCTCCTCCTTCATGTTTTCTGCCAGATGTGACCTAGATTGAATTCAGAGGATCAGATGGGTTGGGATGGTCAGATTACTTTAGAGAGGCAAAAATGAAGTTGTAGGCCGGAAAATCTAACTTTGTTCAGTTTTAATAGCAGTGATTGCTCCAGCTCTGCCATTTGGAGAGGCTACTGTCTGCAGCTGCATGTCATGGACATCCTTCTGAATATCACCATCCTCCCAGCGCCAACTGAGCATCTGGTGTTAGCATTGCATCTTCTTCCAGAGGTAAGAAGCCAAGCCTACAAAATTGGCCAGGAGACATTTTTCAGCATATAGCAGCCATAGCTTTCTCTGCCTCTGTAGTTCTCCAGCATGTTCCTCCTGCAGCTCAGTCTGGCTTTTGGCTCCCCCCAGCTCTCCTCAACAGTCACCCCCTGCTTCGCTCTCCTCCTGATGGCAGTGGTTGTGCCCTATAGCAGAGATTTTTAAGGATTATCCTCTACCCCTGCTGGCTAGGCCAGACAGGAGGGCAATTGCTGGGAGTAGCTGTCTCCTTCCCAGCTGATGCATTGTACTTGCTCTCTCTTTTATGTGTGCTGGCATGTCTTGCTACGTGTTACTTCACTTGCAGTCGTAACTAAGGCTAATAAAATGCTATTATGGTTAATTATATTCACTGGTGAGGCACTTAAACTTTACATGAAATGGCATCCCAGTAGGCTTCAGGTTTCATAACACATGGCAGTTGGAATGGCAAGGTTTTAAAAAACATGTAATTTCATTAGACTAACAAGACAAGCATTTGAGTAATTTTTTTATGATGTGCTTAATGGTGTTGCCATACGGATGGCTTGTAAACAAACAAAGAAAAGCCAATGGAAGGTTAGATGATGTAAGGGACACATACATCTGGCAGAGGATACCCCAGCATGCTTCAAGCACTTGCAGTTTTAATAAGCACTTCTCAGCACCTTGTGCTTATGAAAAGGTGCAGTGAGATGGTGTTCATTCATGCCTGTTTGCAGAACTGACTTTTATTTAATTTTTTTTTTAAAGAGGTGTGTGAGGCTATTATAAATTCTCTTCAGGTTATTGGAATGTTCTGCTGTATACCAGGGAACTTTTCTCTCTGTCTTTGTTGGCTACAAGACATTTATTCCATGCTGGCCTCAATGCTACTAACTTCTAAGCTAGCTCCACAGTTTGGTGGAGACGACCTTTCTCACCTTTTGGGTACCTTAGAAAATTATTTTGGGACACCATGTTATTAACGAAATGCCCTAATGTTAACTTACTGTCATTAGTTTGAGCCTAGTTAAGAGTATTTATTTATGAAATCCAAAACAATGTTACAATGTTTTACGGGGATGCAGATGACAGAAAACAAAACCATGTTTACCTACAAGATCAAATCAGGGAGATCTATTTCCCTCTCCGTACCCAGCTGCATAGCTGTGCGTGCTCCCAGAGCACCAGGCAGTTTGGTCGTGCGCATTTCAGAGGGCATTTACAGGAAACACTCTTCAGCTTATGGTGTGTACAAACTTCTGCTTGTCTCTACCTGGGGTTAGTCAGAGGGTTCATGCATGGTCATATTTTATCTCTTTTCAGTTTTCATTCGACAGATTATTGGACCTCAGTTGGGAAGATACTTCTGAACTTCTGGGCTAATAACTTTTCTCAGTGTTTTGGAAATAACAGCTGTGTCTTTGTCAAACTAGATGTTTGATAGTAACTCTGGCAGATCTTTACCTGTAGAAAAGTGATCAACTTCTCCGGGTCTCATAAAGTAATTTGCAACTATCAGACAAGCTGTCTCTGTTCTCCAGAACATACAGCTCATATTAAAATGCAGTTAAAAACATACTTTACAGAAGGCAGTCTGCTACTGACTCCTGGCTGAAACTACATGTGATGATAAATAACCAAGACAAAGTGTTAATCTCCAGCATGGCATAACTCCATCACACAGTCTTGATTCTTTGGATATACTGTAATAAAACACTGTTCTGGTGGAATTTATATCAGTTGTCCAATCCAGCCTGTTAAACACTTTTTGCCATCAGAGTTTTGAGTTGATCCAAAGAAGTCTGTGAATTGGGACTGCTTGACAGACATGCACAGAAAACAAGGAAAGGAATTAATAGGATAATTAAATCCTGTGGATAGGATTGCATTCGTAGGGAGTATGGAAGCAAAAGATTAAGCAAATACATATGTGAAGTGGAGGAAAGCTGTAGGTGTCCTCCTTAAAGTAGGGAGGTAGACACGAAAAAGGCAGATAGCAGGTTACTGGGGTGAAATTTGCAGAAGGAAGGGAAAAACAGACTGAAGGGAAAAGGGAAGGAAAAACCCTTCCCCTGCCAGCACAGTGGAAGAGGTGAGGGTGGGAAGGACCAAGAGCAGCAGAAGCATTATGGACAGCTTGGAGACCTTGGAAGCACTGGGATGGTCATCAGCAGATGAATTTGCAGTGAATCATCACAAAGTAGGAAATCATGTTCATTGCAGAATAAAGGAAAGCCATCTTGCTTTTCGTTTCCCTAAGCTATATTTTGTCCTTTTAGTGGGTGAATTCAGGGCCCATTAAAGAGCAAAACCAGTAACAACAGCCTGAAGTCCCAGTATCCGCCACGTCTGACATGACCTATAATAGGAACAGCTCTGAACTTTCACTTCTCTGCTCCTTTTAACTACAGACTGCAGTAGTTTGGGACTGTGTGATGACTTTGTGATGTTGACAACTGGAGACCAAGATTAAGATGCTAAATGCTTTTTAATAACAACCAAACATAAGAGGCAAAGTGTCTAGGGGCAACATAAATTGCCAACTCTGCTTTTAAAAATATAATTTGCTAAAAAGCAATCCACAATTTATATATCTATTTTATTTTAAAACACAAAAAATGTACTAAATCTTGGCAGAGGTTTTTGGCTAAAATGCAGGAAATATATTATGAACAGATTTTTACAGTATTTTTCCATGTTATTTTTGCTATATATTCCAGACCTATGCAATATATAAAATAACATATTTCCCCTTTATGTATGGAAAATAGTCATCAACTTTATGGTTTCATTAAAGCCAGAGAAGAAAGAAATTTCCAGTGTAGTTCATGACAATAATTCCAAGTGAAGAAACAGTTGTGTCTTGATATTGTGAAGGTGGCCTTGCCCAAGAATGACATTCATACTACAAAAAAGATTAATTAATTAGTCATTCAGATACTCCTTCGTATTTTCAAAATATTTTCTAGTTACTTTGTTTCCAAAGACCATTTTAACAGCTCTGAAGCAAATCTCTTCAAGCAAACATGGTTACTTCTTAAATTCTTTCCTTACATTGCACTGCAACACCGATTTCTAAAGTGGGTATAGAAATCAGTGGGTATAGGTTTCTGAAAAGGAACAATGAGCAAGCGTGGAGCACAGGACATTTTTGGACCTTTTATATCTTAGAAGCATTCCAGTTTGTGGATGCTTTCTTTTTCTGTCCTAGTGCCTTCTGTGCTGCCCCATTTCAGGTGCGTAGGGACCATCGCACGCATGCTGACAGCAATATCTCCATTTCACAAATAAACCATAAAAGGAAGTAAAAAGAGTAAAAGTTTCTCTCCTAACCCACACAGAGGGCAAATGATAGAGGCCAGACAAGGATAATAAAAATGTATGATTGACAACTGACAGTATGCCAGTGAAAATTTCCCTTTCCCTCAGGATATTGTTTTGATAATCTTTGCCGATTTAATACTTTATGGAACTAGAGATTTTTTTTGTCTGAATGGATATTTTTTGAGGGGTGGGGGTTGCACTTGTCAATTGCACATCAAAATAGGGTGGATAGACAGAGAAGTGAAATGTAAACAACAGCTCCAGGTTTGTTTTTCTCTTTGGGCTGTTTGGGGATGTTTTTGTACATGAAGGTTAACAGAGCACAGTAATGGACTTCATCACTTCTTAAGGACATTTGGCCAATGCTCCAATACAACTTATCTGACTGCAGTGTTATCACCTGGGTTTGTATCCTATAGTCAGAAAAGTCTTTTCTGAAGTTTGGCTGTAAAGCAACATAATGTGCTTACCTCTTGATGATATTTAAAGACTACACATTTGCTTAGAAATGTTTATATCATTTTCCAGTCACAAGTCCATCATTTCTATCCACTTGGTCATTGAGTGTTTTATACACCCACAAAGTTTTTGTGAGCATGTCCTGATGTCCGTGCCACCTGAGACACTGCACACAAAGAGTGAGTGTCCTGATCATGCTGGGATGACCAGTCCATGGGGCTTTATAGGAGTTCAGTGTCCTCATGCTCCCCCAGCCCAGCCATCATGACTTCCTCACCAATGGCACTGCTTTCTTGGAGCAGCAGCAGCTGCCCAGACTCAGGATCCTTGTCCCCATCTGTCTTCTGGCCACCCTTTTAGCTTATCACAGATTTATGACTTGCAAGGTGAGTGAAATTGTCAAGTTTTGTGTCCTGCAGTTAAACTGAGCCTGCAATGCACAAGGAATAAAGCATAAGCAAAACAAGTTTCTCCTGCAGAATTTTGTGCATATGACTTCAAATGTACTGAAGAGAGAGATCTGTTGAGTTAGTCGATGCCCTTTGTAGAAACATAATCGGTTTTCCTTCTGGAATCTGTATGATAATTTTTTTTTTTTTTTACTTCAATGGCTCCATACAAAATGTTCTTCTTTTGCAAGTAAAATGTAATGCTCATCTTGCAAACAGAGACAGCTCTGAACATTAAGATACATTTTTTTTCCACAATAATAATATCAGAAAAGGGGGCTCTACAGGTAAAACAGTTTAACCTGTGTAACTCCACTAATTTCAGATCATACCTTCTATGGCACAGATGTTCATTGTGTTTGGTAGGATAACACTTTTGTTATTGACTGGAAATCAGTAAAAAGTTCTGTAGATGATGATTTGTAAAGTATTTCACTTTTTCCTACTGAATAAGCTTTAGAATAGGAAAGGGTACATGCAGATCTTTCTGCCTGTGGATCTGGCAGGGACTACCTTGCACTCTTGGGCTTGAGCCCACCTCTGGTCTATCTACACCAAAGCTGTAGTGGGGCTAAATAGGGTGAGGTCAGCATCACTCTGAATTGTACCACTTTGGTCTCAGTATTTTGATACCAAAAGGGGCCTCTGATAAAAAAGAAGATCAAATAAACTGCTTTTTAATGTTTGTAGATATAACGAACCTCAGTGGATGAGTGCCTTTTGAGTTAGTTTCTTCAAGAAAACAGTGTGCTAATCAAAGAAAGATAAAAAATTACACTCCACAGTTTCACATCAGGTTAATTTATCACAGAGTGTTTTTGGCTTGATTAGATGAGATAGGTGTAGGTGCTTGAATACATTGCAGACATGTAGCCTTGGAGACTAATCCTTTAAAAATACGTCCAAATAGCCCTTCATACAGGCATGTTCCCTCTGAATGCAGTGAGGTTTCACTGACACATCTGTGACCTGGTGGTTACTTTCACATAAAATATGATCTGGGTAGACTGACTAATTCACTGGGCTCTAAAGAAGGGTGTATGAAGTTTTCGTCCTTCTAAAGTACACCATGTACAATTTTGCTACTGATATGCTATTGAATGTCTTATATCATTGTAAATAAAAGATTTCCTTTTATGCTCTTAGCTCTTTCTGTCTGCCTTATGCCCATTTCTTTGCTCTGGGGATGACCCTGTGTCATTTTTCTTTACTTCCTTTATGTAAAGGCAAATAATAATACTTGTCAATTTATTTGTGGTTTTCTCAGCTGCATAGCTAATGCTCTTCTGCTTGATAGGATGTCTTTGCTTTCTGTAATTACATTTCTGCTTATGCCCTTGAGGAAGAACATCTGCTGCTTCCCACTCATGAGTTACATTTCATCCTCTCATTTCCTCAGTGTTATTCTGCTCCACAGTGATATGGTGGTCCCTGATGCCATTTGCAGAAATTTTCCTTGGTGTTCTGTGTGAGGTACTCAGTCATCCTTCTCACTGCCCCCTTCCTTCATCAGCCTGTTGTGCTGTTGTCCTCAACATGAGTGATGCATTTGCTTCTCTGATTCAGCTGTGAGGGCAAGGGCAGAGGTGTGCAGGGAGCTCCTACAACAATCTGCCTCAGCTGGGAATGAACGTGCAGAGGAAGCCCAAGGACAACACTCTGCAACGCCCTCACCAAAACTAGCAGTGTCAGCTGTCAGGATCAGGAAATGTGACCACCCAGTTAGAAGAGAAGGTAAGAAGAGCAGGAAAAACTCCACCTTCTCTTTTTGGACATTTAGCAGTGAAATTCTGCCAAGTTGGCAGAATTTTCGCACTGTATTTGTTGCCTTTGTTGTTCGTTGTTGCATGTAAATCAGCTGAATGACCTTTTTTTATTCCTTTGTTCTCACACATTTATAATTTTCTCTCAAAGTGATTTCTTGATATGAACGTGAAAACATTGTGTAGCAGGCAAATTTTGAGGGTTAAAATATGCATTTTTTTGAATAGTGTACTAGTTTGAAAACAAACCAGTGAGAGATCGCAAGTCAGAATTATAATTTAATAGGAAAATTAAAATAAATGCAATAGTACTAGAACACTGACAGAGTCAGGATATAACCTGACACCCTGTTAGTCAGGATGGTGGTAGCAGTCCAGATGAAGTGGTCCTGTTGAAGCAGTGATCCTGTAGAAACAGTCTGGTCTTCACCTGAAGATCCAGTGGTAGCTCTTGTCCTGTGGGAATCCAGTAGGTGAGGGCTGTTTGTGCTGTTCCAAACTCCAGATATATCCAGGTGGGAATGCTTGGTTCCTACCCCTGGGTGGAGCATCTCACCATGGGGTGATGTAATTTTATGAGTCATGCAGTGGGTCCTTGATAGCCCATGAAACAGAGATACTCCTGGAGGGAGTTATCAAGGATGAGTCATGTTAGGACACAACGAACACAGCCCCACCTGCTTTAACAGCTTGTGAAGATGATAATAGAATAAGTACTACTGGTTACATCTTACATTGCAACCTAGGACAAATAGGCAAAATGAACTCTTTGGAATTTTTAACATTTTTGTAATGTTCACTCTTGCATAATATCTATTTTTATAAATAATGCAACGTGCTCTTGGACACGTAGTGTGACTCTTGGGTATGGTTCTGTGCAGGACCAGGAGTTGGACTCAATGATCCTTGTGGGCCCCTTGCAACTCAGCATATTCTGTAATTCTGTGGTTTTGCTTAATAATTAATACATATTTTTACATGGCCAGAGTTGGGCGTGGTGTTTCCCAACCAATGAGACTACATCAAAGAATTTGAAGCATTTATGTTTCGACAAGGGTTGGGAAGAAGAGGTCATTACTCATAGCCAAAGGGAAACCAAGAAGAAGACAAAAGGTGTTAGAGGCTCATACATGTATCCTTGACTCTGTCAGACAAGCTCCTGCGGTACAGAACGGGCTGAAGGCTGGCCTGCATGAAAATGTGCTGCCTACCAGTGCTGAGGTCGGTGGAGTGACCTGAGAAAGGCCAGTCCTAGTTTATGGAAGAGGTCAGCATCCCAGATTTCCACAGATTTCTTTCTTCCCTGGCTCATCAACTCAGCACAGGGATTTTTGAAATAATACTGTGGCAGTATTGCAATAAAACCTGGGATATTTTTGCATTGAGATCAGCTGGCAGAAATGTGAACTAGGTATGAACACACAAGTGAATAGCTTTCAGTGTCAAGGGTAACTTTTATTACAAATTTTTGTGCAGAACTGGAAGAATAAGGAGGTGTTCTGTATTGAATATATAAATAGATTGGTGCAGTAGCCATCTGACTGTGTGCTGCCATCTGACTGTGTTAGAAGGACTGCGTGGTATTGGGTATTTTCCTTTTTTCTAGAAGAGGATTAACATAGGGTTTTATGAAGGATGAGATCCTTTCCGGGAAAAAACCCCAACCACAACATTTAACATTTAATTATAGGGGGATAAACGTTAACATGACAGAGGCTGGGAGGGACCTGAGGGTGACCTGAGCAAGGTAATATGGAAAAATTGTGTTTTATCTGAAGTGCATTTGATGCTAACCTAGATGTTAGGGGAAAGGCAGTTAACTGTAAAGGGTCTCACTGGATATGAAACTGGTTAAGTCCACAGAAGAACTATGTGAGAAGATGGACAAAAGAAAGAACAGTGAGGATCCCTTGAGACAAATGATGATAATTACAGATTTAGCAAAGTACGATACAGGAAATAGATGAGAAGTCCATACAGGAGATTCACAGCACAGGGGGAGATAGGCCTGTGAGCAACATGTATTCCACTGCCATGAAAATGCAGCTCTTTGCGTGGGGAATGGATAACCCAGTACAGATCCTTGAAAAAAAGAGCAAGCAAGAAAACTATCCATGAAAGACAATCCTGAGATTGGCTTAATTCGTCATCCTTTGCATTGCTAAAAAAATAGTCCAATAAAATTGAATCTTTTTATGGAGACAAAGGACAAAACAGAAAATGGCTCTTTTGAGTGCAGAGAAATATCTCTTTTTCATCTCACACAAGAGGTGACAAATATATCAGTATTGATATTCATATTTCAAGAGGAAAGGAAGTTAAAAGGTAGGAAATGTTGCAAAAACCAAAGAGTAACTGCTGGGGCTAGTTGCTATAATTACAGAAATGTCATCAGCCAACCTGACAGCACCAAATAAATAAACAAATATTAGGGATGAAGAGAAACGAACTGGGAAGAAAAAATATGGTTGAGGCATCAAAGTAGTTAAGTAAAGGAAAACAGGACAAGAACAGGAACTGGGGGGTTAAGGGTGGAAAAATCAAAGGGTGATGAAGAAGTGGAAAGGAAACAGAAGGGAATAAGCATACCAAATGAAACCAAAGGGGAGAAAAGAAACAAAAATAGAACAAGAATCAGATCTATAAACATGGTTTAGAATTATCAGTGGCTTGCTACAGAGTGGTAACAATGTTGTCTGGGAGCTTTGCTCTCATTGAAGTGAGGAATGGTGATGGTGGGGTTGGTTATCTAGGGGAGTGACAGTGGCATTGTGCCATGTGGGCATTAATGGGATCACCAGCATCTGACGGCATCCAAAGATTCTGCTGTGTGCAGGAGGGGACAAGGTCTCTCCTTCCTTCTCTTCTCCTTCCCCTTTTGGGAGGGGACGGAGGGGATACTCACTGAGAAAAAGATCATTTTTCATGCACATGCACATACACGCACGCTCAGTTTCTTGGAGTAGCTTGTACTGCTTTCTGAAGGGAGTCATGGGAAAATATGCAAGCTTAAATAGATTTGGGGATTTTTTTCAGAGGAGGAGGAAAGAGGGACAGGGGACAGGAGAGTGCTGACATCTGGAGAGTGGTAACAGCTGTGAAGGCCTCAGGGCTGGGACTTTTGTTTCTGACCTTAGGGAGAAACCGGAGAGTACTGACCACATGGAGTGGTTGCAGGGAAGAGTGAGGGCAGAGGGGAGACAGAAGCGGCTGCCCCTTATTTTTTTATCCTGGAGCCTCAGTAATATATCTCTGTAAAGAGGCCAGTGCATGTTCATATGAGAAGTCACTCCATTCTGTATGAAGTCATGTTAAAAATAACTTTCCTTGGGCCTTGGGGCATCCACTATAATGAAGTTAAAAGGATAAATGCTATTAAATGTCTGAATAATGTTGCTAACATAGCTTGTCTTCCTGATCACTGTGTTAAACTGCACTAACATACAATCATGTCACCATTAATACTTCCTGCATATGCAGGAAAGAAGAATACAAAGAATATGAGATATCAATTGATTTTAGGATAGTGTGTTTTATATTGAAGCCAGATGTATAATAATATATATAACTATATATTCTCTCATATTGTTGGTGGTGGGTACTGGAAACACCACACATTTTTATTGTTGAAACAGAGTGCAAACTATTCAGAGCGATACACCTACATCTGTATCGTATTATACTCCATTCTTGGCTGCCATCATTTTATGGACTCAATATCTGTCCAACCATTATTTTTATTGGGTCTCATAACTCCATAGTTGGTCCACCTGTAGAGTCTGTGAGTTATCAAGTTAGAGTCTTTTGCCATTGTCATGTGTCCAGTTTTCAAATTAGAGTTGTTTCCAACTGGACTACAAAGAACCAGAACTGCTATTCTTAGAGGGATTTTTATTTTAACTACATCCATTCCTATTTATCATTGCAGTCTGCTGGAAAAAAGTCTAATTTCCAATAAAGTGGGTTCTTTTTTTGGACGGGAGAAAGGAACATGTACATTCTTCATCTCCTTTTTATTATTATATAATTGTTCCCACACTTGATACTTGTTTATTGCTATTACATTAAAAAGCAGGAATAGTTGTCCAATTTCTGGATTGTAAAATCTCCCTGTCACGCTCATGAGGCTTACTTAGTGTAGGATTATTTAAAGAACAAGGGCAGCTAGAATCCAAATTCTCCTTTGAAGATAAACAGCCATCACTCAGTACAGTCTGGGCAAGGCCCTACTGCCACAGGCTTTGCTCACTCTGATTAGCACTGACCTGAACACACCATTTTTTCTTGGTCTTCTCTATCATGTATGTCCCTTTCCAATTTTTTTTTTTTTTTTACATCTGTCTACACCCTCTTTCCAAATTTCTACCTTCCCCTGACATATCCATTTTTATTTTGACAGTAGGTACATCTTCATGTAGCATTTCTGTCTACTGGTCCTTTCCCGATATACCCCCTAGCTGATATCTCTGACTTCTGCCTGCCTTCTTTTCTTCCTCAGTCCAGTGTCCCACCCTCAAGTATCTCTTCCCCTGAAGCTGTCATTGCCTGTCCAAAACTTACTTCCAGTTCCAGACATATTCAAGACCTCATGTGAGCCCAGGCTACAGCACTCCCAGGTTCCTCCCACTGCTCTCTGGGGCAGATGACAGACAGGTCCACAGCAAGTCCACGACCCTCAGATGTGCTGATGGTGCCACAAAACATACTGGCTGTGTGACATGGACAGTCTGATCTACAAGGTGTCCCAACACCAGGATAGCCTCAGGCCATGAGAATCCTCCGTTCTCCATATGAGCACCATGAGCTGTTAGGAAACAGGCCACTCCTCACCAGTCTACTCTTTCCTGCTGCCACGCTCGTCACGTGGCTCTATACTCCAAGCGCTGCCAAAGTAGTTGGCAATGTGTGGCTCCCTCAATACCATGTCACTTCCTATATGGAAAAGTGTAAGCTGACCTTTAGATGCTGCAGAAATCTCACAGGTTGCAACATGGCTTGCGTTTTCAGCCACCAAAATGACAGTCTGACTCATTTCAAATTAATTACTCAGTTCTAGTTTCTCTATTCAGCTGATTTCACAAGTGTTTACAAACCAGCTTCTATATTTCCAAAATATTTTGGCAATTTTATGGACTAGAAGAACAAGTCTTGGGTTTTCAGTGAAGCCTATAGGACTAGAACTTTTACTAGGACTTTATGAGAACTAAAATGGGCAGGTTCTGTGGACCACCACTGTGTTATTAGGCTTATTAAGTTGTCTCTAATGTACCCTGCAGTCTTTGCAATCTAGGAAAGAAACATTTGGCCCATGAAGACTTCCATTTGTGTCTATTTTGGTAACCACTTTAAGCAACTAAATAGAAAAATACATATATATAATGCAATGAAAACAAAAGTATGTAACACTAAAATAATTTGAGGCCAAATTAGTCACAAAACTGTATGAAAATATCACAATTCTTACAAGCAGCAACAGCTCTAAAATTTTACCCAAAATTAGGGAAGAGAATAAACCTTCTTCTTCTACTACTCCCCCATAATAGACCATTATCCATATGGTGAAAATATCTATGTTATTCCCTAAACAGACACGGATTTATTTTGCCCATGAGCTCATTCTGATTCAAAGATGATTCATTACATCACTAAAGGACAAGGTCCCATTAATTGTAGTCTGCTTCTCACTTATTTTGGGGTTTTTTTTAAGACCTGGGCTTTGTCTTTTGCCAACAGAACTAAACAGCTTCAGGTGTGTCACTGACTGGTTAGCTAGAGAGGTTGAGAACACATTGAGGAGCATTCACATTTGCTCATCATACATGTGGAAAGTGTCCCATCATCACTGCAGACATGCTCTAGACAAATGCCTGAAATGGTAGAGCATTGAGCCATACCAATATTAATATTTAAATGGTTAGTCTCCCATCATGTAAGGCAGACTGAGCAGTTGTTGATTTTTTTCTCTCGTTAGCAAGGAATTATATTAAATGGTAGTGGGAACAGTGACTTACATTTTGGAACTAGGTGGAATTAAATACAGATGGATAAAGCAGGTGAAAAAGGTCCTTGAAATTTCTGTTTCACCAAACTGACTGTAATGGAAACTTACAGTGAAAGGCTAAATTTAGGCACGTTGAATGCACTCCAGGGAGCCCAGACTGCTGAAACACCCAGTATCTTATATTTCACTTGAGAAATTATTTCCTTCCACTTTATTTTTGCTTGTAGGCATTTATTCTAAGTTAGTTGTCCAAATTCTCTTAATAGCCATCTAAAAGAAGAATTTCCAGAGGGTGATTCAGCCACTGTCTTATCCACCTGGATTCAGGTGAGTGAAATAGACCTCCAGAAGCTCCCATCTCTCTCTGCTGAATATTGTTCAAGCCTGGACAACTAGCTTGATTAGTCAGCTAATTTAGAGAAAAACAAGATGTTTAGGGTGTATTTTATTACTCCAAGCTTTTTCCACAGTTTTAGGTAAATCTCAGAAAAGGCAGGATTCAGAGTATGGATGGGAGGCTGCCTTACCCTGGAGACAAGGAGCTGGATTCTGTTGTGGTTCTGAGGACCCCAGAAGACATGGGCACACTGTTGGTTGGTAAATGAAAAAAAGTTGTACATATATAGGAATGCGTAAAGTTAAATAATTATATCAAAAGGAGATATTTCCTACTATTTAGAGTGAAATTTTAGAACTTTTTTTTAGCATCAGTGTCTCAATATGGCCCTCAAGCATGACATACAGAAACATTGTGCTCTGTTTTCTACCTGTATTGCCCTGTCATGTTTTTCATAAGAGAGGTCTGTGATCTTGAAATCATAAATGACATTGGACTTAACAGGCATGAAATTTTTATTTAAGAAGAAACCAGAGAGGACAGGAACTGCTGGACAGTCCTGGACACAGATGAGCTTTGCCGGGCCAAAGCTGGAGGCAATGTGCATTTCCCTCTGCAAAAGAAATTACAGTGTGAAGTCAAACCCATCAAGTTTACAAAAGGATTACATAAAACTGAAGTAATCACCAGAACTCCTGGAAGAGATATATTTCCTTGAAAATTTAATATTTATTTTTAAAAGTCAAGCCTTCTGTCTGGAGTACAACTATGTAAAAATGCCCAGCTAACTTGGCTGTCAGATTACAGAAAATATTTGAGTGAAGGAAAGTAATAAATAACTGAATGGTCCTTAAGCTCTGAAATATTAGAATTACTGGGAAACTAAATTCTCAGTGGCCATGAAAGTTATGGGGGTAGTCATTTTACATCACTGTGATGAAAACTGTAGTTAGATCTACATGTATTACAGCTCTACACGTATTACAGATTTCAGCACATTAATATGCACAAATAGAGAAAGAGACTCTGACCTTAGTCCATGGGTTTAAAAGGTTTGATTTATTTATTTAGGCTGGCTTTTCATAGAATAGACTGTAAGACATATATTTCCATTGTGAAATGAAATACATACCCATGAGATTTTCTTTTCACTTACAAACCCATAATTTACAAATTCAATACCTGTCCACTAAGATTGATATTGTCATGGCGAGTGGAATAGTTAAGGCTTACTGGCAATTCCTTAAATAAATATAAAAACTGCCTGATGCTTATATTTTCCTACTGAGAAAAACATGGGTTTTGCTGTGCTTAGCCATCTTCTGAGTGTAAATACATGGTTGAGCAGCAGCCACTACTTTTGAACTAAAGTTCACTCCATTTCTTGAGTATGACGTTTGGCAACTCCTGTTGAAGTAATCTCAGAGGGGGTTTTCATGGGGCCATTTCCCTCCTGATTATTGCACTGTGAGACAGCTGCCTCAAGCCCAGGGATGTGAAGTGTCCTAAACCACTGCTGCAAGGTTGGCCAGGCCTCAGCCATTGACCAGTATTTTATTTCATTTAGGAAAAAAAGCTCTAAATACACAAGTACTGAATAAGAAGAATTAGAGTCTTGGAGAGAGGTATCTCCCCGATAGTAGAGTGTAGGAATATAGAAAAAAAACAGATTATATGTGAATTTCTTCACTTTCAGGAAATTATAGGAAACTACTATCTTATATGTTTTCAACTTACGTATTTAATATTAGTGGATGTTTTGCTGACTAGTTCAGGATATATTTGCTTAGACCAGAAATGCTCTTTTTGAAATTGCTCATATCTAATTATTGTCAAGACAGCAGAGCTGTAACTGCCCCTTGGAGACCTGTGAAACTGAGGACAGGTGCCATCCCTGCGTGCCCATCCCAACACACTTCCACTGCCCCAGTTACCAGCAGGGTGGGGAAGCAAGGGGATGAGGACAGAGGAACAGAAGCACCTGTGGAAGAGGCAGAGAAAGAAAAGACATCAAAAAGTCTAACTCAGTTGTTTCCAGGAAAAATTTCCTTCCTTCTGCTCACAAAAGATGACCTCTATATCTTTACACTATCAAAGCCCTGAAATAAAAGCTGAGGCAAGCATCTGGGCAGTTTTAAAGGTCGACACTGTCATCAGCTTTGAAGATTTTAACACACAAAATTAGTACAATATTTGATGCGAGTGCTTCAATAGTAAAGCTATATTGGTGTTAAAATGCTGATGGCTGACTTTCTTTTTATTGGCCTGTGTATCTCATACTTCAGAACTTCCTATCTCATGGTGGAGGGATTTTTTTGAAAATTAGTGACTTTTTCATTTTCTGCCTAAAACTCTTTGTCTTAGTTGTACATTAGGTAACTATTTAAATTGAAGCCAGAAAAATAGGACTCTTCCCAGTACTTTGATCTGAGAGAGGCAAACAGCAAAACACACTGGAGTGGGGGGTGGGGTGGAAAGTCAACCTAAAGCTCATCTCATTTAACAGATAGCAGTAAATATCTTAAAAGTGATTGGCTTATTATGTACAGTTTAAGCATCCACAGAAAGCCGCTTTCCATACCCACAGTAAGGTCATTAGCGAGGGGAGAAGGGAGGGAGAGAGTTAGCTGATAGCACAACCATCTTTCCTGTGCAGACACTGACCTGGAAGCTTTGTGTTCTGACATATTTTCCTCAAAATAAGGATTCTCAGCAATGTAAGGAAGAAATGTTAGTTGCAGCAGAAAAATAACAAAAGCAGAATACTAGCTTTGAGGAACTGACTAAATTTAGACCTACATATGTGTAGATTTTGCTCCTAACACAAGAAGTTCTAAGAGATATATTGCTACTAGGTATGACAGCAAAAGTAATATTACCACTATGCTCCATTATCATTCTTTCCAAAATCAATATCAAAACAACCCAAGTCTAGACACATAAATGTCAAACTATTTAACAAGAAGCAGTTAGTGCAGAAAAAACACTTAAATGGCAATTGAGGTAGTCTGATGGATCTTAAAGTAGCTTACCAGGATTTATGTAAGATAAAAACAGTTTAACTAAGCATGTAGAACAAAGCCTGAGGGCTTATGGCTAAGAACAATATTAGAAGAACATCTAAGCTCTTTATCGTACCTGTCAGATCCCAGTACTTGGCTGTTCTGTCAAAGATGAAGGGCCTTCTAAATCTTCTCATTTTCATCTTGATTTTAGGTTTTAGGTTACTTAATAAAATTACCCTTCACCTATTACTCAAAAGATAGAGTGCCCAGTTCAGAAAAACACGTTTGAGCTAATCCTGCTACTCATATGAAATCTATCATTTTCAGAGTGCTTTCTCCACTTTTTACAGGTCATTCCCTATTGAGAACTGACAAGGAGGTTGTTAGCAAGTAATATTGTCCCAGAAATGGAATTTTGGAGTGAGACAGGTAACAGAAATTAACACTTAATTAACATACTAAAATGGCTAAACATTGAAACTCATTTCAGTCAAGGGAAAAAAGGGATGTAAGAACTGAAAAATACAGAGGCATTAACTTAAACATGACCAAATATTTAGTTCCTAGATTCTAAACATTATCCTTTAATTCAAGTTGTTTTCTTTTGGTTTTCAAATAGACTTATAAAAAAAGAAAATTAAAACCAATAATGGCTTAGGTTGAGAATGCAGTTTTTCATGGTTTGTAATTAATATGTTACTGGTTCACAGTTCATTATTTCTCTTGTGCAATCAAAAGCCATTTTGATTCTGACATGAATCAGTCTTTTTTCTGATGTAACCACAAAAATTAACCCATCTGAAATGAAACACAGTATTGCAGTCCTGAAAAACCCTCATACCTTCCATGTAAATAGAGCTAAAGGAGATTTTATTGTCTAAGACACTTTTCATTTCACAAGCTTCAGCATAAGTCATTAACAGTCACTCAGGACATGAAGTGAAAGACCTCAAGGTGCAGCACCAACCACTCTGCTCCTCTGTGCATGTTGTCTCCAAAAGCAGAATGTTCTCATCTATACACAGATTTGTTACTTGAGGCTTCAGGCTGACTTAGGGTTTTCAAGTGAGTAAAAACTTTAGTTAGATTTTGGGTTTTCTTCAAACCCTGCCATACAGCAAGAGGAAGAAATTTGCAATGCATTTTCAGTTCATTTTTTAAGGGAATAACTGTCTTATGTCTATCTATCTGCCAGGCAACCAGTAACAGGTTGAGAGGACACAGTCTTAAGCTGCACCAAGAGAGGTTTAAGTTGGACATTAGGATGAAATTCTTCACATAAAGGGTGATTAGACATTGGAATGGGCTGCCCAAGGAGGTGGTGGGGTCACTGTCCCTGGGGGTGTTTAAGGAAAGACTGGATGTGGCACTCAGTGCCATTGTCTAGTTGGCAAGGTGGTGATGGGTGCATAGGTTGGATTTGATCTTAGAGGTCAAATCTTTTCCAACCTAATTGATTCTCTGATTCTGAGTGATGATGATGAAGATAACTAAGCAATGCCTGACATCAATTATGACAGAAATCCCATTAAGTTTGTGGAATAATTGCAGTTTTAATGTTAGGAAAGGGTTTAAGGATTTTGCAATCATTGTATTGTCTCAAATATTGTATTCTGCTTAGGACACTCTGGCATGTTAAGCTGCAACTCACTATTTATGACCCACTGTCTTCCTCAGCTGCTATGTGAGTTCATGGAGGAAAACAGCTTGATTTAAAATGGTATATACCAGCCTGTACAACAGGATTTGAGTGTTATGTCCCCTGTGTTTATACTGTGTGAATGTCAACTTACACCTGGACAAACAGACTTCAGACTTCCCCACAAGCTCTATAAAACTGAATTCTCTGGCCCTAAAGACAACTGCAAAGTCTCTGTATGGTTATTGTGTTAATCAAAGGAGGAGGATGCATCACACTGGAAAAGTAAGTTTGCAGCTCGTAGTTTAGGTCTTCCAATTATATCCCTATATGGAAAAAATCCATGAGCACAAGGAATAAAGTCCTCCAGTCCTCTTCTGCCAGTTTGGCCAAAGTCCAATTAAGGCTCAATCCGTCTTCTGTACCAAAGAGATGGAAGTGACATTAAAGGGAACAATCACCCATCCTTTCTGCTTATCCCTGAGAAAGTGTATGTAGTTAATCATGCAGACTATCTGCTGCTTCATCCTCTACACCATACCCTCAATTATTTCTATAGCAGGATCTCAGTTGAGCAGAAAGCCTTTAGAGCAAGGAAGTGGACTCCCATCTGCCTCAGCAGGTGAAGAAATGCTCCTGGAAAAACAATGTGAGCCCTCAGAGGGCCAGGGGGGTTAGGGGATGGAGAACAGCCACTATCACTCTGCCAAAGAAACTCTGACACAATGAGTGGCTAAATTATCCCAATCTCCACCACACTGTGTTCAGGCTATGATTTCCAATTCTGCCAAGAATTTGGATCAGAAATCTTGAATCCTCTCACTTACTTGTAAGAAATCTTGTAAGTTTTAATCCACATATATTAGTTTTTGGTTAACAACATACATTTATTATCAGATCAAAGCTGTAATTTTCTTTATGCCCCAGTCTTCGTCCTCTTCAAAAGGCTTGGCCGCTCAAGGTGACACCACCTCTTGTGCCATGGCTTTGCACAGCCCTGTGCTTTGACCAAAAGCCATTTTGGGAAAACACAGGCTATATAGCTGACCATAAAAAGTCACAGACATAGAGCATGGGTGCACTCAGTGTCGTCTAGAGACACAGGTTGCTGAAGACAGAAGTTTAGAATTAGTGCTGGAAGTTAAATGTACTGGCTATTTCTAAGTGAAACCAATCCTTTAAACACTTAAGAACTTGCTTAATTTTCAGCATATGCCACAGACTTCAAAGAAGGGTCAAAGTCCAATAGTTTGAAGTAATGACAAGCAAGAAATGCACTGGAATATAGGCTAAAGAGGAAAATATTATTATGGCAAGTGTTTTTAGATGCTACTTTTACATTTAGCTTTTCAAGTTCCTGGCGTGTGTGCAAAATTTCCATTTGAGATGACACGAAAAATTGCCTTCTTAGAATAAGAGTTTGAAAAAAGCTAGAGGGCACTGGTATATTCTATATCTTTTCCTCTCTGATTAAGTATTTATTATTAGGGTAATTATTCTCTGACAACCAAACATGGCTGTTAAGCAACTATTCCTCAAAGAAATAATAGCCTGGAACAAAGTGTTGTTTTACCACTTCTACCACCAGGCCTGGTTTATATATGTAAACAAAACAATTTATACTTAGAATATACCCTGACATGGTGTCACTGGTTTCTCCTTCCCTGCAAGGCTGACTTACAGGGCCTCAGGCTTAGGTTATTGCTCTGTGGACAGACACTTTTGTCAGAATGGGGTATTTGTGTCAGAGGGAGCAATGATACATTATCATCACTGTAAATGTGAGCCAGAATAAAGGGATCTGAACGACTAAAAACAGTAATTAAAATGTCTTCCCTTCTTGTATGTGGCAGTCATGATTTAACATCTAGGACAGAAACAAGCATGACTGTAATAGCTAAGGAGAGGTCAAGGATTACACAAAATCATGTCCCGAGGTCACCAATTTTGTAATACACAAACATCACATTCACTCTGTGCTTGCAGTCAGTGTCTGCTCCTTTCGATTTTTTTTTTAACCTTTTATGGTTTATTTGGTATAAGACCTTGAGTCAAAGATTTGGACAGAGGAAAAGTGTCGGAAGGAGGATGTGAAGAGAGCAAAGGCTGATGTAGATTAAATATTGAAATAGCTCAAGGAAGCAGCATAAGAAATGCTTGGGAAGTGCTTGAGAAAGCACTGCAAGAGGAAGTAGGAGTGAAGAGTCTGGAGATCTCTTGTGTGTGAGAGATCCATGACTCTGAACATCACTCTGGGTCACCTCTCTTTTCTGTATTAAAATAGTGTCTTTTAATCCCAAATACATTGTGTGAATGACTTTGACCTTGACACAAACATTAGAAAGAGAAAAATTTAGTCATACTGCTGTATTTTTTTTTCCTGAGGTGACAATATCTCAAATGACAAGCACTTTGCTTTGCAATAATTTTTTCTTGGGTAAATAGCCCGCTCTGGTCCATTCCTTTTACTCTTAAAAAGCTAAAGATAAATTCCATATCATATTAGTAAAATTTCTATTTCTCATGAAGAATTTAGATAATAAATGCAACAAAACAACAACATACAAATTATTAACTAAATCTCATCTTTTCTGCCAAACCATGGTACCCTATAACCCCTGAAATATGACTAACTTGTGTAGGGATCTTTGTTCTAAAACACTGACATTCATTCATCCGTAAAGCTGAGGGAAAAAATAAAAAACACACAGAAAAAATGGGCCACAAAGATTATCTGGGACCTCTTATTTAGGAGTCTTTTCATATCAATCACAGCCTCACTGTCCCCTCAGTGAGAGAGTAAAATGATGGGATATTTCACCTTTCCAGATGACCAGACCCCTTTGCTTTCAAGAATGTCTAAGTGAGAATACATTGCAGCTGGTAGCACTATTGAGAACAGTTGGGTAATCCTTCAGTCTCAAGCACTGACAGGGTAGCTTCAAAGCATTCCCTGTCTATCTCTCATCCTTGCATGTCGGGCTGTGCCGTAGGCAATGTGACAGCTCAACATATGCGGGGTAGGTAAGAACCCGTAGGCAATGTGACAGCTCAACATATGTGGGGTAGGTAAGAACGTATGTGATGGTCAGAGCTGGATTCTCTCTCAGGCAACTGCTGTATGGGTCTGTGTGCACACACACATGTATTTCTAAGGCATGGGGGGAGTGAAAACACAAGAAAGGTTCACTTGTTTTTACACCTATGGGTATTATAAGGAAAGATACAAGGTTTGAAGATGTTTTGTTAAATCTCTGCTTGCACATGGGCTATTTTCACCTGGTTTCTAACAGTAATTAATTCAGCTGACATTCATAACATTTCCAAATTTCCAAACAATGATTTCATTGTTTAGATTAGTTTCCTGCTTGGGCAGAGCAGTTGGACCAGATGACCTCCAGACATCCCTTCCAACCTCTGCAATTCAGTGGTTCTGGAACCAATGTGACAGTGAGCTGTTAAGGTACACTCTGGCTGAAATCTTAAGGTCTGTGTGAGTAATATTTGGCATTTCTGTAAGTGCAACAGGCTGAGTCTCCCACAGTTCTGAACACCCATTGAGAAGGAGGAAGAAAGGGCATGGGCAAATTCACCTTGCCAGTGTGCCATTTCTTCTGATTTTCTCATGTTTAGAAGTGCAAATAGTATGATCACATTCTACCAGAATGATCACATCCTACCAAAATGAAACTCCTTAGAGATTTTGTATAAGACAGGTTCTTTGTAGGATTACCATTGCAATGATGACAATACAGTGATGGTGGCACGTCTAGACTAGTAAGTAGTGTTTCTAAATAAAAGACATGATATCTGTTAATACAGAAACCACTTTAAATGGTTCTCAGTATCTTCTGTTTATATGGCTGATTTTGTGTTCTAAAGACAGAGCTCTTTTAGATCTCAGTGAATCAGATTAAGTCTAGTAAAATTCATGAACTTCTTACAGAAGCTTCTTACAGATGAGAAGGAAACTAGGATTTGTCATTCCACTTTTCATCTCCTAGTTCTCTCCTCTGCATAATTCTGGTGATTTCAGGAATGATACCATTTCTGAGATACATGAGGAAAAATAATAATAAAAAAGTTAATTCTGCCTTTCATTTAAGTGATAATATTTTTTGCACAAAAAGACCCTCAAGTCGACAAAACCCCAGTAATTCTTATGCTTCCTGCTATTTCTTCCTTTGCAAGAGATCAGGTGTGGTTTTTTCTATCAGTAGTTGGCAAAATGAGGTGATCATGGTAACCCTCGTACATGCTATGCTGTTCCCAACACACCTTCTGGAGTGCAACAAAACAGTGAAATTCATGGATGTTTCAGAGACTCACTTGTGATTCTGCTCAAACAGGTGACACAGACACCTCTACACATCTTAAATTGAAGCATAGCCTAGAGGAGAGCAGGTGTGTTGTGCCAGGAGTGTGGAGTATTATTAGCAAATTTTACAAACTGCCGCTTCTGTGAATCCCACTGAAGGAACAACATGAGAAGTGTCCACTGACAATAAAAAAGAGGAACAGTACTTTCAATTATTTCTCCAATGAGATAAAATTCTTCAATCTTTTTGCTATTACTTCTAGATAAAGAGATAAAAGTGCTATTTTTTTTGTTATTTTTTCATCACTGAGACCAAAATTTAAAGTTGGGAGCTTCTTTTAAAGTGACAATGGTTTTGCATTTTTTCAAGTTTCCTTTTTCTCTAACAAATGGGGGGAAAAGAACCCCAAACAAAAAAAGGAAGTGATTCCCTCTACCCCTGTGTCTCCAGAGGAAAAATACCAAAAAGAAGTAGAAAAAAGTCTAAAGAACTTCAATTATACAACTGTTTGACATAACCAGCTTGTTTTCTGGACTATTCATGAATAGAATAAGTAGTCAAATTTGTTATTACAAATGATTCATGCACTCAGTCTTTCATCTCACAATATCATAACCAGCAAGACCTCTGGTAATGCAGACAGTTATGCTCCTTTATAATGCTTATTAGGCTAGCTAATTTGTACAGTTAGAAGCTTGTTAGAAATGCTCACAAACATCAGGCTTGAAAAAACATGGAAGAGCTAAGACCAGATTAGGAGTTGTCTCACTAGATTAGACTGCTCAAACAGTGAAGGAAAAAGATTGGAACAAAAATAAAAGTCTCCATGCAGATTGAATGAAATTAGGGCTAACTAGACAAAACAGGAAGCAAGGGAGCCTTCCAAACTATGCATTGGTGCTAACTCCTCCAGCCTGTGCCCAGCACTCGTGCCCTTATCCTTGTCATCTGCCTGGGGAATACCTCTGGCTGGGAAAGGTCCCCAGCTGCAAATCCCTGGATGCTGAATGAGTGTTCAGGGCGTCATCACTGGGCTTTGCTGTTTCCTTACACTTCTCTAAGCATCTGGTTTCGGTGTTTCTCCCACCTCACCACAAATAGATATTAGTGCTCCGAATGCTGCACGTGCTTCTTGACAGCCACCGAGGAGCGGGAGGGCAGGAGTTTGGCAGTGACGCCAGGAGGCAGCTCCTGCAGCCTGGAGCAGTCTCCCAGTGAGGATGAGATGGACCGAGGGGTGCCATGAAGCTGTGGGGATCTCTGGGGATACCAGCTCAAGCCCCAAAAAAATTTGACTATTAGTCCTGCAAAATAAATGGCACTGCAGCTGTGGACAAGCACTGGGCAGATGTCTTGACTCTGGAAACTGCGACCAAATAAAATGCAGTCAGAATGATCCAAGAAATTGTCTATTAGCTTCAGAAGTTACATGAAAGTTTACAAATGTGATTTTACCTTGCTGTTCTTCCCTCTTCCGCCCGAGCACAAAGTACGAAACATAGGGATGTAGATGACTAACTCATTTGAGAAATTATCTCTGCCCCTTGATGAGTAGAGAAGTCTGTTACCATGCTGGAAACCTCTGCCCCAGCTCCTGCTGCTCCAAACACTTATTTACACAACTGTTTGAAAAATACTCTGGAACAAACCACATCTCAGACAAGCCCCTGACAGCACAAATGTTAAGTTTGACTGTGCTTGAGATCAGTCTCGGGAGATGTGGTCTAGGTCTACCCTATCCCACCCGAACAGTGTGACCAGCAGGCCACTGACTCTTCCCCAGCTGCATTCAGGGTGGGAACACAAGCTTCCTCTGGGATCTGATTGCTGTTCCAGCTCTGCTGATTGAACAGTTTATTGTAGGTCATACCAGTGTCTTGCAATCCTTGCCTATAGCAGATAAACTCCAGGAGTCCCCCTTGGGAAAGTGTGTTTTACAACAAGACTTGGCCTATTTGTCTTCACTGATGTTATTGACTATATTGCCTTCCACCCATATAATCACTAATTTATTTCTGTCTCTCAAACAGGCATTTATCTTCCATCCTTTATTGGTTCAATGAGCCACAAGTTGGAAGGGAGTTTTCTGTGCACAGCAGGACTATAGATGAGCAGACACGCAGCTGTGGGTGGGGTTGAGATCCATGGATATGTTTCTTCCTAATAGCTTCAGTTCATCATGAAAGCTGTAGCTGTAATTTCTATTCTTTATTATAATAAATGTTCTTCTCTTATAATCCCCTTTCTACAGAACAAAATATAAGACATTATTTTGCTATAGGATCATATCCTAAATATTATAGACATTGACAAATAATCTCAAATATATTCTTTCACAGCTTAAATGGGATTGCCTTAACATTTTAAAAAATGGCTCTATTTAGATTTTGGATAAATGAACAAAATAATAAAGATGACTGTTTTTCATTCCACGCATTCAGTAAATTGAGCTTATATGATAACTTTCATAGGATAAATGTTAGTTTAAATTATCTGCATTTGACCTTTAAGCTAGTATTAAAATGCTAAACCAATTTATGCTGTTAAAATGCATTGAACAAATTATATGACAATAACTCTTATACAATGTGAAGCAATTTTGATGATCTTTAAAGATAGTGGATGGTATTTATGATAACAGCTCTAAGCGCCTTTATATCACAGCTGTGGTGAGGCTTAATGTGGCAGGAACTGTCAGACTGGATCAATACATGCTTTTCAGGCTTCTTTTGGTGCCATAATCCAGCCCCTGCAAGAAGTGACCTCATGAGCTGCCCAAGCTCTTGTTGTTCTTGTTCTGTTTTGTTAATTGAAGAATATCAAGGCTTATGAAAATGACAAAGCTGAGCAAAAGCTAATTATGAAAGAAAAACAATAAAGCCAGGGGTGACACTAGGTCAGCTTTCAGTGGGAGTCCAGAGCCTACTATATTTTTTCTGCCATCTGTCTGCTGGTGTTTGAGAGAAGAAACTAACATTTCCTGCATACTAAATTAGTGAGTAAAACCGAGCAAGTATTTTAGTTTTTCCAGAGAAGCCTTTGTTGTTTTAAAAAGAAACACATCCATTCACTAGGAGGAAGCTGTAGGTGACAAGGAACTAGCCGCAGACAAATAAACCACTTGTCTTTTCCATTTAGTTCTCTCTCATTTTACCTGTGCCCCCCTCCAAGCCCCAGCTTTCCAAGTGCCTCTCGCAGCCAGGCGCGAGGGCTGTGGGATCGGGCCCTTTAGACACAAAGGCAGTAGCACCTTGACTTATTCAATCTAACAAGGGCTGCAAGGACAACAAAAAGAAAAGCTTTTACCATGAAGGTGGAAACATCCTCAGCAATGAAAGTGAACAGTGTTAGAAACCTCAAGGGAAAACATAACCTCACTGTTAAAATGAATTTTTACTTTAATTTAAAAGCCTTTTGTACGGAAGGGCCAGGGCAGAGAGTTTAGTGCGTTCATGTGCTCAGGACTCAGCTGACTGTAAGCAAAAATATGACAGATTCCTAAACTGGTGTAAGAGATTGTCTAATACCTGGACAGAGTCACCAAGTAACAGCTGCAAATAATTGCCCACACCTTTTCTTAAATATTTTAGTAATATACAATAGATTTTTAGCCATAAAAAAACCCTTCTCACTGGGATCCCAGTTCTTGAGCAAGGTCTAATACTTCTGCAGAAATTCTATCCTTCTCTGAGTCTCAAGTTTAATTATCACAGCAATTTCTCTATCTTTGAAAAAGTTCTGCCACACTAAAGCCAGATGTATTTCTTATTGGCTAACAGCTCTCTATGCCTCTCACAGAAAATGTGTCCATTTGATAGGCAGACACTAAATTAAAATATAAATGGACTATGTAAGTGACATGTGGTTGATGTTAATGTTAGGAAAACCTAGAAATGAGATTAAAAATCTAACCTAAGCATGTAAAAAGTGCCTTATAGCTTTCTAGAGGATGATTTCATGCTGCAGGAGTTTAGGTGTGTGTTTTAAATGCAGGCTATTAATATTTTCAAGCAATCTATATGAGATAATACAAACATATTCCAGAGCCATCTTTTCTGCATCTGAAGTACTTAAATATAATGTCACTATTGACATATGAGCACAGCTTTCCTTTTCTTATCCTTAAAGTTAAATGTGCAAATGGAGTTTATTCTTTTCCTTAAACACCGAAAAATCACAGTAACAGAAGTGTAGTCCCATCAGCCAAACAAATTGAACTGACAATCTCCCAGTATCACACATATGAATAGTGTATCCTACTTCATGTTATAAACGAAATAATCTAGTATTGACAAATCATTACCAAAAGCTGCTTAAATCATGTTGATCTACAAAGACAATCAGAAAGATATCTTAAAAATGGATAGAATAAGGTATTGACTCCTGTCTAAGAACTTAGAAATCTTTGAGTCCCTTAAGGACCAAGCAAAGAAAACTGACCCACAAGGGACTTATGTTCAGAAAGACTCAATATAAATATGTCAGGACAACTAAAACTCAGAACTGAGGAGTAAAACTTGTAGTTTAAAATTTGTTTCTGTTTTTTTTCCGAAAGCATTCTTGGATTTTGAGGAGGATTTCTGCAAATTGAAGCAGGCATAGGATCAGGCATTTGGGAATTTTTCCCATGTGCAGTCCCTCTGGACAGGCTGGGTACACTCATCTGCAGCAGCTCTGGGTCTGATGGCTTCATAGCCCCACGAAACAGAAAGGTGAGGATTATACTAAAGAAAATAAAACAGTAAACAATAGGGTAGAAGGAAAAAGCAGAGACAGCAAAGTTACCAAACCCACCCAGGAAGAACTCCTGCTGTCACAGTGCTGTCCTTTGGCAATCCCAGCCCCTCTACTTGCAACGTGTCATGGGGCATCCTCAGCATCCCCCAACCCAGGTTTGCCCGTGCAGGGGTCAGTGTGTGCATGCAGGCATTCAGTCTCGGCAGGCATGAAGTCCCTGCAGGAATTCAGTCCAGATCTGCAGCTCTCTAGGGCCAGCTGCAGAAGAAAACCTGGCCTTGGTGTTGCCTCAAGTGTATGTTGCAAGTCTGAACATGTCCAGGAGAGAGGAGCAGTGCCCATGACTCAGCTCTGCCTGAGCCCTTCCTGACTGTGCCCTCACAGCCTTCCCCTGGGACGTAGCTGCCAGCTCACCCCAGCCTGAACTGAAGCTGGGGCTCCCCAAAACCTGCTTTCCACCAGTCTTGCAGTGGCCAGCCAGCCCCAGCCTCTGCATGTTCCAGGGCTGGATCCTGGTTCACAGGCAGTTCTGTAGCTGCATCTTGTGATGAAGAATTCACTGGGGTTGGGGGCAACCCAACCAGTTGCTCCATCCCGTCTGTGCTGCAGCAGCCCACCCACAGCAGCACACCCACTCAGGAGAAGCAGGGTGGGCTTGTTTGGGTTTTGTGGGTTTTTTGTGTTCCCTCCTTTAAACCAGCTGAGAGAAATGAAAAGGCTGAGTTCACTGCAGCACTGCCTTAGCTCCCCTATCTCCTTTTCTTCCCCATCCCTGTGGGGTTCCTTGCTGGGGCTGGGGACACGTGCCTGTGGAGTTCCCACCAGGCACAAGCAATCCTGTCTAGGAATTTTGGCCATGGCTGATTCACATTTTTGGGCAAATTCCCACTGCTTGTCTGCATCTCAAGATTGCAGGTTAAGAGCAGGCTCAGGCTCCAGGTTCCATCTGCTGCCCCTCCACTGCAATCTGTCTGGGGGAGCCATCCTCCAGATGCTTGAGGAAACCATTGCCTTTTTTGAAAAGGATTAACATTTATTATGAATAATGCTGATTATTAGTAGGTTTGGAAGAGTCCAGTCATTAACTGAGTACTTTTTTCCTTAGACTTTGCTCAAATTCAGAGCTCTTCCAAATAACTCACAGTAACAGTGGTGTTTGTTTCCCACTATTCATGGGTTGAAGAGAAATTACTTCCAATCTAAACACATCTTTAATCTGAAAGCAAATATTACTGCATGAATCCAACACTGGTCACATCTTTTTCCAACATGACAGGAACTGAACCCAGACAGGATTTTTTTTCTGTACTTATTAAAAAATCCTTTGAAGCTGGTGGTGACCCCTGAGAAAGTTTTTGCAGAATAACCATGCTGAAGGAAATCACATTAGTGTCTGAAAAAGAGACACATTTTAATTTCACTCCCTTTATCTTTGAGGAAAGAAAGTGGTGGACAATAACCAACGACATGAGTCAATGGAAGTGCTTTAAATTGGTAAGTCAAAGCTCTTTTGTTTTAATGCAACAAATAGCCAAATGCATCACTTAAGGAAGCTCCAGGAAGGAGCAGAAAAGAGCATTAAGCAGAGAACACCGGGAGGGAGAAAGCAACATGTTAAGGCATCTAAGGAACTACAGAGAAATAGAAGTGTCAAATGAAATATACTTAGTGATGTGAAACATACAGTCACCCGACATTGCTTTGCATTATAAAAACTAGAAGATGGCCAAAAAGGAATTTAAGTTCATGTAAAATGGAATGGAATGTATAAAGAACAGGAATTCTTGAAGCATGAAAAAGCAGCCTGCCAAAAGAAGCCCAATACACACAGTTATATTGAGTACACTGGGTTTTTGGGTTCTTTCTCCTTGGTGCACACACACTAAAATTTAAAGCCTGTGCTTCGCACCTGATCCTGGATCCTGATTCTTTGTGCACTGCCCACTCCAACAGGCCCACTCCAACCTCCAGCACTGAGAGCAGACCTTAGAGCCCTCATCTGCACACCTGGGGGTTGTTTACCCAGGGGTGCCCAAGTGACCCAGCCCAACCAAGCAAACACTGCACATTTCTAATCCCACTGCCTGACCTGCCTGTGGTCCCACTGCAGAGTGTCCAGCAGCCTCACACGGGGTACACAGACCAGAACAAGGACAAACATCTTGGTATTTTATAGCTCTGTGCTTTTTCATTAACACAGACCTGTTAAAAATGCACCACATAGTGAGTGACCTTCTGGAGCCCATTTCCTCATGATGATCATACTGCTTGACCAATCCACTGTTTGCATAAGGATATGCATATTTAGTTACATATATATGTGTAATGCTATATTGATTTATGAATGTGTAATATATACTCAAATAGCACTGGAAATTATATGTAGTGGTAGAGGTGTATATTCTTAGTCTAACTCCAACATTCTGGACTTTGGATTATGTGCTATAATAAAATCACTGCAGTACTTATTAAAATGAATTGTATGTTCTTATGTGTTCAGCTTTAAATAGCTTTTCACGATTTAAACAGGATTTTTTTTCCTCTGTAGACATCAAAAATGAGATATAGTATGGTCAAATATTTTAATATATTCGGAGTAATTTTCAGTTCTTTTTTTGAACCCACACTCTACACACAGAGAAGAGTTGCAGCAATCGTTATTTGTATGTAAAAGCAGAACACCAGCCAGGCCTCTCTGACCAGAACTTTGCTGTCTTTGGCTGACTGCTATGTATGTTGCAGGTTATCTAAACTCCCTCTCCAGTCAGTGAAATTACCTGCAGAGGACAGCTCCTCCACCGTCTTCTAGGCAATTATTTTTGGTCCACTGACTGCAAAAAGAGCCTAAACATCTCTCTTAAGTCTGACATCTAACTTTTTCAAACCAATGGCTAAGCAAGACAAAGCCCTCCCTTGCTGTAAGGGCCTGTTTTAAGACAGACAAGACCAGAGGAGGGCCACTAGGAGGGAAAGAGAGAATGCGTACACTGAATACATGCATATATACAGCAAAAATTTTGGTAATGCTTTATGTGGTAAATATAACCATGAGAAACAGATGTTCCTCTCAGATGTACCTTCAACTTCTCATGCCCTTGTCCCATCAAGGATTTTTTTCAGGGAAGTAACAAAGGTGGATAATAAATCATTTTTCTGTAACTGGCAAAGAAAATGAGGATTTGTAAAGCTGAATTTACACTGGTTTTCTGCCTGTGGAGCCCTGCTGATGTCAGTACTGCTTGGCCTGGTTATAAACAAAGGATCTGGGTTTTAAAAATTGATGCCTGGCACATACACTTTCACACGAGTATTTTTCTTCATGATCCTGAAGGTTGTGTTTGTGCTCAGGCAAAATTATAACAGCAGCCACCAATTGCAGAAAAAGAGGAGAAAGCTAGTTATTGTTTTCTGTCTTTTAACCTCTTCCTCATACACAAAAGCAGGAGGATAGAGCATAATTCAGAGCTGGTTATTACAAGGTAAATGCTTACAAGGAGAGATGTAGCAAGACAAAATAAGTGCATTTGTAAACTGCTCGTGGCTATGCCACAAACAATGCACTTGCCTTTTACACAAGTAACCCTTCATAGTGCATTTCTCGCCTTGTCTCGTAAGAGCAATAACACTGTGAGCCATACCTTTTCATGACTTTATTATCAGTAATCTTTGTTAACCTGTCTCTCTTCATCCTTGATGTCAAAGTTACAATGTGCACAAAGCTGCCAGGCTCCCAAGTCACACCTGGCCCTCAGAACATATCACACCTACGTGCTCGTATTTAAACTGGCTTCTTGTCACATTTTTGCCTGGACTTTCAAAATGCTCTTTCCAATCCATGAAGCTTAGCACAGAGTCACCATTTTTGTGCAACAAACCATTTCTTCCTTTCTGCCCTGTTTGCTCTTTAACAGTTCCTGGCAAAGGTCATCTGGGGTCAAATCTTCCTAAATTACACTGTAAACTATAACCTCCTTTTTTTTTTCAAAATTTTAGAAATGGGGGAAAGGAGAGCTAGACAGCTTCAAAAAACCAGATTGTAAGCCCAGGTGTAAATTCTGTAATAAGTTACTTTTCTAACATCATAGACTCCAAGCCCCAAATTACATTTTGCAGCCTGGGATCAATTCATGGGACTTCAAACCTGCAGCTCTGGACCCAAACTTGGAGACTGCTTAAAATATTTTGTTTAGACACATTAGCAGAATTTAAAAGTCTGTATAAATGTAGTCAAGACCTCTCTGTGCCATGTGAGGCTGTTTGGGGTTGAGGCTAGGTAAGGGTCTTTTCAAATATAATACAATTGCCATATATCTTTCTCCACATGTAAAAGAGATTTTTTAAAAAAACATTTAAAAGTTTGGGTTTTTCCTGCTGAACAGTCTTCAAAATAATCATTAATATTTGTATCAGTATTTTCCAGTGTATTTGCTGAATAAAGACTAAGTTTTGATTGTATATATTTGAAGTTTTTCTGTGCCTTGACAAAATCAGGCACTTTGACTGCATGTGGGGACTTTCTAAGGAAACAATTATTACTTCAAGGGAACCTATGATTTCTTCAAGACCAGGAACAGGAATGGAAATGTTATGCTGTGCTAATGTCTTTGCCCCTATGCATGAGAGGGCAAAAGCAGGAAACCAAGCAAGAAACAGCCATGGTCTGTCTATTATTTACCTCCTTAAAGATCACCATGCATTGAGAGACAGCTTGTGGATGCTGAAGTATTGTCCCTCCTTGGAATGCTTTGGGAGGGTTTGGGGGTTTGCACAAGAGTGCTGGGAGCACCAAGAAAGGACTGGCTGAAACTGATCTCCAAAATCTTCTTTTCTTGCTGTTTTCCACTTTGTCCATTCCCACCTGGGCAGAAGGACATAGCAGCAGACTGGCTTTGCCAGGTTGCACGCAGTTAGCCCCAAGATTCTGCAGACCAAGAAGATGTGAACTGGGGAATCACCAAGAGTGGGCTGGTCATTTGTAACTGTGGTCATTGATCCCTTTGAGAATGTCCTGCCCTGGATCTGGAACTGCTACATAGACCTGGGGGACTTGAAGAAACTTCCAACTGGCCAGAACTTCCTGGTGCCCCATAAGCAGTAGCTCTACTTGGTTCCTAAGGAAAAAACTCAACAGCACTGAGGTTTTATCAAAATCCACCACACACATCAGCAGTGCCATTACACAAACGATAATTCCAAACACCTGGCTAAGTTCCTGGATCCAAGATCTGACCCCAAAACATGTGGGCCCACATTGCTTTGCTGCAACAGTAGAATTTGCCAACTACTTTTGAGCAACTGGGGGAAAAAAAAAGAATAAAAACCCTCCTACAAATTCAGATTCATTTGAACCAAAGTCAGAACCTTCAAATTTCAAAGGTGATAAGAACAGGCCATGAGCGGTCTGTCACTTATTGTGGTAGACAGAAACCACATGTTTCTCTGGGCTCCAAGATTGCTTCTCTGCTCTGGACTAGCAGCAAAAAATTCAAGGGAAGCCAAGATCACAAATTTTCCTTTCTTGTCAGATTTGAGCCCTTTTAGTGGAGGAGTATTATGTTTTGCTGACTCAGAGCTCTTGACAATCACTGTAATCTTCAGAACTGAGATTTCAGTCATTAAGAAAAATGTGTGCAAAAATAGTCAGGCACTCAATAATTTATGCATTTCATCTCCAAAAAGCAAATATGTTATTATCTTAAACTTAGAATTTAAAGCTGCACTTTACATCTTTAACAACTGTCATGTAACATGCACATATTTCTCTCATTTTCCCCAGAAAAGCAGGTTGTATCAATGCTATGTGCACTTTTGTGGAAATGAACTGTGAGGACAAAGTATAGAACTGATAAGATTTTGCTTTGTCTTTGCGTCACAGCTTTTTGCAACTAGAGAATGACATGAAAACCAGCTCTCTCATAAGGGAAATGATTAGCATTCTTCTGAAGTCAATAGAAATACATGAGTAGGACCCAGGAAGGTTTGTTTGATTTTAAAACTATATATGTAATGAGAAGGCTGTCAGTTGATAATGGACAGTGCTCATGTTGGTGTTTAAACAAACAGTTTAAATTAACTGGTGAACACAGAATGGTAAATCAAATGATTACCCATCACTGTAAAGGTCAAAGTTCTACTGCCAGTAAGTGCCAGGTACATACTTAAAAGGCCAACAAGATGACTCTGTTTTCAAAAAAAAACCAAAATACTTAGACTGTGCAAACAGAGCTTGTAGTAGCATTAATATCATCTGGTTTTGCAGTTTAAACATGTTCTGCTCAATTTCCTACACTAAAGATAGTTTATGGGCCTTAACCAATGATGTATGGTCAGCATCCAGTACACTTCATGACAGAGGATACCTGGCAGGTTCTGTGCCTGCCACTGGAGATGCCCAGCGGATTTCTTTGATCTCTTCTTTTTGTGTTCAGGCCATGTCCTTTGGAGGGCAGGTCTGTGTTACTGTACACCTATATCTGTTTTCAATTCAGGCTAGGCAGCATTGCTTTGTAAAAAGACTTTTTTTTTCAAAGTTTTGTAGGCCCCCAGGATATCTCAGTTCACAGAGGAAAGGAATATTCTCTTTCTCTGCTTTCCAAACCAGTTCCCACTCAAACCATTTTTTACTCAGTTGTAATTCATTATCAGAGGGCTCTGTGCACACTGCTTCTTCCTAACAGCTCTGCTTCACAAAAAACACACTACTCCTAAAGGCCTCTCCTCTTTATATGGTGTGAATTACTGGTAGGCAGGTCATAGCGGGGGAAAAAAAGATGAGGGATATGAGACATTTTGCTACTCTGTAGAAGTAGCTTGTGAAGAAAGTGCTTTTCTCCACTGCTTGGGATGACTGGGGAGCCTGGTGGACCCTGGTTTTTGACGCTCATGTGAACATAGTAATCCCTGAGGGCTGGTTGTGCTTAATTCATCCTGCAATAAATTCGCTACTGATGGTGCAGATTTTGTCCTTCCCTCCCCACTGCCCTCAACAAAGCAGGGAAAATTACTCAATTAATTGCCTGGCAGTTGCAGGGGCTGCCTGGCAAGGGGGTACTGCCCTTCTGCGCCAAACTAGGGATATAAATTTTTCCCTGTGAGCAGAGCGTATTACGGCCGTGTGCTCTGAGGCAGGGAAGTGCATGCATGCATGTAATAGGCAGCTGATCATTCCCATGACAGCTGCTGCAGGGGGAGCGGGGAAAGGTGTGCCCATCGCCCCGTGCCGCCGCCGCCTGCATGTGACCCCGGGAGGGAGTCACACAGGCGACCCTGCGCCGAGGGGATTTCTCAGCCCATGACTTGCTCTCAAATGAGGACTTCCTCTGCTGGATGCTTATATTCAAGGCGGCGAGTCATGTGCTCCATTAATTTGAACAGTGGGATTCACCAGATCTGCGATGGATGGCTGTTTAAAAACACAGTGTGCTTCCAGCTCTGGAACATAGGGGAGCTATCATGTAGTTTTTAGCTCTTTGGCAAAAGAAAACTGTACATGAGGATGAGCAGGTTAGATTTGACTGGGTAATTACATATTATTTTGCATGAACAGAAATGTCACTGCTAATGACAGCTGCGGTGTGCTCCAAAATATTTGGGATTAAATACGTTTGGTTTTACACACCAGATGCACAAAAATATTTGTAAACATTTGTATGCTTTTAGTCCATCTGAGCAATTTATTCAGTATTACACATGCAAAGCAGTAATTCTCAAGACTTCATGCTCCTGTAACCACCAACCTGGTCTGTATTAGAAGAAAAGACTGTAAAACACAAAGTTGTCAACCACCAATTCCCCTCCCCACTCTTCCCTCCTCCCTCTCCTGCTTTACTCAGAGATGAAAATACTTTGACCTCTAAATTAAACAGTGCAAAGCAACTTTTAGCATTGAGCTCAGCTTCTCAGGAACCTGAGAAGATAATGTCCATGCCACTGGCCACTGGTTCAACTGCAAAACCTGGCAATTGACAAAAGATTCTGAACTCATTTTGCCAATTACAAATGGAAAAATGGTCATATTTATCTTTACAGCTATTGTTTGAGCAGTTAAGTGTTAATTCTTGAACCTACAGCCCAAGTTGGCCCTTTCTGTTTTGCAATGAATGTTTCCCATTCATTTTGGGGTGGATGAGCTTTCTCACTACTGTGGCTGTGATCATTTTCCTAACCCATTTCTGTGGGGAGCATTGTCAAAAGGTTTTCCACAGTTTCTCTGGGCTAAAGCTGCAAAACAGGGCTGTACAAAATATTTGCCATACAATTCTATAATTACTAAAATACTAAAGGATTTTTTTCATCATTCAGAGAACTGTTTTTGAAGGACAGATGGAAGAAGCATTTCTGTGAGAAATGGTAGCTGACATAGAAACTTTTTAGATGTCTCCAATTAAGTTGAATTCATCTTAACAAATTCCATTCTGGTATCACTGTAACTCTGAAAATCAGACCCTAGCTATAGCAGAAATATCCTAAATCCTATTTTTTTTTCAACATGAAACATAGACATACATGGCTTCGTTGCTTACCAGTACTTGCTAAAGAGCTACATACTAAAGGAAATAGTGTCCTATTTGGTAAGTAATACAGTCTCACATTGCTATTTCAATCAGTAATTTTCCTACACAATTTCTTGCTTGAGTTGCTACCACTGCAATTTCAAATTCACTAGGATTTGGATCTGAGTTGGTGGAAAGGCTCCCAACATAGAAAGACATGGTCTCTGCTCATGGTATGATTTCAAACAAGATGCAGCACGTAGGTTTTTTAATTTCATTTGTACTCATTAAAGCAGAAGAAGCTGCTCATTCGATGTATCTTGGCACACAAGATGGATGTTTAAGTTGTTCTGAGAGTAGGGAAATGAGGCAAATAATATCAGCCATAAGTGAACACCCATTTTGGAAAAGAGACTTCTATATCTAAGAAATTGTTATTTTCACTTTAAGGTTGGGAGGTTGAAGTTGTTATGGCTCTGTTTCAAAAGGGAGAAGAGATGCAGGATTTGGAATTGTTGCAGTACAAAACCAACTCAGTCTATTCAATGCAGTTTATTTATATTTCATGAAGGTGAACAAAAGCACTCTGGAAAAGGCAACAAGAGCACACAGGAGGAAGGCAAACCTGGCAGAGGTCATTGTCTGCCTCATGGCCTTCATACAAATTTCCTACTTCCCTCTCTTCTCCTGCACTATTTGGAGATGAGCAGACCTTCATCCCCTTCGCGGACCTTTCCAGTGGTTTTCAGTGTCCTTCTTCAGGTGTATTTCCACGAGATCCAGAGGACACACATCTCTTTTTACATGGTTGCTGGTTGTGGTGGTTTCGGCCAAATTCAGGGAAACGTCCAAAGGAACGTCTCCTCAAAGGAAGGCAGGTTACAACCACCCCTCCCCGCAACCGGGTTTGGGAAAAACAAATTTTCCTCAGAGGAAAGTGAAGGAGAAAATAAAAACTATTTGTTTAACAAACACACAGGAAAATAATAATAATAATGCTAAATAATAAAATCTCTCGCTCTGGGGAGAAAACCTGAAAGATTTTAGAGTCCTTCTGTGGGTGTGGTCTCTCTCCTCCTCCTCGGAGCTGGGTTGGTGTGGGGGGCCCCCCTCCAGGCCGGTGGAAGGTCCCCCGGTGGGGTTCTGATGTTCTGGTGTTCCGAACAAGTCCAGAAGAGAAGAAGGGAAAAAAAAACCGAAGTCCCAGGAAAAAAACAACCTCAACTCTCCGTCTCTCTCTCCGAAGAAGCAGAGTCGAAAAGCAGAGTCGAAAAGCTGACTGCAAAAGTAAGAAGCGATGCTTCCCCTGCTCCGCCGCAGAAGTAGCTAAATCTCTGTGTCCTTGAAGCACAAACTGTTTTGAAAAGTTCGCTCAGTTTTTTTTTCTGTCTCTTGAATCCAGTTTTAAAGGCATAGAAAGGCTTAGGAATCATGTCTGGGCACAAAGCAGTGATAGAGGATACAACAGCATAAGATCACCCCAAGACGCTGGTGTAAAGTTTTCCAGTGGTTTCAGCAGGCTCTGAGATGGGCTCTTAGAGCATGGTACTACTCATTTTTCAATCAGTAGCAATCCTGTCCTTCATTTCAGTGATTCAGAAAATAAAGCCCTTAAAGCAGAAATTGCCAGAGTATATTGAATGCAGAACCATCCTTTTAGTGCTCTTTCTTATTCACTACAACAAACAATGCCATTTAATATAATTTCCAAATCTTAATTTAGGAGGAAAAAAAACTCATTTAGCTGTTACTCTCCCTCACAATGGAAAGCTGCCCCAGAGCATGTTACATTTCAGAGGAGCCTGTGAGATTTTGTTTTAATGGGAAGCTAAATTAAATGTTTAAATTTTAAATCAACAACAGAACATGTTCAAAGAGCTATATTTATAGGGTTTAAGTGAAAAATGCTCTGGCATCACTTTTAAATAATGCTGGCAAGCAAGGGAGGAAAGAACACCACTCACTGATTCTTTGCATGGTTTAGTCCACAGACTTATCCAAGGCTCATGTATAATGTGAGTTGTTGGCTGTGATACTTTGGTTGTAGTGCTAGTGGAATTCACTGTAGGCAAAGGCTCGTGATGGTAAACAAAGTGGACAAAAGGCTTTTACAGAATAATAAAAATAACAAGTCGCCATTTATGACTTAAAGTTAAATGTTCTCTGTGAAGACATTACCCAGTAAATAACTCTGTGGGACAACCTCTAAAATATAAATGCCCTGGCAAGATGGGAAAGCACTGAGGGTGATAGAAATGCTTAAAGCCAAAAAGGTGATATAGGATTTTGTGTCTTGCTCAAATCTCAGAGCTCTTTGCTGAATTACTTTGCTCGCGGCTCTCAGCTCTAATTCAGCTTATGTATCCAGGGAAGCAGAGTCCCAGTTTCAAGTGTGCTGAAACTATGTTGGGATTTTGTATTTAACTAAAATAATACCCAGCTTGTGTTTCCAGAGTAAACATGCAAAAAATGGCTCAGAAGTAGAAACAAATGTAGACAGACTGTGGGTAAAGGAGCAGAAAGAAAACTGCAAATGAGAAATTAATGACAGAAACTTCTCAGTGCAGCCTAATTTTTTAGTAATGTTCCAGGTTTAGAGAGAAACATTTTCAGAAGGCTCAGACTGAGGTAAAGCTCAGGGTGAATTGCCTGATCCCCAAATGAATCCTGGTAGGACAAGTACCTGATATCAGCTGAAGAAGGTTGTACCAGGCTTTGTGTATCTGATCAGAGGTATCTCAAGCAGCTGGCCAACAAGTATTTGTAGCTGTACTGTATTTCCTATAGCTATTTATATTCCTGTATCCCCCTTTTCTACTGGAGTACAAAAAAGGAGACAGTACAAATCTGTGTGAACGGTTTAACCTGAATTAAGTGACGTGTTGACACAGAGCAGACTAACCTCAATAAAAGAGGCCAAGGTATGCAAAATATTTTGGGAGAAGATTTGAAAGCATTTTTGCTTTTCAAAAATTAAAGTGATTCCAGTTTGTTTTGTGAAATTTTTTATTGCTATTATCTTTTCTACAATTTTTATGAAGAACCTTCACCAAAGAGCAGTTAGTATTCTTTTGATTACCACTAAAAATGCACTTTTGTGAAAAAATGTTAAAAGTGAATAAACAGCAGGGGACAATATGGTGGGGGGAAAGGAAGTTTTGACGATATTGTCAATTTTTAAGTAATAGGGATTTTGCTTTTATAAGAAATAGAAACCAAAAATTACCTTGGCAAGATTAGTCTGTGGACACTTCTCAGTGCGTCATTCTTTTTCAAGAGTGCTGACTAAAGATATAACATCCTTGTCTCACCTTTAACCATGAGATCTTTAGGCTTCCAACAGCAGTGTATGCCACTGCAACATTACTCTCTATGGCATGAATACTTGGTTTGTTCATTGTCCGCTTTGGTTGTAAAGGAAAGGTTTTGCCAGAAAAAAACAGGGGACCTGAGTGCACACCCAGTTCTCAGTCTGCCAGAACTCACTTTCTTAAGCCATATTTTCAATGCTGTAAAATTGCTGCATGTCCCACTTCTGCCTCATTGAGAGGAGCTTCAACATCACCTGCAGGACAGAATCAGTGTAAACCATCAAACCAGCCACAGAGGACCAGTACTGAGATTTATATCTTCCCTGTTTGGCATTAGGCTGGGAAGATAATTTTACTTCTAAAAACACATTTAAGAATGTGAAAAAATATTCTTTCTAAACTCTGTGTGTAGGTGTGAGTGATGGAGAGGATAAGGGAATAAAAACTATTTTCTATTATTGTAATGATATTCTATAGCATTATTAAAAAAAGAAACAAAAAATATTCCTCCTTGCAATAAGTGTTTCACTCTAAACTAAAAATTGTTTACCAGGCACCAGGAATTCCCTCAGAAATATGGGATCTAGATAACGATATTTCTAGTTGAGTTCGCCATGGAATATAGGATGTACATCCTAATGTTCCCAGTTGCCAGGCTTTGAAAATTTGGGACTCTGGGCCCCCTACCTGTATAAACAGCCTGACAGGGAAAAGAGAAGATGGATGATTTCAGAAAGGTGGCAGAAAGTAACTAAGGCAAGTTTTGTTAGAATTGTGATGTTCCCACAAATCTGGATGAACTGGAGAAATGTTCTGATGGGCAAGCATCCCTAAGGCCCAGAGGTGAGTCTGGGTGGCTCAGGGGACGTCAGCATGGACCTCTGTAATCCCCTTCATTCCCCCCACAGCGTGGGTTGGTGACGCTGGTGCCTAAGCTCCAGCTGCACCAAGTCTGGCTTGTTCTGAGCACAAACAGTAAGTATGGCATTGATGGAGACATGCCCTTAAGGACCATTTCTCAGAGGTGCTACTGACCACTGGCATTTCCCCCGCCATGTGTTGAGAATTTTTTCAAGCTGTATGCAAAGGGAAACACATTAGGGAAACACATTTATTAGAATAATGTGGAGATAATCTCTAATTAAAGATTACATTTCTTTCTTCTGGGCAAGAGCACAGTTCAACCTCTCTGTGGTTCTGTTCCATTAACCTTCCCTCATTTCCTTTCGCAGTGTTACTTTCTCCACATGCCCATCTGCAGCAGTAGCTCTGACATACCTGTGGTGTGTCACAGCTTCCACACCCCCAGCACAAGGGCCAGACCAGAGGTTGCTGTAAGCCAGGCTATCTGTAATGAATTTCATCATGCTACATCTGAAGCCTGTGATGAATATTTAGAGGTACTAAACTATTTTCCAAAAAGAGGGACTGGCCATGGTGCATCAGTACAAGGCTACATTGCTGCATGCATTTTGGGTTTCAAAAGCAGGAAAAGTAAAACCGGAAGACTCCAAATGAGCAAATACCCAGTGAGGGGAGTTGAGCAGAGAAATACAGAAATGACACAGGGAAAGTGTAAGCACTCAGAAGCATGGCTGCTGAAAGAGGAGGGTCACGTAGGAGATGAGGATGTCTGCTTCTGTCATTCACATTACAGCACTGCTACCCACAGGGATGGTGTTTAATTTGAAGATCACCTTCACTAAAACATTTCATACAGAGTATGTCACAAGGTAAATTGAACAGCTAGACATATAATCAGACAGAATGGCACACTAAAATAATTAAATACAGTCAGCCCCAGGATGCTCCCTGTTTAATGTAGAATGCTAATTGGTATTCGAATATCACACGGTGTGTGTGGAAGAAAGACAGTGTAACTAATGTACCTGTATGTTGTGTACAATAATACAGCAGGAGACCTTGAGGGTACATCTTCCCCTGAGGATTTCACACTGCCAGCAGCTGATACCAACAACAAAAAAGGAATGAATTTCCCCTGATATTTTCCTGAGATATTCTATCCCAGTTCCTGCTTCAGTGCAATCTGTGTGAAGCTTTAAGCATGATATGGTGCACTGGAATTAAATGCAACTTATAAAGTACACATATCCTATTTTTAGTAGTAAAACCCCAGCAGATAGAATTGTGATACCACAGTATAAATCCCTGGTTGCTTGCTTTCATCCAGTTGATTTGAAAAACTTAAATAACTTTTTCTCTATGAAAGACATTTTTCCTATTATGATTTATGATGCTTCCATTTTTAACAGCTACAGTTTTCTGACTTCAAAGTACATGGAGGAAAACTTGTGTTGACTTAGAAATACTGTTGAAGCCTTCTTTTAAAAGAAATTGATAAATACATCAATTTTCACATTTTTGTCTCAAAGTAGCTAATGACAAGCCCTACATTTATTTTTTGGTTTTGGTACACTTAACTGGTAATGAATAAAATATATTGAGGCAGAAGACACTTTTTATATATTCAATACAAGACAAGATATTTTATCTAGCTTGTGGAAAACATTTGCACCAAAAATACAGGATGTGAAAAGCACTCCTAAAACAAACAACATCCAATCCTCAGAAAGCAAAAAAAAAATGAAAGACAAGTTGCAGCACACACTTGCAAGGAAATATTGTGATCTGAGCATGGTTATACATGTTGGATGGTGTTATCTCTGCCCTTGACAAACAGTATTCCAATGTTCTTTAAGTAAATAAAAGGAGCATTTACGAAGCAGAGCTCTATGAGTGTGAATAGGTAAAAAAACGTCCATATGCATACAGATATATTTGAGATGGCGCTCTTTTAAAAAAAAAGTATCTTAGAATTGGTTATAGCCTGACAGCTATAAATATAGCAAAATACTTATTGTCATGCTTCAATACTTCACACAATACTTCACACTACATCAGAAAAAGTGTTCTGAAGAATGGTATTTGCTCTCTCTTCCTCCTAGAAGATTTTCAATGAGTGACAAGAAATCCATTTTGCGTCCCTAAGGTTCATTTCATTTGACACTAAGCACAGGTGTTTTCCTGCTTCCACCTGTAGGAGGAAAGAAAAGTGAGACAAAATAGGGGCATACATACAGAAGAAAATTAACTAAGGTTAATCCCAGGTTGGATTTCAAAACTTCTCTATGGCACACTGAGTCACAGAATGGCTGATTTTGTCAGGGACCTCCGGAGATCATCTAGTCCAAGGCCCCTCCTCAAGGCCAGGATAACTACAGCAGGTTGCTCTGGACCATGTCTAGTCAGGTTTTGAATATGTCCAAGGAGAAGGACTCCACAACCTCTCTGGGCAACCTGTGACAATGTTTGACCAATTTTTTTTACATTTAAATGGAGTTTCTTGTGTTTCAGTTTGTGCCTCTTGCTACATGAGATACCACTGAGAAAAGTCTATTTCCCTCTTCTTTATTCCCTCTTCTTCTTCAGTTTTCATGAGTGTTATCAGACAGTTGTGAAACTGAACTTCAAGTGCAGTGAGTTCCAGCTACAATGATTGGAAGGTTGGTTTCCTTAAACTAAAAATGGAAATTCTTTGAGCTGACCTCCTCCAGTTTAACACCATGTGCAATTAATTTCCCCTAATTCTGTTGGAATGGCTCACTTATTCATGAAAGAAAAAAAAAGAGAAAAGAAAAGAAAGGAAAAGAAGAGAAGAGAAGAGAAGAGAAGAGAAGAGAAGAGAAGAGAAGAGAAGAGAAGAGAAGAGAAGAGAAAAGAGAAGATGAAGTTAGAAGTCCCCTTGAATGACTTCACAGAAGAAATGTTTTGCTGTCTTTAAAAAAAGAAAGACTTCAAAGGTCTGGCAAGTCTCACATCCTATGTAAGAAACTTCCTTAGACCATGGTAAGAGCTCTGCCCAGATGGCTTTCAGGCTCAATTGGAAAACCCTAAGTACCAAAATACTCAAAGATATTATGCTATCTAGTTCCCACCAATATCAAGGAGAGCTGGGTGCACACAGGACCTTATCTAGACCTAAAAGAGCTGATACCACCTACAATACTGTCTTCATCAGTATTCATTACCAGCAACTCAGTATGCCTCAACCGCAGAGCAGCCTGGCCTACTTTAAAGAGTCTGGTATTTAATTTCAGTATTGATGGTTTTGGATGTTACAAATCCCACATTTGTTCCTTACAGACAGCAAAAATAATAGTTCAAAATAAACTACTTCTGGCGCTTTCAGCAACCTGGTCTAGTGGAAGGTGTCTGTGCCCATGGCAGGGGGCTGGGAGTAGGCCATCTCTAAGGTTGCTACCAAACCAAACCATTCTATGTTTTTTATGATTTCTATGAACTTTTCCTTCATCACTAATTTATGACATCTCTCATTTTCATATCCTGACTGCTAAAGCATTTTCAGCTGGCAAATGTTGGTAGCAGCTAGAAACAGAAAATGCTGACTGAAAGGCCTCGCATTACTGGGACAAGAACTGATTCAAGGATGTTCATTCTAACAAATAACAATTATTGTTTTAAACTCTTTATTTACTGAATAAAATAGCAATGCCCAACAGGCATTTTAGGAACTGGCAACAATAGTTATAATCTGCTTCCAAAAACTCAGAACAACTTGTATTCTCATTGAAACAATAACAATTTTCATAATGGATAGGCCTGTCGAGTAGAAAGGAAAAGAATAATTCAAATAATGATTATTACAATATGCACCAGTTATGCACAGACAATGTCACATACATAAATTCTCTTCCAGTCTGTTCACAGCTATTCCCTTTGGTGCTATCATTTCATGATAAATTCTGTTTACATTCCCTTACTTGAAATCCTTTTATTGAAAACTCCCAAAACCCAATACAAAGCTTTTTGGACATCCTTAGCAAGAAAAGATTGTGGCAGATTCTTTGCATTACCATATTTACTAGGTCAAATACCAGAAAAACGCTAACAATTTTGAGGGTGAATTCATTGCTCTCTGTAGCAGGGAAAGCAGAGAGGGAGGTACAAATCTCTTTTCCCTGGTCTCCAGTGACAGGACATGTGGCAGTGGCTCAAAGCTGCACCAGGGAAGGTCTAGACTGGACTGTAGGAAGCCTTCCTATATTGAGAGGCTGACCAAACATTGGAACAGGCTTCTTAGGGAGATGGTTGATGCCCCAGGCCTGTCTGTGCTTAAGAGGCATTTGGACAAAGCCTTTAACAACATGCTTTACCTTCAGGTCAGCCCTGAAGTGGTCAGCCAGTGGGACTAGATGGTCATTTTAGGTCCCTTCCAACTGAAATATTCCTTTTTGTTCTATACTATTGAATGTTTCATGAAGTAGGCATACATAAGAGAAAATCCTCTTTCCAGTCATTTTCCAGCAAGAATGGAAAAAAAGGGCCTTTTGCATGCACATCTCTTGACCTGGCTAAGTCACCACAGCAAGGGATGATGCACAACTTCCCAGCCACCATCAGATTCCACGTTCCATGTCTTAGTCCAAGTCAGGACTGACTTAGAGATGCTTAAGTGCAGGATTTACCAAGCACGTGCACTAGAACATTGCAGGATGCTTTGTGTTATCTAACACACGTCCTTCTGAAGAGCAGCCAGCCTACTCCACCGGAAATTTCCGTGCCTGAAATGGCAGCAATTCCCTGTAGTTTGAACACTCCAGAGCTGCTCCAGCAGACCAAAACTGGAAAACTGTTTTGAGTTCACCTCCAAAAGTTTGACTGATCTTGCCTGCCTAGGATATATTCTGCATATTACTGAGCAAAGTTTTTCAGCTGATTTATTAACAATTCATATTGCTGTGAGAAAGAGTGAGAGAATGAGCAGTCATAGGCAACAGGCACAACACTCTCCAAAGAGATTTAAAACTCAAAGCACATGAAGTAGATGCACATATCTGTGCACATCAGTTATCCTCCTCATCAATCAGATCCAAAGCCAAGATTGACATCCACATGACTTCATCTATACAAATTTCCTTTAGGGGAAAAAAAATCCATGATCTTTACTGAAGACAATGAGCGTTCTTGTCTTTAAATTTAACTTAGCATAAGCATCTCAGCTATCTTTCAGTTATGAGAGTAAAAAACATAGAAATAAAAGTGGCCAAGGATCAAAGACCTTATTTCCCCATCAAATATGCTACTGTGCTCACTTTGATTGAAAAACCAAGGTGTTAATTTCAAGCCAATATATATTTAGTTTAAAATTTAATTATATATAGAAGTTATAAACAAACGTCTGAAAGAAAACACAACAGATTTTGCTCTGAAATGTGAATAAATTACTTAAAATACTTGACCTCAGTGTGCTAGATATTTTTTAATCTGCATGTAGGGGTTTTTTACCCTTGCCTTCAGCCACAAGGTCTTTGGTTGTGTTTTTCAGGAAGCAGGAAATACATGGGTAAAGGTAACTTTGAAGTGTATGTGCAGTGAAATATTTAGCCAAAAAAACACTATGCTAGATTGCTTATGGATAGAAAATAATAAAAAATATAAAATATCCCCTAAGAGAAGGAGAAATTTCAATGTGCTGCAAAAATATGTTGTGCTCATTCTTTTTCTTTCTCTTTCACTATTCTGATTTCTGTTATGTCCTTAAAATATTTAGAAGTTTTTCCCTGAAGGACTTTCTGGTTTCTCTAACTTTCATAACTCCTAAAAATTTGGAACTTTCTCTTGCTATTTAACAGCATCATGTAATAAAGCATATATGTTTCAGCTGTCACTGGTAGTTACATCAGCTTCTGTATGACTCATACATTATGTTAATTCTTTTTATTTATTCTAAAAGGACATTTAAAGCGTTTGAAGGAGGTAATTTCACTTATCTTATCTTTATTCCCTCTAGTTAGTAACCTGGTAGGTAAAAAAATCACCGTTCTGACAGAGATGAGAATTAGTTTGAAGCTGAAATTTACATCATGTAAAACTGATGAATATCTACACAGAGAGAGGTTGCTTAGTGGCAGTGTTGCAGGGCCCCATCATAATATCAGCTGGAGTCAATACTGCGAGTAGATCCAGTTTCAACAGCAGCTTTCAATATTGTTTTCTACCACTGAACGTAGTTGTTGCCATGTATTGACAATGAAGTTCAACAGCACCACTTTGCAGAAAAAAGCAGAGAAATGCACAGGCTGTTTTGTATATGAGTTTTTAAGAATCCTATAATTTTCAGTATAACAGAACCACTAAAAAGAATTGTTCATCACAGTTTTAGAAGTGTTGTTAGATTCTTTGCTAAATAACTCCACAATTCAGCTAATTTTCAGTGTAAAATTGAGCTCCCTGTTATTTGCTTGTTTTTAAAAGAAAATGTGAAGTTCTGTTCTCCTGTATATGTCATGTGTAACTTCCCTCAAATCAAAGGGAATTATATGTGCTCTGCAGGGAGATAAATTGACCGTGAGCCTTGCAAACCACAAAACTAGGGAAAGGAAAAGTAATAGCCCATGCTTAAGATAAAATCTGCAGTTGTGCAAAATGCTCTGTGAATTCCATCTCATATTATGGTACTATTTTAATAAAGATGGATGTCTTGCAGAAAATTCCACTTAGACAATCATCTTGGCATTCAGAGATCAGAGGAAAAATCTCTACATAGTACCACTGGGGAAATGGACCCAGTAACTCTCTTTGACTGCTATTTAAACACTCAGAAGTCAGCTGAAATGGGAGTCCTCCTTCTCTGACTCTCAGCTACAAATGGGCACCAAAGCTCCCACCTGGGCTGTAGCTATTAGCTTTCTCCCCATGAAAACCAGGAGCAGGAGGTGATTGCTGGTTGCTCAGAGAATGTGTCAGCTGGAAGAACATGGATTTTTGCAGCTCACAAGTCAGGAGCGCATCTGAAAGAACACCCTGAGGACTACCACAGCACAGTTTCTGTGCCATGCAGGTCCTCGGAGAGCAACTGAACTGATCATCTTTAGCAATTCTTAATCCCAGAAATGCTTAACTTTGCTTGACACTTCCATGTTAGACCAGCAAGTACCTCAGCTGGTCAGGCCTGGGAGCCCTGTGTGGAAACGTGTTCCAGTCTGTATAGGCAGGTGTTAGAGACCAGAGACAGGGAGGTGTGTGGGATTTCATGGCACAGAACTCAAAGTGTAGGGCCTTGTTATATAAGGACCTATGTCCTGGAAGGGATACGAGGTTTGGCACATCCTGAGCAAATTCACACAGAGCCAGTGCTGAGATCAGTACCAAAGGCGAGAGCTGTGGGCACGTTCCCTTGGAAATCTCTCTAGAAAAGCTTACCTTCACCAAACAGCCCTGGTCAATGGAGTCACAAATTAAGGATCAAGAATCTTCTTAGCCTGAGGAAATCCAAGTCCATTTTTTGACAGAAAGAGGCAAACTCCCAGGTGGTTGCCTGGGCTGGGTGGCAGGACAGTCATTGTTAGGCCTCCTAGTGGAGTAAAACCATTGTTTTCTCTGGTGTGCAAAAGTCAAAGCATCAGCAGGAGGGCAAGCTAAAGGGAATTGGACTGCACAGATTCATGGCTTTGGTACTCAGCTGGAAAGATGGAACTGGACTCTGTCCCAGGACTATTCCCATTTACAGCTCTAAATTGTAGCCAGCTTTGCAGAGCAGCTGGAAAACCACCAAAGGACCAAAGATCAAGGGCAAGAGGACAAAATATATGCTATTCCTCTTCCACGTTAGGTCCCTGCCACTGTATTGTAGAAACAATTATTCCCACTTAGTCTTTTCTTGGTTTGGTGAGAGCTGCCTTAAATTTAGGGTACCTTAAAAACACCACCAGTGAAGGAGACAGAGATCTTCAACCCTAATGGTTAAACAGGAGCTGGAGGATGAACATGGGTTAGCATGGCCACTTGTCTTTGTGAATTCGAATTACCTCTGGAGATGTAAGAAATTGTACAGATTTTCCTTTTCCCAGGCACATCTTCAAACGCTTTCACGCAAATACCTGCATTCTTAGGTGAAAACAACATTTACCAATCTGAGTGGGTCTTACAAAAGGTGATTCTTGCTCAATTACATACCTATAGTCACAAGATTAGCTGATGTTTCAAGTGGATAAAAGTTGCATATCATCTTGTATCAGAAGCCTGAACTCCCTCAAGAAAGAGATAAAAAACACCACTCCAGCTTTTGGGTTCTATTGACAAACCTTTAACCTGTTGGAGACGTCTGACTATTAATCAATCATGCAGGAGAGAAAGGTACTCTAAATACCCCTACTATATCTCTGCTCCTACTAAACTGTCTCACCTGCTGGGTTAATGCAAAGAAAACTACTTTCTGCAATCTTGTGTCTATCTATGAGTGAATCAGGGAGAAAATAATTTTGTTCACGTACACCAAACATGTCTTCACTCACCATAAGGAATATTCAAAATGTATTTGGAAAGTAGTTGATTTTATGTAATCTGTACCCTATCTCTTGTCGCTTTCTCTAGATGCAATAAATTCTGCAGTTGTCTAAATTATTATTTTCTGCTGTGCCACAAAATTGACATGGAAGGGAGCCCTGGCATCTACACAGTCCTGCCATTGCCCATCACTCATGCACCTGCACTTAAAGAGTTGATCTGCTGCAATTGCACTCCCTTTGTAGATCTAAATACACTGCATGTGAGAGGCAGAGGGTTGTGACATGCCACAAACTTCTTTAATTTCTGCTGTTCTTTGGCAGCTATGGTCAACAGGACACCCTTTAAGTAGTGAATTCTGGATTCTGGTTTCAGGCCACTACATATGTGAAGAGATGATTTACTATTCTTCACCCTTCAACGTGAACTTTGTTGATTTCAGTCAATGAACTTACATCGATCTGATAGGCAGAAACTTACCTGTCAGAGAAGCTCGTTCTTTCAGACAAACACTGTGCTGGAGATCACTGGATTATGTCAGGCATTTTCTTCATTTAAAACAATACTACAGAAAACTATGGAGATATGGATATAAGCTGATCTGAAGTGAATAGATTGCAGACAAAATTCTTCTCTCATCTGGAGTAGATTCATTGGCTTCAGTGGAACTATTCTGGATTTACAGTGATGTAATTTGGAACAACATCTGGCTTCAGATATATAAGAAGGGCTCGTTGTAATGGTTTATATCACTGCCTACTTATTGCATACTTTTGCTACGCTTTTCTTAGCTCTTACTAGCTACACATTACTTGTGGTTTTACATCTTTCTCTTGTATTTCATGTAAAAACCTGTAAAAGCCTTGCAGATTGAGGAAAGAATACATTTCCTGCAGGTCACCACTGTGTGGCATCTCTCTTAATTTAGTTAAAAACACAATCTACAATTATTTTGCCTTTTTATTTTGATATCACATTACAGAAGATAGATGAATGAAAAGTCCTCTCTGTTGTGTTTGCTCTTCACAGAGTGAGTCATTCAGCAAGCCAGTGGCATTTACCTGGAAAACACCTTTTAATTTGTGTGGGTTTTCCTATGTAGTCTCCTCTGTTCTTTGGCCAACAGTATGCTGTATTGACAGGGATCCATTCAAGTCACCTTAGCACAGGTTTGTTATTATTCCATCATGAACAAATAAGTCCAGGGCAGAACCTGTGTCCTCTCAAACCTGTGGCCAAACTGCCTCTCTTTATCCGAGATAATATGCACTCAGTGTCACTGCAGGGTAAAAGGGAGAGGTAGGCTGAAAGGCACTATTTGCCTGTCACCCTGTGGGTATCTTCAGTATGTCCTTTTTTCATTGCAAGGCTTTCAGCATCACATTCTGTGCACCCTTACCATGAGTTCTGAGTACAACCTTCTCTGCCATCAGAATCTGCTAATGTGATGTTTTGAATTCTAATGGAAGAGTGTTTAATAAAACTACAAGACAATGGGGAATAAATATGCAAACATGCCAAATACCATTTAGAAATCAACATTTGCTTTTTTACCAGACGAGCAACTGTGGTTTTCTGTTATGCAAAACTATAGCATCTGAGCTTTAAATGGCAAAGCTGTACTTTGCAAATATGTTTGGAAATATTCACACATGTTTCTGTTTAATCTTACAACATTTGTTTTTCCAGTTTGAAAATTTAATTAAAATATTGTACTTTACTTAATTAATGTTAGATATGTAATAAATATATTGTTTTAAACCAAGTGACTGCAAGGTCAGCTGTGGTAGCCAAAAGCAATATTTGCATCATTTGCATTTCTTTGAGCTCCTAATTATGTGTCACTTGCTTCAATAAAAGCTAATATTACAATTGACTTTACTTACTCTACTTCATTACATCTGGCTTCCTTTTAGATATTTTTTCCCCAAATCTACTCACTGAGAATATATAAATTATATACCATTATCTTTTTTTTAAAAGGCAACTCCATCCATCATAATGGATTACAAATTTATCACCTTGAATCAATTTCTGTTCACAAGTTCAAAAGGAAATAAAAGTGCTTGAGGGCCCAGAAATATTTATTGTACATGTGGATATTATTAAACTTTATTGAAATCCTTCACCAATGAGAATTGTTTCTGTTTTGTTTTGCAACACATACAGCACTAATGCTAAAAAGCCAACGCCTTTATTGTCTAAAAACTAAATTGGCAATGAGGCATTGATTTTGAGGACTACTGATTCTGACTAGACGTACTAACATATTTATGCAAGCATTCATTTAATTAAGACGTGACAACCTCAGCTTGCCTAATGCAGTGAAAATTTGTTTCGACGTAGTTTCTTGTACAACATTTTCCCACGATGACGTCTATTTTCAAGTAAAAAATACTTCTGCTAGCAACATCGACAGTAATTCACTCAGACTCTTTTCCTTGTAATAGAGCAGAGAGAGAAAATGGAAACTTAAGATTCATGAGAGTCTTGGTTTAAGACTTAGTGACAAGACTACATCTGGTATCAATACGGTTCTCTGGGATCTTGACCACATCTTTCATAAAGTGGTAAGTTCCGCCAAAAGGACACATCTTACTGGCTGCTAACTACAACCTCCAAAACGCCAAGCCCATGCAGGGGAGGAATGCAGTAATGCTCTGCTGGAGGGAGAAAATGAAACTACAATTCTAATTACATCTTTATTAGTGGTGTTAATGGGAAGTTGAGCTCTTAAAGCCCATAGTAAGAAATGCTTTCTTTGAAATTGTATAGCACCGTGTCAAGAGTTAACATGAGAGGTTTGTTGGTTGGGGATTTTTTCCCCCCTGCTTTTGGACTTATTTCTTGCTATACTAAATTAATTAAACCCTTGGAAATATTTCCCTTTCAAAGAAAAAGATTTGCAGCCTCAGAAGGAAAAGAGCAGCTGAGTTGTTGTGGGCAGACAGACATGTAGCATGGGCAATCAGACGTGATGTTCAGGGGGCGAGGAAGCCACCGCGAGCGCTGCCGATGGAGGGGTGCGGCAGCCGCTCAGGTGCAGATTTCACTGCTCCAGAGACAACACTTGTTTTGTTTGAGCAGTATGATGTATTGGTGTCTACTGAGTTTCCACTGGGGCTTTAGAGGGCAGTTTTGTATTTTTCTTTCTAATCTAAAGAAACCTAGGGAGCGTCTTCTGCAAGGAGTCATATAGCTCAGGAAAAAAGACGAATATTTCATGATTCCAAGTGTTTGGAAGTGGTGTTCTATCAGGGCTACCTGTGAAAGAATTTTACTTGCAAGCAGAGATGTCTCAAAATGAGGAACAGATTTGTATGACTAATGAAGATTAAGATGAAATTTCACACAGTCTTACCAGTGACTTTTGCTGTTTCCACATTAAAGAGTCGTGATGCCAGCTTTGCAAAAAAATTTTCTTCTCAAATATATATACCCAAAAAAAGGGTTTTGCTTTATTCCAAGGAACTTTAGACAGAGGAATCCAATGTATGTACTGTATAACGATATTTAATTTGGGACTTTTAAGTTCCACTAAGAATGTCTCATGTGGCTTTCTTAGCAAGAGCAGACTTAAATCTGGTTTAACTGGCCAGAGTAGATTTTTTCATCGGAAATCATCTTTTACTTCCATAAAGTTGCAATCCTATCTCCTACTCCATTTGTCAAGGATATTAGGATGTGACCATAAAGACATTTCAATCAGTGGATTGGTAGGTGTCAGAATGTCCCCATGCTTTTGACACTTCATTTAAGAGGAGCTGATGGTTCATTGTCTGTAATGCTGGGGCATATCAGCTTTATTCAGTGGAAGGGCTGGGGGAAATTACTGGTTACAAGAAGTTTCCTTTCCTCTCATCATAAGATTGCAGCCTGCCTTGTTTTACATCAGTTTTTTGCTGTGAAACTTATCTAAAATAGCTGTGTCTGAACACGGAAAATCCCTTATCATCACCTTTCAGCCCAGCTCATGGTATGATGGAGCCTGAGCAAAAGAGTGCATCCAGACTGGTGTCTGGCTGGGTGAGAGGTCATTCCACCAAAAGAAGACTGCTCCTGAAAATATACTGTGCCCCTGTGAGGGGTGTCTGCCCTGGCTCCATCAGCAAACCTGAATGGCAGAGGTTTGGTAGTAAAGTTGACATTGAGCCATAGAATAATCCAGGACTTGATCCCACTCAAAGATGCCCCTTTTCTATTTCATTCACTGCTTTGTGTCTGTTGTTCTGCTGGGTTGCACACCCTGCCAGTTTTAGTTCCGTGCTTCCATTTGGTGTTACTGTATAGCTGAATGTCAAAAAAACGTTCTTATGGAGCTGGCGAAAAAGACTTGCACCGAGTAGTGCCTACACCATATTTAATTCAATCAGTATTAGGTATTCAGTCAACATATGGATCACTTCAGGGCTTTAGTGAGGCTTTAAGGAAACATCAAACAAAAGTGTGAGTGTCTATGTATACACATATCATATGACAAGAACCTCTGATGTTTAAAGGTTACAGTTTGATCCAAAAAGCTGTATCTGTGTAGCATTTTCAGATTTATTAAATAAATCGAATGCTACATAGGAATGGCCTCCTCTGTAGCTCCTCTGTAAAGACACATTGAGCCATGATGGATTTTTGAATGAAATCCATCTTGTATTTTGTACAAGTCAGCAGTTCTGCAGTTCTGGTTAGCAGGGTATCACCCATTAATAACATATATTATGCATCTGGAATGTTTATAATGTTTATATACCAAGGGAGAGAAATTTATTGTTATAATAAGGGGGGGAGGTGGGAAGTGATAAAATTATTAAGTTTATCCCAAGTTTCCACTAGCTGTTTTTTAATTGCTGTCAACTGAGTTCAAAGTGTTAAAGGAACCAACATTTTCTCCTGTAGCACTTTTTTCCTCGGATTTCTCATGCATTCCCTTTTCTGTGAAACTCTGCTTAGTAAATATTAATTTACCCTCAATTACTAATGACAAGTGAAAGAAACCCTTGCATTCATCAGGGCCACAGCCTTAGGACATACGTTTGTCCTTCAAAGCGTTCAACCATTCAACAATTAGAACTAATAGCTACTCCAGGCTATCAGGACTGAAACACACAACACTCCCCTAATGCTGAGTTCTCAGCACAGGCACTCATGGTGGTCTTACAACCTATTGACTTCATCAGAGAAAGTTGGAAAAGTGATTTGGAAACTGGACAAATTAGTCATGGAGTGATTGTCTAAAATGTGAGAACACTTAGGGGTTGGCGAGGGGAACAAGTCAATTAGTTCACTAATAAACCTTAGCTATGTAAAAGCTCCCTCACTTCTCACATGAAAACATCTTGGAAGGCTGAGGATTTTGCTAAACAAGAGCAAAACAGATAAATAAATAGAAAATGCTAAACCAGGAGCATACAGGATTGATTGATATTGACACTCTGGTATGTTTCTGTACAATACCTTAAAAGAGAAACCTTCAACCCTTAAGCCTTCTTTGTTGGGAGCTTCATCCTTAAACAGAGAAAATCCCCCCCAGCCTCTGCAGAATCAGTTGAGGCTTTGTGCTTGGATGTGGCTGCAAATGCACACACACACACATGCACACACAAAAACATTTCCAATGGTGACCTTGACTTCCTACTTCTCTGTTCTCCTAATGTAACATGGAGACTGGTTTGCATGAACAGCGTTGATTGCTTTTCTTTACAAAAACAAAGTAGATAATTTATTTTATTTTGCTTTCTGTTTTCATTTTTTAACAATGAAGAAGTTCTCTTATTGCACTAAACAGAATAAAAGCATGTAATGAAACCATAATATTATTGAAAATAGCAACTTTGTGGCCAAATACAGTATGACAGAAGGCTTTCATGAGTACGCAGATTTGTTCTTGAAAAGTGACTGGAAATGTTAATTATATTCCCCTTCTTTGAATATTTATATATTCAAGCTTACATATTTATTAATGCCACATATTTCTTACATCTTACAACTATAATTCGTGGGAGGCCAGAAAATATTGATATTTTGTTTAATTTCTAATGGAGCAAAAACAGTTTTAGGCATTAGAAAACAAAACAAAACAAAACAAGCAAAAAGACCCCAAACAAAAACAAGAACCGAAAAACCCCAAAAAACAAAAAAAAACACCCAAAAACAAAAACAAAAAACCCAACAAAAACAAACAAAACAAAAACCACCAACTAAAAACCAAACAAAAACCCCACAAAAACAAAACCACAGCTTTGTTTATAAGAAATTATAAGAAAATATAGAGATGGCTAAGCAGCACTGCTGCTTTTTGAAATGTCTTCCCAACAAACCATCCAATAATTAGACATATCTGAACTGTAAATGGCTACACCCAAGACTTAACTTAGTGCTCCCTGGACACCCCTCATCCTTAACCACTGGCATTTAGTGGTCACAAAGGACCTTCCATTGAGGTTCCAAGTCATACCAGGATACCACCAGCAATGGAATCTAGTGGTTCTATTCACTGAATTAGACTGAAGACAATGATAATGAGTTCTTAATTATTTAAATAATTCAATGTTGCTAATACCAGGACCAGAGCTAAAATCTATTTCTCAGAGAAAAACAAAAACAAAAACAAGAACAAACAAACAAACCACGAAGAACCCTCTATGACTTTTAGTGTGTCACGAGTGTTAAACAACATGAAGAATTGTTTCAGATGCATATTTTTTTTACTTCTGATATCCTGTGTATTATGCATACCCCATATATTATATGTATTATAGAGGAAAGAAAAATATAAATAAGAATTAAATGACACAGTGTTGATTGGCAAACTGGATCTAATCTCATGCATGAGGAAGGAACAAGGATATTTCTAGAACCTGAGGTTTTCTGACCTTTGTAAAGTGGATATTTACAGAGTGTAGAAAAATTAAATTACAGCATACTACAACATAAAGCACTATGAACTTGACTGTGTGTCAATTTGAAGCATGGAAATTAAAACTAGTGTTAGCAGTGGGCAACAATGTCAGAAAATGTAAACAGTAATCCCCTGATTACAGAAGGATATATTTGAAGACAAAATTAGGATACGATTCTTCTCCATGAAGAAAATATTCCCTGTTTTCCACAATGATATTAGTAGCTCTATGCACTGTAAAATTTAAAGGAGTGACATGAGTGTGTGTGTGTGTAGGGGATTTTTTCAGAGCTTTCCAAAAGAGTTTCACCCTAAATGAAGAAAAACTATAATAATAGAGTTTTAAGGAATTCCACTTTGACATTCAGCCTGGTTTCTGTAACAAAATTTATGGCTTTTCTTCTGTCAGTTTTCTAACACTCCATCAGATTTTGGGAATCAGAGGTGGTAGGCAGAAAAGTTTGGATGGTGTCCAATTGCAGCAAGTTAGGGAAAAATAGACACAAATTAATGCAGGGAGAAGGGTAGCAAAAGGAGCTGAATGAAAGCAAAGGGGGTAGAGAAGAATTTCTGTTAGGTCTTAACAATTAAAGATTCTTTATAAGGCAGAAGGAGACAAGAACAGTGCAGCAGGTCTGAAAAGAAGCAACAGAGTGTTGGGAGAATGAGTTTCTGGGAAACAGCTGGTAAAATACACTGTACCTCTAAGCCAACACAATGGGAAAGGGAAGTTAAGGAGAGAATTCAAACATCATTAAATGAGTTTCCCAAATTTCTACACCATATGTTTTGAAACAAAACATGTTTAAATTTGCCAAGTAAAATTTTATTCTTGCTTGGCAGCTTTGTTTAGAAAACCGTCATAAATCCTAAATATAGCTAAAGTGCTTATTCCATTGAAATCATCTCATTTCCAAAATGGATACATGCTTCCAATCAGTTTTGAAAGATTTTATATTAGTTTCTTCTTTCTTTATCTTTCAATAAAATCTGAAAGATGATTTTAGTCTGATCTAGTTTTAGGCTATCTTTTCTTAGACTGTTAAGGAAAAAATGAGCTGCAGTCCATTTGGGAATTTTTTTCTAAAAAACTATTGACAATTGACCAAGTCACCCTGATTTATTCATCACAAATCATCAGGGTGAGCTTATTCCGCAAGTAATTCTCCTCATAGCAGTGGCATCATTAAGTTAAAAAGTTCTTGCTGTTGCTCTGTCCCAAGACACAGGCATGGTCTTTCATCTCTGCTGCTCTTGTCTTCAATCCCAGTATCACTACAGTTTTAGGTCTTCTGCTGTAGATGTGTTTTGTTTGGAAGAAAGGGAAATGTGCTCCAGCCCTCCTAAACTAGGCATCTGTTGCAATGCTTTGATGGCTTAGAGGGCTTTTTCCATTTTATTTCCCTAGAATCACATATTACAATATTTGTTGACTCAAAGAACTCTTGTGAAATGCAGAATTCATAACTCAGCATATTTAAGGACCTTCAGAGTACATTTAGATTAGCTGTGTGGACATAAAGACATAGTCTGTAAAATAAATGCTGGGTTGTGAATTGTTGTGCCTGCCATTCATAGCTACCTACTCACAAGAATCATTGTGATCAATGAGGTAATATTAGACAGCTACAAATTTCTCTAATGTAATCAGGCCTTTAAATAGCTCAGTAGATGTGATTCAGATTAATCATATATTCAAAATTAGACTAGCTGAAGTAGATCATATGGAAGGTATTCTGAGGAATACTTCTGCAAGATACATAAAGTTAATATAGAGAACTGTGAAGTGGGAAAGGCTGTATGTTTTTCTTCTCTCTGAAATACTATAAAGGGAATCAAAAATTGCATGTTTTTTCAGAGGGAAATGTCTTTTTTTAAAAAAATAGTAGTTTTCCCAAGCCTTAAGGAAGAAATGCAGATGAGCTCCACATGCTCTCCAAAGTATTCAGGAGTAATTTTACAGGCACCACTACAGGCATATCATTTCTATAGGCACTATGGGCCAGTAGAAATGGTACATTGTGCATTTCACAGTCCAGAATTCACAGGAAACCAGATAGGCAAAAAAAAAGTCAACTTTTAGAGACATGCATCTGGAACTTCAGACCACATCATGGCTAATGGCTTTATTGTGAAATGCTTCCTCTCACTGGGATCATTGTCAGAGAGGCTGTTTGTGTTGCTAAGCATATTGTAAAGCATATTGTAAACCCAGCAGCTTGATACATCTGGCATTATGCTCTTCTCTTTTTGCATGGAGAAGAAAAAGAAAAAAAAGTAAAAATGAGAGGAGAGGGGAATACTGTAGAGTGTAACTGATGTGTCAGAACAGCTCTTTGGGATATGAATTCTACAGCAATGCATAGAATTATACTACAATAATTGTGGCTCCAAAAGTGTTACAGGCACCTTGTTGACTATAAAGACAACACATTTGCTTCCCAGAGAATATGTAGTTTAACTACAGACTTGGCACAAGAAATACTGCAGTTAATAAATGAAAGCAAGGGTTACAATTACGACATTGTGCAATTCTGGCATGTGCCATGAATTCTTTGTATGACCCCAGCACACTTCATCCCAGACTTTGGCTGGGCTATTTATAAGTCAGAGAAAGTTCTAACCTCATCATACCACAGTGACCAGTTACCCATTTAGCTCTCTTGTCTCTTTTCTCCTCAGCCCAGCAACAGTAGGTAGGGATTTTTTGGAAAACAAAAGAGAACTTTAACTCATGTTTCTAATAAGGCCATAACTGATGAGTTATTGGCTCCTTTATGAAACTGGTAAAGACTGGTATTGCTTTAGTCAGAACAACTTTTTTGCATTAATTATCCCTTTAAAATCCCCACCACTGCTTTATTGGATGAAGCTGGTGACAAAGTACATAGCCACAGAAAGCTCACTCAGAGCTGAATTCAGTGATACAGCCAAAGAAAGACTGTGAAAGCATTGATGCTGGATGGCAGGCAAGCCCTCTATTCCTCTTGCCAAGACTGAGTGCTTCTAAGTATTTCTGAAAATTGAAGTCTTGACCTTATATTCCTTTGAAAGAGTTAACTGGCATAATTCCTTCCAGTTTGGTGAATAATTTCCTATGGGACATCGCACATGAAATTGCACAGCACAAGTGTTTTTCGTGGCGTGATTATAACCATGGCCAAGCCTCTGTACATGGCATGAGGATACTCTAGGGATGCTTGGAGACTTTCAACTTGTGTGTCACTAATACTTTGGTATATTCACAGGTGATGTACCACTTCACGGCCTTGGTCCTCAAGTCTCTTTATTATTTATTCTGAAAACTATTTGTAATTACATATGTCCACAGGAACATATTTCTGTAACTCTGAGGAATGAGGAATGTTATGTCTCTTAGCAAGGGTCACAAGAGTCTCCTCAGGAGCACTTCAGAAATGTTACATTAAGCGAATATATAAGCTGGTAGCAACTCTGAGGTGTGGCTCCATGTTTACATGCAGATCTTCTGTGATGCTTCTACAGGTTAACATTGCTATTGCCTCTTACTAACCACTAAAGTCAGAATTTTTCACATTGGTTCCTTTAGATGTTTTTATCTGGCTTTGGATGAGATGTGTCCTGTGCAACTCCTCCTGCTGCAGGAGGGCCGAGCTGTCATGACAAGAAATTTTTGCATGGAGAAGAAAAAAGAAAAAAGAAAAAAGAAAAAAGAAAAAAGAAAAAAGAAAAAAGAAAAAAGAAAAAAGAAAAAAGAAAAAAGAAAAAAGAAAAAAGAAAAAAGAAAAAAGAAAAAAGAAAAAAGAAAAAAGAAAAAAGAAAAAAGAAAAAAGAAAAAAGAAAAAAGAAAAAAGAAAAAAGAAAAAAGAAAAAAGAAAAAAGAAAAAAGAAAAAAGAAAAAAGAAAAAAGAAAAAAGAAAAAAGAAAAAAGAAAAAAGAAAAAAGAAAAAAGAAAAAAGAAAAAAGAAAAAAGAAAAAAGAAAAAAGAAAAAAGAAAAAAGAAAAAAGAAAAAAGAAAAAAGAAAAAAGAAAAAAGAAAAAAGAAAAAAGAAAAAAGAAAAAAGAAAAAAGAAAAAAGAAAAAAGAAAAAAGAAAAAAGAAAAAAGAAAAAAGAAAAAAGAAAAAAGAAAAAAGAAAAAAGAAAAAAGAAAAAAGAAAAAAGAAAAAAGAAAAAAGAAAAAAGAAAAAAGAAAAAAGAAAAAAGAAAAAAGAAAAAAGAAAAAAGAAAAAAGAAAAAAGAAAAAAGAAAAAAGAAAAAAGAAAAAAGAAAAAAGAAAAAAGAAAAAAGAAAAAAGAAAAAAGAAAAAAGAAAAAAGAAAAAAGAAAAAAGAAAAAAGAAAAAAGAAAAAAGGAAAAAGAAAAAAGAAAAAAAGAAAAATAAAAAATGAGAGGAGAGTGAGAAAGAAAAAAGAAAAAATGAGACGGAATGCAATGAAGGAGCTACTGGAAGCATTCTGGAGCTTGGTGTAAATGTAGCAGAAATGTATCTACACTCAGAGAAGAAAAAATGGGCTCATAATTTACTCTTTTCCACCACTGTAAGTCTATTGTGAGCAGTGACATACTTGCGCAGGGGACTTGCTCATTTTGTTGATGTTTCTGTCCTTTAAAAACTTCTTCTAAGACTAATTCTTAGACTAATTCCTTTAACTCAGTAGTTATGCAGAAATCCTACTTCTGTTGTTTTCCTGCTATATATTCCTTTCTTCAAAGACCACAAGACCTTTTCTATCTGTTTTATTTTTATTTTCTCTAGTAAAAACAAGAGTAAGGAAAAGTGGACCCAATATATAAAAATATTAGAGTTTTAGGTCAGAACTAGAAAACATAAAACATCTTTCCCTGTTATTAGCAACACTTTCTAGCCCTTTTGCATCTGGGAAACACAGTCTGTGCTTCCAAATTGTATATACATTTCCTAGTGTATGAACGTGTTCATGTTCACGTGTGGTCATATGTACTAAATATGGAATACAGATTAATCATTTCCAATTTCTGGGAATTTTGGCTGCACTTCCATTTTTAAGTATTTGGAACTGTTCTTACTCTATATTAACTTAATGGGTTTGCCTGTTTTTAATGAGCATGTTTAGTGCATTGAGACATTATGGTCACTCAGTAGAATGTAAGTTACTTTTGCACACATTATGTTGCAGGCCAGATTCTGACTGATTAATATGTTGCAGGTGTCAGCCAAAATACAAAAGGATAAGGAGAAGAATAAAGGGGTGAAGTTATTCCTTCTTGTTGGCTGACTGCTCCTGTTGGGGGTTGCAGAAGCCACTCTGAGACTGGATTGGAAAGACATCCCATTTAGAAACACGACCCTATCATCCTTTCCATCTGCACAAATTATTCCCACTCATGGCAGAACAAAGAAAAACAACACCAAGCAAAGGGGCCCTTTATGAGGCTCTTGCCACCCAAAGCATGTATGCCCATTAAAGTTAGGTTTGCACCTGGTTTTTGGGAGTCAGATGAAACATTTCTTATATTTTGTTGCCCATCTGTACAAAAACTCCTCAATCTGTGCAGGCCTGCATAGTAGCTAAGATAAACGTTGTATATTTTCATTGTTTGATTAAATCTTGTCTGAACTATCAGTTGTATAATAAGAAGAGCTGGCTTGCTCTCAGGTGCTAGCTGTCAATGGTTATTGTTAACCATAATCTAACAAATACCAGATACAGCTATTTGGCAATTGAGAACTAGCATTTTTCTTATTTAAGGTGATAGGAATGAAGGAAACATAAATCATAACATACTCATTTTCCCATATCTGAAGGTGCATTAATATTTAACATTTGTCTACATTTCAAGACAATCAATTCATGGTTATTACCAGAAAATTGTACATTTAAAATTGTTACTCAAGTAAGCATTAGAGAATTATTGACTGTTTCTCTTTCTTGGGATAATTCCACTAAAGACAGCACTATCGAACATTTGAAGAAAGAGCCAGTTCAGCCTCAGTAAGGTGAATTGCTATAAACATAGAGATGACCATATAAATAATGTATAAATAATGTAATGATTTTATGCTAATTTACACTTCTGACACATCCTTATGCTACTATCAACTTTATGTGTATCTATAAGTAGAACAAATTTTAGTTCTTTTCATAAATTCTGTTTACAGAAAGCCTTCAGAAATATTTTATTGAACCAAGTCCTGATAATGTAAATCATGTAAAGTACCTAGAGAAACCAGGTGATAACCATTAAATAAAATTGAAGACAAGTTCAGACCTTGAAAACTTAATTTCATTGGGATCCCAAACATCCTGAAAATTAAGTACCCAGGCTAAACTAAGTGTATAGGCTCCCACTCACAAGGGGCTTCATCATGGTTTTAAATCACAGCATGGTGCTGTAGGCTAGACAGAGCTGCACTTCCCAGCTGGAGATATTTTGACTGACTCACGGGGTTTTCTGAATAGACCTAATGACTCTTTGGCACAAGTGTTTTTCCCACATGCTTGCATGCTAGTATGGACAGTATAAAGAAGAGTGATCTCTTTCTGTTCTCTTCAGGGATCTGAAAAATCCATTTCATGTATATCTCATATGGCACAACAAAACTTTCCTGACTTAGTTGCGGAAATTAATATTTTCTACTGTAGTTTTGGTGGGTTTGCTTTGTTTTGTTTTCAGAACTAAACTTACCTCATGGTCTTTAAAAGCAAGCAGCATTTATCTGTATAGTATAGCCCAGATTAAAACTAGATATAAAACTGCCACTGAAAAAGAGGCATCACCTAATTGGAGGGAATTGAACTAAAAATGTTCATACATGTGTGAACAAAAAGGAAACCTGGGATCTGAGATGTCTCTCAATTCCTAGTGATAACCTCAAACAATTAAATGTCTTTCTCTTCCCCAGAATATCTCTTGATATAGTTTTGGTTCTTGAATGTTACTGAATTACACAAAACAACCATATCACCTGCAGGTTCACATTAGGCAAGACTTCCCACAAGGAAAGTTGGAAGTGGCCCAGCTATCAGGACTGACAAAGCCCCATCATTATACACATGTCCACTCTGTTGTGTTGAGATGCCTGTCACCAAGAGAAGGTCTCTGACTTGCTGATCTCCAGCTACTTTCCTAAAGCCTAGTTAGCATGATGGATCAGGACTTCAGCACCACCCCTGCCAGAGCTGGGAGGTTTACCTGGCAGATCTCACTGATGACGACGCAGAGCAACAGTGATCACCAGTTTTGAGGATTCAGTATTCAGCTGGGCCACCACAATTGTGGAAAGGAAGATCAGAAGGATGCTATTTTGTTTTCTGGCAGGGGTTTGTAATGAAATGATCCTTAATGGTCCTGTCCAACACAAATCATTCTATGATTCTGTGATTTCCCATGCAAAGGGTTTTTAGAAAAGAAGCTATTTTCGAACATCCTCTGTAAACTAATATACCCATCACAAAATAAGGTCCCAAGAAAGAAAACAGGAAATGGACATAGCAGTCACCACTAGCTGATAACTCGGGTTTGTGGGAGAAGGCACTTCATTCACTCAAACCCAAAGAAAAAAAATGTGTTTTGCATGGTATAAGAGGCATCGGGATGAACATCAAGGTCTTTGTTATTGATGTGCCTGTGTATCTCATCAGAGTACAACATATAGCCTGCAGAGTCTTTTTCAACATCATTTAAGGTAAAGATGAATTAATAGATCTCTATGATGCAAACCTAAGCTGCTGCCAGACAGTTCTATTTGGTTACTACATTTCAGTGTCTGGTCTCACTGAACTCTGGCATGCTTTGGACTTGACAGATTAACACATATATGAAGACATTTGCATATTTATTTTAAACCAGATGTTCTTCGAGCAGTACAGCCAAATTCCCATTGTCACTACAATCACATTGTGGGTTTTTTAACATAATGGAGCCATTAAAATTCCACCACATGCTTCTTTGTTAGGAAAAAAAGGGTTATTAAAGAATTTTCCAGGTGAATGCTAAATGAATCCTAATTAAGGAGAAAGAATCCCTAGGTAATGTTAATTGTCACTATTTCTATAACTGAAAGATCTGGTTTATACCAAAGACTATTACTTTCTTTTGCAAGAGCTGTCATCTATGTTACAGAAAAGGTGTTTGGAACAAAGTTTTAAAATATATAGTGTATTTTTTTTACCATAGACTTATATTTTAGTTTTGTTTTTAATAAGACATCCAAAATTATAAATTTTACATTGAGATCATAGAGAATTTGGCTTTTTATGTGAAGATCGATATCTGGTAACATGTAGCACAATTAATCACTGTTAAATCAACTAATCCAAAGCTCTGGAATGCAAAGAATGAGAGTGACTTTGTTTTTTGTTAAAACTAGAAGGGAAAGTTTAAATCCATAGAGTGATAAAGAAAAAATTTCATATAAGAGAGAGATTTATTTTCTGAGAAGGGAGCCAAGAGTAAGAGGAACTGGGTGAGGTTGGAGACTGCATTCAAATAGACCTTTCTGATTCAATGTGACATTGTTTTTCTAAACGAAAAATTCCAGACAGTCAGAACGCAGAGGGAATACCCAGGAAAAACATACATTTGGAAGTGCTACTTTGTATTAAAAAATAATGTCTTGGGGCCAGGAACTGCCCTTTGAATTGTGGCACTGAGAAGTGAGCACAGAAGTCAAAAAATGGCACACCTGGTCGTTTAGAATTTCTTAAATGATTAAATCATTCTTTCCCAGCTGGCTAGAGCTGCAGGCAGCAAAAGGCATCTCTCAGTGGCTGAGACCCTGAACATCTCATTACATGTCTTGTAAGACACCCAGATGCCAGAGCAAGGGATGAGATTTATTGAGGTTATTTAAGTTTCAAAGTTGCTTCGGGGCTACACATGGTATGAGGCAGCTCAGCCTGAACAGGACAGGCAGAGGAAGGAAGGGGAATATATTTAAGTAATCCAAAGCATGGTGGGTGATGGAGTATCTTAATTCCTTATTCTGGCCAAAAGAAACAAAGGAAAAGAGTCAGTGAGAGAAGGGAAGATACAAAGATTGATCCGAAATAGAGAACAGCTCAGAAATCAGGTCTGCTGATGTGGTAACCACCACAACACTCACCAAAGTAGGAAGGGGCTAACTGATCACTGTCACAGGCCCGTCCAAAAGTCAATGGAAAACTGCAACAGATATGATGGAAAGACAGCTCTTGGAAATGCCACAAGAAGCTCTGCACTTGGAGCTCGCACCACCAGGCGAAGGTCAGCTCAGGCATATAACAGCTGTTGCAAAACATCGTTGGACATTTCCGAGAAAATGCCTGGCAAATTGTGGTCTCAGAGAAGCTGAGTGGATAAAGGTCTACAGCATTTCATTAGGATGTGTTTGTTAAAAAGCTGTGTCTGAAATGTTTGAAAAGTTCAGTATAGACAGGCATGATCTACTGCAGTAAGTATGAGGTTCTGTCTTTAATGAGATCTAACTCATGGTAAAGTTGACTTTAACACAGGAACACTGAAAAATGTTAAACAGTCTAAGTCTAAACAAGCCACAACACTGGTGAAAGTGAAGGCTATCACTAACCAAAGTGTTACAAATGTGTCTTTTTGGAGTCATTCACACAATTTTACCATTCGCACAGTTGTATCATGCAAAAGAATAATTCTTTGGAAAAGCACTTTCTTTTCTCACTAAGAAACAATGTTTACATTAACATGATTTTTTTAGAAAACAGGAATGTAAAGATAACTTTTAAGAAAGTTAGAAATGTCTTTTCTAAGAAAGCTATAAATATTTTTCTAAGAAAGTTATTTTTAAACTTTTTATTGGGTTAATGAAACCCTTTAATAAATTAATTCACTGAATGATTTTATGGTATTACTCCCATGCTTTTATGATGGTAAGGAAATTATGAATAAAACTATTAATTCGTGAGTGTGTGAGTTCTGAAGGTTTCATTTGGCAGAGATGTTCCAGTAAACAGCAGATAATTACTCAAAAGTGTTTAAAAAGTTTCCCAATTCAGCTTATACTTACTTTATCACTAAAGTGTTAAGGAAAACAATAAATCAGAACAAAGAAATACCCATTTCTGGTCACTACATTTAACAAGAAAAGAATGTGGAGACTTCCTTCATTATGTTTTCCTTCTTCAGCATCATTGATTGAGATTGATTTGCAAAAATGTTTTACCTACATTTCTCTGCCCCTCAGTCTTCAGCCCTTGCTTTTTCAGCTATCACTTAAATTTCTTCTTCTAATAGTTCCAAACCAGAAGTGAATCCATCTCTGCAATGGACTAGAAATGAGATTAAACAATGGACTAGGAATGGGTTAAAACAGAGTGAGTGGAAAAGAGAGGAACACATTTTTACAAACTTTAACATGTTCCCAGTTCATGGAATTTTGTTAGGATTACAAAATTTTTAGTTTAACCTTTTATTTAACCTCAGCCTTCAACAAAGCTAATCATAATATTAAGCTTTTACTAGAGAGGTAGTAGCAATCACTTCACAATGGTTTGAATTTTGTAAGCATTATGTGTGAATGCATACCTTTATATCCCAAGTGCAAATGACCCACATGTTTGGTGTGAGCAAACACAAGCAATCACGAAAATGGTGAGGAGAATTCAGGTATTTGCAACAGATTTTTCTCTTCAGTCTTGCCCCTGTCTTTAGTAATAAAAAATGTAAATTAAATATTAGGATGAAATGCTAGAGGGGAAAAAATCAATAGGCAATTTCCTTTAATGGAACTGCACTGGTTATTCAATGTAACAATATGAGCGACTACATCTACTGAATCCAATGAATCCCTGAAACCTCTGGAGTCCAAGGAAAGCGCAGTTCGCCTGAACTTGCTGTCTGACTGCTGTCCTGAAAGATGATGCCTGGTCACCATCTCTACATCCAGCCTGGGTCAGCTGTGAGTGTGAGACACCAAATCCTCTGTTCCCAGAGACGATGGTATGAATCCTTTGGTTTATAGCTCAGCTGTTCAGGAGCTACATGACAGGCACACACATGGCACACAGACCTTGCACATGCCTTTTAACACTGTGTTGCTCTTCCCTTAATATTGGATAGAGATTCCTTAACAAAATCCCCATCCTGAAACCAATTTTATTTTATTTCACCTTGACTAGGCAAAGCCAGTATCTGCAGATGGCAAAGCCCTTTAGTGTCTTAATCAAGCTTCAGTCTCCATTTTTCTTCAGTGTCCCCTTTTACGTCTACTACCACCTGGCCAGTTTCTCCAACTTCTCTTTTTCAAAAAGTCTGAAAAAAAGGATTTTCCACTTGAAGCCAAAGCACTGGTCAAAATTTTATATGTAAAGTAAATGCCCTCATTTAGCCCTACTCTGGAGGGTATTAAAGAGGTCTTACTAACATAGTATATGTAGTCTTACAAAGACTTTTGTTGTGTGGCAGCAGTCACAGTTATAGCTCCTTAAATTAAAGAAAGAAAGCAACAACAAAATTATGTTTAATGCATTTAGCAACTGCTCAAATAATTTCATCAAATGCATTTTGGATTTCTGCTCCTCAGTATTTTCAAACTTCTTTGAAGTAACATAAGGAGCCCATGAAGGCCTTGGAGGGAGTGATCCTGCTCAGAGCTCCCTACCCAAGCACTGCACCACTGGTTCTGGTTTGGAGGAAACACAGTCTTCTGACATCTCATTGCTAGAGATGAAGCATTGATTTCTGCATTAGAAGTTCCATATATTTCTTCTGTTAGCAGTAACAGGAGCCTTCGGAGCTTCCTGGCTGGTACTGTCATTGTCAAGAGGTCCATAACCTTGCTGGAACTTGTGGGATCCACAAAACCAAAACACTGACCCAGAGGAAATAACACAAAAGACACCAAGACAGGGGTATGGACCATCTCTCTTATGAGGAGAGGCTACAGGAGCCAGGCCCATTCAGTCCAGAGCAGAAAAGACTGAGAGGGGATCTCAGCAGTACATATAAATATCTTAAAGGCAGGTGTCAAGAGAATGGTGCCAGGCTCTTTCTGGTGGTGCCCAGAGATGGGATGAGGAGCAATGGTCATAAACTAAAATGCAAGAAGTTCCAGCTAAACACCAGGAAGGACTTCTTTACATTGAGGGTGGCGGAGCACCGGAACAGCTGCCCAGGGAGGTAGTGAAGTCTCCCTCTTTGGAGACGTTCCAAACCCAGCTGAACACGTTCCCATGTCACCTGCTCCTGGTGACCCTGCCTTGGCAGGGTGTCAGACTAGATGATCCGTAGAGATCCGCTCCAACCCTAACAATTCTGTGGTTCTGTGACAGGCAGGATTGACACATGCCCCTATCCTCTTCCCTAGGAGTTCATCCAGCAGCAGCTGCATCTGAGCAGTAGAATCAGGTCACCTGTGAAACAGGTGAAAACACAGGCACAAAGTGGAGAGGCTGAGGCAACGTGGACCACATCTGCTGCTCTTGCACATTGGTAATTTGGTAGTTTATAGTAATTTGGTAATTTGCACCAGCTGAACGTGAGGCCTTTTTGTAAGTTAACTTAGCCCTGCATTTTCACATTAGGGGTTGTAGTGAAACCATTTGAATAATCTGAGTCCCGTGATTTAATGCACCAGTTGGTGAATGCCAAGTATCCTTACAGGCAGGCACCGCACATGTGGGATGCATACAGGAATTTTTAAGGATAAAAAGTGAAGCTGTTCTCCCCAATAGTGAAAAACATCCTCTGTAATGTTATAAATAAAATGCATCCTTAAAACAAAAACTGTGACTATGCAAGAAGAGGAAAGTACAGTGCTGTCAGACATGTCAGAATATGACCCTTTTTAACTATAGGATACTTCAGAAATTATTTCACAACCTTTTACTCTCTGGAACACAAGTTGACTCCAGAGTTCAAGCTGCAAAGAGCAATTGCTGTAGCTGAAAGTATTTGTTTCAAAGCACTGTGGAAGTAAATGAAAGTGTCATTTTGCGCTAATGTGATAGGCAGCTACTCTGCCTTGTCAGAACAAGCAAAGTCCTGTAAGCTTTATCCCATTGCCACAGGCACTTGGGCACCTCTCTGAAAATCAATCACACATTGGCCTGAAGAAGAGCAGAGCTGAAACAATGGCACCAGAGTAGAGGACCCCTAATGAAATCCATTTGCTAGTCCACACCTAGGCTGTCTAGACAGCACCTCCTGTGCTTTGATCACTGATAAACCATTCTAAATGTTACCAGGGCTGCTTTTTTGTTTCTGTTTACAGGCAATCAATAGGCCTCTGGCCATTGCCTCTATTTCAAAGCAGTGCTTTTCATCTGACTGCAATCAAATAAAAAAGAACAAAGAGATGGGCATTTTGGATATGAGATACTTATTTTCCTGTGATTTATACAATTTCAAATGAAGAACAAAAACAAAAAAGCAATTGTGAGGGTACATGTGATAAATGTTTCTAATTAGGCATGCTCTCTTAATCAATTTGAAAGCTGTATTCCCTCCCAAACCAAAAAAAGCAAAAATTTAGTGTAAGCTTTTGTTTGTGTGCATGTGTATGTGTTCATGCTACACAACACTCACCTGTAGATTTTAGAGCCTTTTTTATTTGCACTGGAGCTACACTTCATGGTGCTATTTTGTGCTGTTTGCTAGTACAGCCATGAACTGCACTCTGAAAACTCCACATGGAATATCCAGGTATTTTTCCAAGAGGCTCTGTTTTATGATTTAACTACAGTACAATTCAAACCACAGAGACTGAAAAATCTACCCCAAAACATTGTATCCCACACTTGTCCGTAAATATTTCAGACTTTTTAGTCATACATACTGATCTATGCATTTTCAAAGATTTGTCTAAGTATTGTTTTGCATGTGGATTTAAATGTTTTACCAAAATTCAAGTCCACAAATACCATGTGGTTGCCTTTAGCTGGATGCCAATGCTTGAACTTTAAGCCCCTCTCATCCTTTATCTTCAGCAACTTGAAGTAGCCTGCTTAAATTCAGCCTTTGAAACCCTCCAAGCCCCTCCCTATGTATGTCATGGCAGTTCAGCATCTTAAGGCTCAATCACGTATATTATTTAAAAAACCCCAAAAGATCGTAAAACCAAGAAGAGATTCAATCTCATCTCTGAATTTGGCTCAAACAGTATATAATTTAAAAACATTTTATTTCTTTTGTAATAATCCAAAGGCATTTTGGATGCAATTTAACAAAACTAAAAACAAAAAAAGTCAGTCTTGTAAAGCTAGGCATTTTTACTTCTTTAAACTAAAAATATTTCTGTTTCAAAAGTCAAGTTCAAGATCAACTCTTTCTGGCTCATCTGTAATCTCTTAAATCATGGATTTCTTTGCTATTTCCTCTTCTCCTCTTTCTGACGAGTTAATGAAGAATTTAATTAGGTGCCTTCAAAATTGCTGACCTCGTGGGAAAGGGAACAGATATACCCTTTTAACAGCGTACTATGCTTAGACTGCTGAAGATGACACACTCCGTGGTCCTGGTTGACCAAGTCTTCGACTTCGGATGCTCTAGGATAAAACATTGTACGTTTACCCTTGTCACAAAGACATGCACAGTATTTTACTCCCTTATAAAAATCTCATGAAGTTAATCAAGATTTACCATGTAGTGATAGTAGAAGTGATAATAAATGGGGGCACGGGACTCCAAAAAGAGTGACAATGCATCAAAAACCCTCTCAAGATACGTCGAAGAAGTAGGAAAGTAAGGGGGGAAAATAAAGTCATAATAAACTTGTTTATCCACGTAAGTGATGAAGAACAGAGAAACTAAGGCTCTTTCCCAGGGCTGTGTGCATACCATTCGTTTACTGATGCTATTTATCCAGGTCCCTTAGAGGATGCATAAAGTTTTCAGAGTTCAAGTCCCTACATTGTATCACTGATTACAATAGGAGGCGTACATTATAAAAACACTCCATAAAACTCTTCAGTTTCATTCCTTTGCCAACATTTTCTTTCAGAACAATGTTATTTGAAGTGAAAGATCCCAAGGTCTCTGCAAAATAAGGCTGCGGGGCAGCATAGGAAAATCAATTAACATTTTAAGTTTCCCTTCTTCACCTCCACTGTTTCTTATCAAAAGAAAGACATAAGTTTTGTCTGACTGAAACAGGACTGGGACTGCTGAAAATTATTTTTCTCTCCTAGAGTAATTATAGCAGTTTTAATGGTGGCCTTTTAAGACGGAACTTAAATAATACAGGAGAGAAGAGACAACAGCATCATTTGTAAACACAGTGTGATTCATAAACACTGACTCGATGGTACAGTGGGATGCACTCAGGATTCTCTTATCCCTAGCAATATTTTTATTACACTTTAATTCAAGAACCATTCCCCTTCCTTGAAGTCAAAAGAGTTAACTGGGTGTAAATCTCCAAGGAATAAATGGAACTGAAACAGTGCCCCTTGGAAAAAGACCAAGACAGCTTTCCCAGAAAGAAAAAAACCTAAAATCCTATGAGTACCAATAACTTTGTGAACAAATTGCAGATTTAAGCCAAAAAGACATTAAAAACAACAGAACTTTGCCTGAATTCAGCTTGCTTTGCATTAAGTTTTTAATTATCTGTGCCTTCAAATTACATATTTAAACACTATTTATAACTGGAAAAAGTAAAGAAAAAAGAACAAGATTTGGAATTTTTGTTCTGCAGCAGTCTTTCTTCTTCTAGCTGCAGTTAGCCATCAGATCTGTCATATGTCATTTTTCAGCTCATTAGGTGGGATTTTGGCAATTTCTGTGTACAGTAAGAGGTATTGAGCAGTTGAAGCTGGGAAGGTCAAATATTAAGCGCAATGTCATCATCCCTAATAGCTTCCAAGGAAAAATTCTTGCGTAATTGTTTAATGCCATGAGCTGCCTGTATTGGGACATACTCATTTTTGCCAATTTCCATTAAGTCTTGAGGCTCACAGCCAGAAGCTGTAGGAGCAAAGGAACATACTCAGATTGGATCAAGCTGTTGTTTTGCTGATATTCCTGCTGCCCCATATTAATTAAATGAGACTCCCCAGTAATGAGAAGCCTCAGAGAGTGGTGCAGCATATGGTCCAGTAACACACCAGAACACACTTCCCTTGGCATCCAGAGATGGTAAATAGTGCGCAGGGCACTGCTCAATTAGCATTTGCATGCTTTGGCCCCAAATCAGCAAACAACTTCCATGTGCATTTTTCTCAGGCAAGCCCCCATGAGATCAATGGCATTGCTTACGGGTAAGAGGCACATACATCACTGTGAGCAGCATGGGGGCCTTCTTTGGACAAACATCTGTAATGGCAAACATGGGAGCAAATCCTTCCCTGCTGCAAACCAGCCTACTCCTAGTGCTGGCTGTGGGATGCTCTGGCACTCTGTGTATCATGCCAACAGCCAAGACAACGAAGGTTTTCAGAAGTATCACAAAGCAATGCTTCCCAATCCCAATTGTTTCTTTTAACGTGCTTTTTTGCGGTAAAGTTGTTTCAAGAAAAATCATTTTTTCTGAGAATGTTTCAATGCTAAAGGCAGAACTGACTTTCAAGACTCATCAGTACAAAGTAATTAACTGGAGTAACTCGAGTGGAATAGATTGTCCCAGGAAAGCGCTCTGGTGTGCATATATAGATGCTCCACTCCAGAATAAGTCAGTTGTAGTCCAGAACCCAGTGTATGCAGAAGCCTACTTCTGCAAAAATTACTCTGCAAAAATTTAGTCTATTTTTTAGCCTTGGCCTTAAACTGCTCTCATTAAATCAGTACCAGAAAACACACCGTTTTCTTTTGGTAGAATATTTAACTTCAAATAAAGGAAATTTATGGTTTATAAACTAGTTTACTTTGCTTTGAAATACCAAATCATGGTTGAGGGGCAGTAATGTTCAGCTGAAGGATAAAAATTAACAGCAAATGAACAACAATTTTTTAAACCATATAAAATAGATAGATGACAATGTCCTTTGTCTTGCACTTGCTAAATGTGTGTACACAGATTTTTACACGGGTTCAGCTGATGCACAGTGTCATCATTTGATTGCAAAACTGGTGTCTCAGACTCCACACAGATTTTTGCAATAAATTAAAATTTGCAATTGAAAATTCAGATTTGTATTGCAACAACACATCTCTCATTCTAGACCAAATACATACCAATACTACATTTTAAAAATATTTTTCTTACATGCAAATAATATTTATAAACTGCACATATAGATGACAATACACAGTATCAGTGTTGCCAAACTCCTGCAGTTTCAAAAGAGAATTTTTTTACATGTAGTCAGGAAGTTAAATGTCTTTTTTTTGATCAAAACCTACTTTTTGCCTTGAAAATTATACCATCAATCTAGGCACAGAAACACTTGAGCCTACCAAACCCCCAAAAATTCTGGATTTGAAAGCAAAATCCAACCCATCTGTAAGACTGAAGAGGGAATGTGTAAGGTTTTATCTTTCCCAGAAGGATTTTTTCAGTAAAAGAAAACTAAATTCTCTCAAGGTACTAGATCTCAGTTTTCTGCTGTTCTGTGTAGCAATTTATGAACTTGCATCACTTATCTTCTGGAAACAGAAACACCTGCATTCATAGGCAGGAGCAGGGAGGTACCTTATTAAAGTATAACTTCTGTAAACATACTTCTGCCCAATTTTCTGCACCCAAAAGAAGTAAAACTATACAAACCCTGGCTGAAATTCTAGCCAGTGGGAAACCAACATGGAGTTCACTGTTGATTTCATTGGGGGCCAAGATTTTACCTTCAGATTCTCTCTGTTTTCTACTTTATAATAAATAATGTGGCATTTTTTGATATTTTTCCATATCACAAAGTCATAGAAGTAGATGATGAGACCGGTGGCCCTGAGTTCACAGCAGAAGCCATGTACACATCTGAGCACAGAATGCAGAAGTTGTCATGACTGAAGAGAAATGTGTGGTTAGAGTTTCTCGTTTCCAAATCAGCCTTTGGATAGGTGATATGGTAGCAAGCAGAGTTAACATTAGGGATTTGTCCTCATATGTGGCCCAGGTAATAAGATCAGAGCTGTGCTGGATGCAGAGGTGTGTCTGCACACATCCTTCTGTGTACACACACGGTATCACCATGTAGCTTTGAGGAAGGAAGCTAGTACCTATAACTAGACTAATAAAATTGCCAAGCAAAACAAAATTATTTCTTTTTTGCAAGATCTTAGAACTGTAAACACACTAAGTTCTACCATTATCAGAGGCAGAGAGGACTAAAATGAATATTAATTTAGTCATTCTCACTCAAGGCAATTGTGTATCTGAATGAAGAGCAATTTTTTTTGTTCCTTTGCTTGAAAAAATGTAACAAATGCTTTCTTTGTTGAAGAAGCCTAATTAAAAGCAGATAAGAATCAGGAAAATATTTCTTGCATTCTTTTAAATAGAACAAAATGTGCCTGCAATTGTGAGCTGAAAAGGAGCTGTCTTTCTGTTTCTTAAAGAGAAACCAAAGATGCATTGTGCAACCTTATCTGTATCTACCCTATGTGCCACATAATCCTGTTAAAAACAGGGATGCCTATTTTATTCAGCTTTTCCCAAAAAACCTGCAATATCTTACACATAAGTGAGCTAGTACTTTTGCACAGTCCATTTTTATAATTTAGGTAATAGCAGCATACCCCCATAAATAGCTATGAAGATAGAATAATTTTAGCATGAAAGGATAATCATATAATCCCAAAGGAGTAAGAATTACAGGAAAAACTTGCCCTGCATGACATTCACCTTCTCAAGAGGCATACTTAGATGATACTGAAGAGAAACAACAAAAAACCCCTGTGTTATAAATAATGCACTGGCCATTGCATTTCCAAGGTGTTCTGAAAGTATGAAGTTAAATAGCTGCATTACTGAATTTATCTCTTCATATCTGTTCCCACAGCGCCACGGCACAAAACATGTAGACAAGCTTAGAAAGAAGTGGTTATGATGCCAAAAATTGCAATCACAGATTCTGAAGGTACTTGTTTTACACTTTTCTACACGATGATTGCAGAGTATGTGATCCAAGAAGACACTGCTCCCAGCTGTAAAGCACACAACCCTGCCTTCCATGGCTTTACACGGAAATGCTTAGCGAGAGTAACAGGTTAACAAAGCATTGGCAAATGGCTTCTTTTGTTCACACTTGCAAAAATAAGCAGACGGGGAAACTGGGGCAGGGGGCTGGTTTAAATTCTGTAACACATAAAACAATTTCTCGTTTATTAATTCAGTCATTAGTAGCAGTTTCCCTGAGGGTAGTGTAACCTGAACAGGATATCACAATTACAGCACTCGTTCCTTTTTTAAGCTTGTTGGCATTTGACATGAAGAATTTATCAAAAGAGACATCCCTGTTCAGCAAACTCTTAAGCAGCTCTTCCCGACTTCCTTTATACATTGATTCTCATTTATTCTCCTGGTAGGCAAGGTCTGTAAGAGCATCAGAAGTGAGTGTACCTCTTCCTTTTTAATACATATAAAACTTCTATTACTGTAGAATTGGCATGCCTACCTACCAAAACATCAAGTATGTATTCTCCCAAATCTTGGATTAAGGAATCTTGATTTAATAGTTAAATTTTCCAAAGTAGTTGAGCATCTAAAAATGGGAAATATCTAAATATTTTTATAATTCTGATTGCATGACTGAGTGATCCAAGAAGGCAGTAAAAAAGCAGGGACTGAAGCCATAGGGCAGGATTCTTCTGCCACTACACTTAGACTTCATGGGTGTGTTGTGTGCATGGCTGGTTGGTGCATGGTGGCAGAGAATTGCTTGTTGTCCTGGGTTACAATGTATTCTATTACCATGAGCTGTTGAAAACCAGATGCGTCGATGTTCCTTGCCTCCTCCCTCTGGACTAGCTTCTGTTAATAGGCCCAACAATGCCTTGCCTCATGACTCAGAGATAACCTGCACCTGGACTATCTTCTGTTAATGGGCCCATCAGTGCCTTGCCCCATGACTCGCCATCCCATTGTGAGATGCTCCGCCCAGGGGGAAGGAGCCAAGCGTTCCCACCTGGATAAAATCTGGGGTTTGGAACAGCATGAGCAGCCTTACCTGCTGGGATCTCAGAGGACAAGGGCTACACCACCACTGGATTTTCAGAGGAGGACCAGACTTCTACAAGATCACCACTTCAACAGAGCCATTTCAAGGAGAACTGCATCTACCGCCGAATCGGACTGCTCAGACCTCCTTCTACAGGATCACCGCTTCAACAGGACCATTTCAAAGAGAACTGCAGCTACCACTGAATCGGACTGCTACCAACACCCTGCCCGGCAGGGTGCCAGGTTGTACCCCTGACTCTGTCAGGCTTTAAACCAGTTTCTCTGTATTATTGTTTTGTTATATATATGTGTATATATATATATATTAGTAAAAACTGTTATTCCCATTTCCTCATATCTTTGCCTGAAAGCCCCTTAATTTCAAATTTATACTAATTTGGAGGGAAGGGGGTTGTATTTTTTTCCATTCCAAGGGGGGGCTCCTGCCTTCCTTAGCAGACACCTGTCTTTCAAACCAAGACACTTGTGCACAGACACCAGCCACTGTTTCACTCTGTACTCTGGCCCCAAGCCATGCCACCAACCATCTCTCTGCTCCTGGTCAGGAACAGCTGTAATTTAGTTAATACCAGACTGTATTCTTGAAAGGCAAGAAGTCATTCAAGGTAGAAATTGCTGGTAGCTGCCCCTCAAAAAATCTGAAATGCTCAGTCCTCTCCTGCAGGTCCCTAGCCCTTCAAAGACCAAAAAGAAGAGGAAGAAAAGCAGCTTTAAATTGCAGAGGTCTACAGAAAAGGAGGTCCATATTCCTAGTGAAGCATCTCTGAATTTCTCTGAAGATCTGATGAAGTGTTCTGCTCTCTCTCACATGATTCATATGAAAACAGAACTCTTTTGAACAGAATGTGCCACCTCCACTATCAAATTACTGCTGAAAGCTCCAAGTTTTATTTTAGTGTAATGCATTTAATGATATTTCAGACAGCTTTTGCCATCTCTATGTAAAAGAATAAATCACCGCCTTGTAAGATGTGTCTTGGCTCCCACAGGGCTCTCTGCATCCAAAGGGCACCACAAACTTCCGTTGTGTTGCACCATGAGATATGCGGTGAAATACTCACAGGAAAAATATTGTTTCAGGAAACAGGTTATTGCACATGCACAAGTCCAGTTAGGCCCACCATCTTTCCCACAGTGCTAGATTTTGATTTCTTTCCTGCTTCAGCAGGAAAGGAAAGGGTTTGAAGACCTCAGAAGGTCTGAGAATTGAAGTGGTAGAAAGCTTTAGATGACTCTGTCCTTGAAACAGGATGAGCGAATCATAAACCATAGGTCAGATTATTTATGGTTGATAACAAATGGTGACACGTACAAGGCAAAGGTGTCCAACACAATATTTTAGGGTCACTTTAGAGCAACCATTATAAATTTTAATGTTCTGGCTCAAAACAGCATAAGAAACCTTGTTCTTGTACAGTATTGGCTGGTTATAGAGAATGTGGAAAAGGCTTTTTGCATCCACATTTTTCAGCTCCTCTTTATTTTTCTCTGTCCTATGAAGAGTTTTTCTAGTTATTCACATATGTCCTGTAAATCTTTAAACATATATCTTTATTTAAATAACTCTTTCAAGTAAAAATCAGGGCCACAGATGGGCAGAACAAACCTTCTTCTAAGAGAAGCAGCAAACTTCCAAGACTGAAGCTGTTAGTTCGAAGATGGGCAAATCCTTTATGTACATATACAAAGGTTTTGGATGAACTCTCTGAAACTTCTCATGTGAATTTTCACTGGGTCAGGCATTTAATTTGCAAATGCAGTAAATTCACACGGTGCATGATGCAAAGAACTGGTAGTTCTTAGATAAAATAGAATCTGTGAGCCTGTAACCCATTCCATTAATCAACAGCACCACTGCCTCCACAAAAGCAGTGACCATTGCACTTACAGACAGCATCTGACTCTCCCTGATGTTGTTAAGGGGTCTCTCTGAAAATATGTGGTCAGGGCTCCAATGAAAAACTTTTTGACCACATTTTATCATGATAATGACCAACACAGCCAGTCTGGATTATAGCTGCAAATAACGATTTAACCAGAGAATTTTATCTGATGGAAAAATCAATATAGTTTACAATGAGTGCATGTCTTAATAGCCACAGGGCAGCCACTAATATTGTCATTAAAAACATTCTTGCCTTTATTAATTTATGTTTTTCCTCTTAAAAAAAATCTATGTGAGCAATAATCATAAGGGAACACCTCTACATTCATTTGCTTTTCAAATGTGCCTAAATTATTTAGTTTGTCTAATGAATTTGTCTTGTACTAAGATCTTTTCTATCAGTTCTTGCCCTGCAGCCTTACCTGGCAGTGCTGTCAACGGTAATGTTGGCTGAGTGAGTGTTTGGGGACAACATTAATTGGAAAATTTGAGAAGTGAACAATGCATCTAAATTTGTGTGTTGACTAAAAACACACTAAAATGACAGAAAGTTATCTGTGTATTTAATCAGAGTTATTTTTAGTGTCTCAAAAAGTGTGCATATTAGAGAATTTTAATGTCTGGGGTTTCTACCCTGGTTAGGTTTTTACACATGTAGTTCCTATGAAAACAGGAGGAAGAAGAACAGTTCAGTCCCCCTGGGATCCTCACTCTCTGCCCAGAGTGAATGATCCCAAAAGTTCAGAGTGAATCTATTTAGTCCTTCTATAGTTCTCATTAGATATTAATATAGCCAAAATGTCTATGCATTTTCTGGAGTGTAGTGTCAGAGCAGCAGAACAGCTGAAAGGTCTGGAGCTGACCATTACTGCAGGAAAAGGATGTTCCATTTAAAGCATCCCAGTATGTGTATCCAACCATCTTACCCTTTACAACCCTCCCCTGCTTCCATCAGGGTCTCAGGAAGAGTCTTGGGGTAGCACTGCCTTCAAAGCACAAAATCAATGAAGTGCCACTTCACACAGTCAGCTGAAGAAATTGAGAATCACACAGGAGATCACCAACAAAAATGGGCTCAGAAAACAGAAATCAGAAATTAAGCTGCCAGTTTAATAGAAATCATAACCCTAAGACATACTAAATAATTCTGCATCTGAAAATCACATTTCTAAAAAAGTAATGGAAAATTATTTATTTAACAAAGCAATCAATATTAATGATATGATATTTAATAACTGGTGTGAATTTGCCCCATCATTAGTGCATCTACTACAGAAAGATGTTCTGGGACAGACACTCAAAGTAATTTAGTGATCCTCATGCTCAGCGTCCCACTGGGTGTGGTTTCCAGAGTTACCAGGAAACACAGTGCTGCTGCTGTAGGACATTCTGAAGTGAGGTTTGTCCTGCTGACCCATGTCATATTCTTCACAAATTTGTTCTAAAATTTTTTATTTCTGCTGTGGGTTTTTTCCCCATTAAGAGTCAAAACAGGCTTTGGACCATTTTGAAAATTATCCTTCATCTCACTGGCTTTGGTGTAAGCAGAAGCATGTCCAGGATTTGCATGGGAATCAAGGGTTTGGAAAAAGAATGGGAGTCTAAACAATTCCTAAGAAAAATCATTCTGATCACTTCTTACATACTTACCAGGACAGATTTACCCACAGAGGAAGGATCGATTGTGTTCTTTCCTTATCGACAGCCCTGCTGATTTTTTGAGAGATGATTTATCTGAGCAGGAGGCTGGTAGAACCAGAAATACATCAGAGAAACAAAGACCAGGACATGATTGTACCTCAGTAAAATTGTTTGGCATATAATCCTCAGTTGCACAGAAACAGACTCTTTTCCCTCCAGAGTTAAAAACTATTGTCAGTTTACCAGCAAAAGTGGTTATGACATTTTGAATGGGAGTTGAGTAAAAATTTGTGTGGAAAGGACAGTACCTTTCCAAAAGAGGCTATCTACAAAACCAGCAGAGAGTACTGATTATGATAAAAAAACCTATCAAACTCTTTGTACATGCTATGCAGTGATAAAAACCAGGATATTCCTAGAAGCAAAAAATAAATTATGCTTTGTGCACTCTACAGAGAAGCCCAGCACAAGTATGACATTGAATAACTTACACCAATTATATGTTCTCTGATCAAAAACTTTGTGTTTCTATTGGCCTGTGTTTTTGGAAGTTACAAATACAAAGATTTCGTGGAAGATCATGGGCATTAAGACACATTTAGTTTATTTGAAAAAACACATAATGTTACCTTATGAACCGTATTTGTATTGATTCCCTGTCTTGGCTGAGGGCTGGAAGAACAGGAAGGATGTTTTGGTGATGATTGTTCATTTTATCAGCTCTAAAGAGCTCTGCTTTATTAGTGGTCAGAGACAGCTTATTCTAAAGAATTCAAAGAAGAGTAGCTCTTCCCTCAGCATTAACTTCCTGCTCAAATTAACTCAGGCTAATTTGCAGTTTCGAAAGGCAACTGCTGAAAGGAAGGCTTAGTGGGGTTTGAGTGAAAGAGCCCAGGTTGATACTGCCAGGTGGCCTGAAACAAGATCAGTTGAAATCAAGTTCTTAAAAAAGCAGTATTGTAGCTTAAGCAGCTATCACTGTGTAGTTTTTTCTGAGACACTGACAGGACAAGGATGGTGTTTCTTAGCTCTTTCCTTTGCCACAAACACTTTGGAAACTTGGGAAGTATTACTGTGAACTCCAGAGGTCAACAGACGGTGCTCAAGCTCCTAACCAGGTATTTTGAGGATCAGAGAGAAAGCTTGGGTTTGTGCCTTCAACATGTGGGTGTTAATATCATGCTTTCTGTGACTTTTCCTTCCCTACAAAATCAAATAGGATTGTTCCATTGTGTGGTGATGGAAAGGGTTGCAGTCCCTCCAAGTGCATGTAGATTGTGTCATGGCTTATATGTGTCTCACCTTACTGGGAAAGATGTTGGAAACTTTGTCAAAAGTCTGGTTTTGGCCACAAAACTGTTTTCCTCTGTCTCTTGTATCTGTCAGTGGAACAACTCATGGTCCTGAATTTTTAACATACTTCAGAAGAAGGTCCCTTAACAGAGCTGGAAATTTTATCAAGGAAATTTGTGACACTAATAAGGTGGTTCTTCAGACCCCCTTGTGCATATCTCTACAAAACTCTGCAGTATAGATACAAAAACAAAACACCACTTGAAGCATATACCTACAAAGTAAAATCTTCCACATGAAATGTTAAATTTCATCATGCTATGGAAAAAAATGCTGGAGATCTCAGATAAGAAACTTGGCCACTTTGACACTACTGTCAATACCCTAAAACTCCTGAGTGAGCATTAGGAAGAAAAGATATTGTCATAATGTTGCCTGAAGCAGGAGGTTCTATTTTACGCCATGGTTGCATGTCTTCTGGAAGAGAAGGAGGCTGTGTACAAGTGTGTAGGCATGGATAAAACAGGAGGTGTACACTGTGCTGATACCTGTTTACTGGAAGCTGAAATCCTACTAGATTGCTCCTCAGAGCTGCTGATTTTTTTTCTTTTTGCCTCGAGGTCCTGGTTAAGCATCATTTTGCCAGAAATAATGTGGCTATTTTAAAATAAAGAATTAGAAGAAGCACAGTTCCTGTTGAGGCATAGAAAACATCTTTTTTGGTCTCAAAAACTCTGCCACTGAATTAATTTTTTGAATACATTCAGGAATAAAAGAGAGAGAGAGAGGCAGAATTTGCCCCACTAGAAAGGCAAGGAAGTACAATACTTATAGATAGAATTATGAGAGAGAAAAAAGAATAAAATTTTTAAAAGCTCATTATTTATAATTTTTAATTTATGGAAGATGGATTTTTTTCCAAGAAAATGCAATTGTTTTGCACCATAAGAAACAGAGGTCTTTTAAAAGGCCTCATTATGCTCAGTGATTATAAGAGGGCAGAGTTTCTTGTGAATAAAGTATTTTTGTTTTGAAGTTTCCTACTCTAAATTGTATTGAAAATTATAAAGAGTTTTCCTGGATTGCTGGGTGAGCTCAGAGAGGCTGTAAGCCACAGAGCTGGCTGGTCAGTGAGTTTCTCAAGCACTTGCCTGGGGTTAAAGAGGTGTTGCCATTTCCTGTGATCTTTCAGACCAGCCAGTCAGACTACACACTGCTGGTGTTTGGGGGAAATGGGTAACTAACCAAGGTAATGAACATAAAAGCCCAACAGCTACAAAATATCTTTGCTTCTCCAGAGAACTCAAGGTCCTGGCCTGGATTTTTTTTGTTCTCACATGGCCTTGCAGGCTAGGGAGCCAAAGTACAAGAGCAGGATGTCAGGCAGATTCCCGTCATGAAATAGCCTGTTTTCCATCAAAAGACTTAGAAGAATTGACCCATGCACCCAGAATGTTTCAATTTCCAATGAACGACTGTGATGCCCCAGACATATCATGTGCACTTTTAGGTACCCCAAACTCCCAAAACAAGGTGCTGCTGCCAAGCCCTGGGCTGCTGCCAGGGAATGCTCTGAAGGCGAAGCCAGACATCATGTCCAAAACCCAACCACTTTACTTGATTCCCACCTACTGCTTAGTCCTGAGACTTAGACATTGACTTACCCAACTCACATAAACCTAATATGAATTCTAACTCATATGTCCAAGTGTTGGCTGCCAGTGAGATTGGAACAACCTATTTCTGACATCATTAGTTAAAAAGTGGCCCTAAGTGCCTTGACAAGTCCCATCCTGCTAATTGCCACATGACCAGAAATTGAACCCAGATCTCCTAAGGCACAAATACCCTACTTTTCTAAAGTTGCAGGTTTTGGCATAACATCTTTGTAACTGTGTTTTCTCCATGAATACAATAGTTTTAATTGTATCCCAAACCCCAATCCCCAAAAAAGCAAATTTAAAATGTAGAGGCCATTATAAATACGCTTGCCAAACTCAAGTTATGAAGCTATCCACTGGTCTACAAACAAGGGAAATATCTTTTCGAAGCTGCCCTATTTGTATTCAAAATTCTTTGAAAAAATACTGCTAAGTGAATAATTTATACTGATGAAAGTATGTGACAAATACTGCTTCTTTTACTGTTTGGATAATCTTGTTGAACACGCAGGAGTTTTTTCCATTGGTCCTGGGACTTAGTTCACACACCTTTTCTTTTCAATTTTTCATTTACCTCATACCTGAAATTTCATCTGTGTTGTCAAATTGTTAGCAAGAGTAATTTTTTATGTTTCTTGATAGACTGAACAAAAAATTCACCCTTTTTTGGTATGATATCACAGAAGTGAAATTTGTTTCTGTTTTCCATCTTCATTCTTTAACAATTTTAGTCACGTTGTCATATGAGTTTAGCTTTCGTTGTAGCAAAACACAGAAAATGAATGCAGTAAAGTAAATTCATTTAGAAGTTTATTTACATGCTGTTTTTTCTGCTTGCTATTTAACCAACTTCTTAAAAAGCAACTTAAATTAGATTACTCTTTAATGAAGGATTAAATTTTACCAGGGCTAACTTTTTCCACAGTGACTTAAAGAAAGCTGAGGAAAATGACACAGCCTGGGAACAATTGCCATATTTCAAGCCTGAGGCAGCTTCTTTGCAGCAGTGGGTAAGGCCCAGAAACCAATGCAAAATTCAAACCTCCAAGTGAAACGTGAACTAAAGTGTAAGCTGTTTTCAGCCTCCTTTTGCCTTGATGGTGAAATTTGAAGTATATTCTCAGTGGCTGCTCTTACTAATTTAAAAATTCAAAAGCCTCACTGCATTGTGCATGTCACTTTTTACCACAAGAGTCACATTATAGTTACTATAATTGCTCTCTGGAAGTCAGATATAAGCCTGTGTTTAAAGGAACACATTTTTATGAAACTTTAATAATGGCATTGTTACAGATTGTTCTACCAAACTAAGTAACTCAGCCTGCTGTCTTTTTTCTTAAAGGAAGCAGCAGTGGAATTACGTTTCTTAGCTTCTCTTTAAAGTGAGTCAAGTTTTCCGCAAAACTTTCCACAAAGCAAGTGGAACCTTTTCTGTGTACAACTCCTAGTATGTGCAAAAGGGTCAGATGCAAGTTGCGTGTCTGGTGCCTAGCTGACCTTCACATGAAGGTATTTGGATCTTCAACTGGTGGGAATGAGCAATGGTATGTAGTGCTGGGAGTTTCTCTCACTGTTGCGGATTGAGAGATTTGACCAGTTAATTGAAGGATAATTGCAAGACTGTTTTGAAAGGTCTTTTAAGAACCCTATCCAGAATGATGGGAATGTGTGAATATTTCTTTTTCTTTGCAACTACTCTTCAAGGAAAATGTCCTTCCTTTCTAAATTCAAGTTCAAAGTGGACGGAAAACTTTGCATGAATGCAGATATTCCATGTGGAAGCGGGGCTGCTTTGGCATGGGATGATGGGTAAAACAAGGGGTTATTAAGACCTCCTGTAGGGATGCATGAGGCTGTTGGCAACACAAGTGGTTTGTCCTGGAAGTTTCAGGACAATTCTGTTGCCCACAGGACACTGGACATTAATGAAAAGCACGTACCTTCTCTCACCAGTGAGACATTCCCAACATTTCCTCTCAGTGCAGTTTGCACATGTTGCATTTGCCTGGCTGACTGCCAGATGAAGATTTTTGGTGTGCATAGGGCCAAGAAGGTTGATCAAAATTGCTCTAGTCCCTAAAAACTAGTTTTGGTAGGAATCAAAGCCAGTTGGTGGAAAGGAGGCTGCTTGCCTGTATTTACTTTATTCATGACCAAACTGTCCACAGCACTGGGCTGTGTGACAATGGTGTTTTCCAGTCACCTCTGCTCAGACAATGAAAACTCTGTGTTAGCAATAAAACTACTTCATGGAAATAGTGGCAGTGTAGTCAACAGAGGATTTTCACAGTGGTCTAATGTTTGAAACTAATTCTTTTTGACTAATAAAACTGAAAAGTGTTCCTATTTTGAAATGTACATATTAACTGTATGAAGCCTTTTATTATGTCAAATGGTATGATTTTTAAAGGCAGGTAGATATATAAAATGTACCTAATCCCAAGAGCATTTTTTTTTTCTAGTTCTCAGTACCAAGCAACAAGGGAAGCAGGAAGACTAAAAACTGAAAATAGAATGTGAAATATGAACTAAATATCTTTGGTGCAGAGTCAATTATATTATTAATTATGATCAATGACTATGACACTTTTTTACCCCTCCCCACTCTCTGACTTCTTTACTGTGTTCACAAGGTATTTCCCAGAAATATTTATTCACCTGTAAGCTATAGAGCAAAGCTGCAGAGCTCTGGAGCCAAGCTCTGAGCCTTGCTGAGGCACCCCAACCAGTGCAACCCCTTCCTGCTGCTGAGGAAGCGCAGTGGCGCCGGTGGTGTCTCAGTGTCACACACAACTGGAACAGCAGGAAGTGGCTGAAAAAGAGGAGTCTGACAGAGATGAAATTAAGTGAGGGCTTAAAGAGTGCCCTTTCATGGGCTTGGCCCATGAAATGTAGCTAGCTACACAGGCCAAAGGATGATTGGAACAGCCACAAGAACCTGAGCAGAAAATCTAGGATATACATACATACATATATACATATATATATATGTATTTATATTTCTAATAGATGTGTAATGTAGCTAACAGATATATATGTTATAAAGAGCAGATACATCTAATAATTTACATATGTATAGGTCTGTACTGTAGTTAGTTACTTTTTCAGTTGCCTAAGTATTTCAAGAAAAAGAAAGGAAGTAAAAGGTGGAACTTTGATGCATCAGAAAATAAAATCGAAATTCTTCCATAACCTTGACACCAAAAAATAGCTTCTTTACTCTTTAAATAATATTTCTAAAATTTTAAATGGAAAGCAACTTCTTTCAAAACTCTACTGATATATTAAAATCTGAGTATGCATTGTTCCCATTGCCACCTTTCTACGGGACATGCCATGTAAATAGTGAATATAAAATGCAGAGTAAAAACTCTCCCCTTTAATCACAACTGTAGCACTGTTAAGATGCATGTAGACCACTGCTCCCGTATGTTACTGTTTGTGCTTGGATTCTGTATGACTGTTGTAGTTATGCAGAAAATACTTTGGAAATTAAAATGGTTTATTCATTTCATTTGTTGTGCCAAGCCAAGTGAGTCTTCGATATTGGTAATTAAAAAAACCCAAAACAAAACGACAGAAAAAAGCCCAAACAAACAAAGAAACAAACAAAAAAAAGGGGATGGGGGAGGGAAAGAGAAGCCTAGTAATGACAGAACTTATCTATTCTGAACGAAGATGTGTACCAGTGAAGCTGTAAGGCCATCATCGCCTCTCTCTCTGGGATCTCTGTGGCCAGGACTACTCACTGCCTTTGAAGTCAGGGAATGGAAAAAAAAGTAAAAGAAAATTAGAAAGGTAAGATCCTCAGGGTATTCATTTTGAAGCTGGATTGTAATACAAGCACTAATGTTATTTTCATTAGGGCATCAGAATCATATCTAAAAAAATATCATTACAATTGGCACTGCTGGTGTGTTCTCTAAACAATAGCTCATAAGAGTAGAATTAGAGTAATATGGTCCCAGTGTCTCTGGAGAAGTGTTAGAAAGACCTCAGTGTTCTAGATGTTCCTGTGTGCAATCAGGATCCAAGCCAACACTGGAAGTGCTCAATGCCAGGTTGGATGGGGCCTTGAGCAACATGGTCTAGTGGAAGGTGTCCCTGCCCATGGCAGGGGGGTTGGAACAAGATGATCTTTAAGGTCCTTTCCAACCCAAACAATTCCATGATTGTATGACAGGCACTGCTGTGAAGTTCCCTTTAGCAAAAGAAGCAATATTTTATTTTGCAGCAGTGCTTTGATTTGTACATCTTTTGTGTAAAGCAGTGGTGAGACCACCAAGCCAGGGTGTGTGAGAGATAGGTTTAGTTGTTTCTTCAGTCTGAATAGATTTCCCAATTTTCTGCCTAAATTCTTGGATATTTTAGCTGATTGTTAATTTCCTGATAACTCAGAGACCTGGATTTGACCTGATATAGGATCAGATCTTCGAATACCTTTAAACAGAGCTCACAGATGCCAGGGCAAGTAAGACCACATGAATATAAGTATCCTTGATAGACACAGAATCAGGCAAAACAGATTCAGCTGACATGACATTTCTGAATGATGTAAACTCATCGGTCTAATTTTCCTCACTGCTTCTCTCCATAACAAAAAGTCTGGGCATAAGAGCCCATTTTTCTGTTATGTCTGGTCAAGGCACAGCGCAGTCAGGCTTCTAGTTCCAGATGAAGTCCTCAGTGCACATGTGCAATGCAAAGAATAACAATAATACAAATAAAACTGTATGTTTAATAAATGAATGTGTCTATTTAGAATATGATTTTACTTTGAGCTTGTTTTTCTGTGACCTTGAAAGTTTTCTTTTTCTGTTCCTCAGGTACTTCTATACTCAGTGTAAAATTATGATATATGTAATGAGATAAATTTTCTTTTATTATATATTGAAAGAGAGCATAAAGATAATGGAAGTCCTTAACAAAGCAATGCAATCTAATATACTGCCTCAACTGAGCAGAACTTACCATTATCTTTCTTATCCTTATTTTATAGTTTTCACTTCATGTCATTTCTTTATAAAATTACCTACATTCAGTCTCTGTTGCAGTATCGACATTCAGAGATGTGGACATGATATACAATTAATACAGCTTTTCTTCCCTCTTTCTGCATCAGATTATAGACCTAGATTTTGGACAAGTGCATGAATTTTGTATTATAGCATGAGAAGCAATTAATCCCATTAATAAGCAATAATTCATATAATTCAGATCATGGGCTGTCACTATGAATTACTTCATTAGCCAGCTTTTTACCCTAGGCTAAAAAGCCAGCTTCATTAATTCTGTAGAAGGCTTATTTTCTTCTCTTGAAAAAACACAGTCGAACCCATTTAAAGGAATACTCCTCTTAACGACAGATACCATCCAAGAAAAAAATTATTCAGCAGCAGGTCTTCATACATGTTACACTTATTTAAAAGATAAAACATTTAGATCACATTTATATATGGAATGAATGTCACCAGAAAGGTGTTTGTTATGAATAATGGTTTCCTTCATTGTGAAGGATCCCAGTTATAGTCTGGACTCAATAATGAGGATATCATGCTCACATGGAGTTGAATATACTTATTACAAATCATTTTAATGATGCATTAACTTTTAATTAGATCTGCACTTCAAAGTAAATATACAGTGCGGTGAATATAACTGGAATGAGAAGGGAAATTTGGGCAAGGTTTCCCCACATTCATTTTATCGCTTCTGAACTGTGACATTAACACACATTTTACTGAACACCTTCCTTATTATGTTATATCCTGGGAGTTGCAGTGAAAAGTATTGGAGGAATATGGCTTTCAACTGCTACAAGGATTATGGTTTTCAATGTTTCCTCTGTGTAGATCTCCAGGCAAGTAAAGGGAGTTCTACAAATTCTGTAAAATACAGCTTGAAGAATTCATTGCCGTAACATTTAAGATATGGCCACTATATCTTCTCTCTAATTCATAATACTAAAGGAAGATATTTATTAGCAGTACAAAGCAAAGAAAAAGATAATCTTAACTTGCTTCACTGAATTAAGAAGTGTGTCTGTGAGTGAAATCCTACTCTCCATGAGCAAAGATGGTCAGACTGTGAGGATTGTAAGAACTATTACCCTCCAATGAAGAAGCTAATGAATGAAATACCAACTTCAACTACAAAGTCGGAAAATGTGACTGCCCTTAAACTGTTTTCTTGTAAGACACAAGTGAAACCTTATCCTTTAGTCTCATTTTTATATATCCTGGTGTCTGTAAATGAACTATTAAAAAAAAAATGATACGTCAATAAACCAGAATTACTTTTATGACTGAATGATAATAGAGAAGATTTTATAAATATTTTGTTCACTATTTATAGTGAGTTGGATAATGCCGTGCCAGGCACGACACTGAAATTTTTCCATTATATGTCCTTAATACTCAACTCTTTCATTATTCAGTATGTCTGAATATTCTAATCTGCTCTTGAAGGGGAAAAAAAAGTACAACAATATCAGAGCCCAGGACAATTATGTCACATTTTTATTAAATTAACTATGGGTTGTAAGTTTACCTTAACAACCACAACCATTTCTAAATAAAACCAAGATTACTCCTTGCTTGATTTTTTCCAGATGAAAGGTTTGTGGATTTTTTTTCAAAGGAAATTATTATTTTCATGCTGCTATATACTAGCGAAGTGGTGAGAAATGCTGCCTTTTATTGAGATGGCAATGGTGTAGCAGCTGTGATACAAACACCACGCTGGATGAGCAGCAAATCTTGCAGTGTAGAATTGTTCCAGTAAACGTTAAGTGATTTGAAAAGACCTGACAGGCAAGAACAGCAAGCCCTGGAGTCATGTAAAATGCAAGAGAAATACCACTTTATGGATGCTTTATGATGGCTTCAGAAACAGAAACAACAAACTAGCTATTAAAATATAATTTAGCAATAATATTGCTCCCAGTTTGAAAACTATCTATGAGAAATAAATTCTTTTACATTCAAGAACAATCTAAAGTCTTAAGAGATGCTCTTATTTCTTGTAGATGGCTAAATTTGGCTGGACTGTATGGAAGTAACATTCAATTATATGCTACATTGGTACCAGTCAGAATAGCTTATAGCTGGGGAGGATCTCTTCCCTCCCTCTCTCCTTGGTGGCATATTTTTGAGTGTATTTTAATAAAACCCTCGGAAACAAACAGGGGAGATTACTCAACATCCACCAGAAAGTGTGAAGAGTGATGAATATGAACATACAGTAATAAGCCAAATAATCAATTAATTCAGCAATGCCTGCTGGCAGTACAATGCAGTTAACCCAGAAGGCTCTGCAAAGCCTGGAGCCACAGAGGAGGAGACATTTCTGGTGTAGCCATTTTGAAACAGCAATTCTAAATCTCATTCTGAGCTGAGAAGTGAGGAATAGTGTCTAACAGAAATACTAGGGGGATTTAAGGTAGACTAGGTAGAATTTATATCCTTTCTTGGTCTTCTGCCAGGGTACTAAAGTTGTCGCTCTGCTAGCAAAGAGAGCCTGGGGATTCTTAACGACCAGACATGGTCATGACCTCTGTTTTGCAAGTAATCCAAAAAACAACACATCCTACAGAACACTGATCCTTACCACTAAGCAGAAACACTGAGGGAGGAAGGACTGCCATGAGGAAAGCATTGCTAGCATGCAGCTTAAGGGGGAAAAAATTCTTGTGCCTCAACCTTTCTGCATCACTGCCACAAGGTTCAGTGTTGCAAATTGTCAGTGCCATTGACCCCACTTCTGTGAAGCACTTAAGCGTGTGCTTAATTTGGAATTAATAAAGCGGTCAGGAAATGTCATAGCACTTTGCAAGCCTTCCATTCCTGCCATTTTATTATTCACCTAAGCAGCCACCAATTCAAGTTGAAGCTTTTGTTTTAAGGGGATGCAAGAAAAAAAAAAATAGGTTTTGTGGTTGTGCTGTGTGTATTGATGAAAAACAGCTTAATGCAGTGTTCCCACCCAGTCAGGTCTATTCAGTAGAACAATCCACACATCACCAAGTAGGATATGAATGGTTACTCTCCTACCTGTGCTGGTCAGGTAGATGACTGACATTTACCAGAGGCTTAACTCAACAGTTCTGGGCATCTGCAAAGCTCTAGGCACCTGCATCTGATCCTTGATCGCAGTGTTCCTCTCCCGTTTGTTGCACACATTTCCAGTGTGACGCTTTTGTAAGAAAAGTAGTAGCAACTGGTGTTCAGTGAACAAGGGCTCGAGGAGCCCTTTCTTCCCTACTACTTGGACACAAGAAGTTGCTGTGTTTGCATCTGGAAATCTGGTTGGTGACTGTGTGTCCCTATTGCTTGAAGTCTGCATTTAGTGAGTTTCCTCCTAGAACTGTACTCGGAGAACAAACTTTAAAGAGCAAATGAGGCAGTCGTGTATTTGTTTCATAGTACCTAACTCAAAGATCAGCTGACATTTTTATGGTCTGCTCCAGCTTACATTCTTAGAGGGCTGATCACCTGAAAGTCACTAGTAACTGAATCACAGGAGTATATTTTCATTGTTGTCTAGAAGACACAACATTTTCTGAGTTAGAGTAAGTGGGGCTGTAGCTATAGCAGCAGCAAGAAGAGCATTTAACTAAAGGATTTTCTTCTCTTCTTCCTGTAGCAGAGCCTAATCTGTTGCCTGTCAAGGCAGGGTGATCACTGACAGCCGTGATGGATGAACTGGGAAAGAAATATTTATAGATATTCATATTGTTTTTATTTCCATCTCTCCATTCATTGCTATCCTTCCTTCATCCATCCCACATAACATGCCTGTCGTCTTTTATACATTAATTCTGAATTCAAATTCTTCCCTCTTCTTTTTTTTCCTAGAATTTTATGGTCTTTGAAGATGATGACCACATCTGTTCCTTAGTTATCAAATATGTTTCTTATTTTAATGATTTCCTTTGTCTTTTTAAAGTATCACCTTCAGCAGATCTAAAGTTTGGTTGCACTGATACTTTTCTCATCTCCCATTTACTCTATCCTGGAGAGCATTTTGCTCCTCTTGCTCTCAGGGACTTTCATCTCTTTCTGTCAGTTGTCATAGTTGCAATTTGGGCAAAGCTTTGTGCCTTTAAGCTTATCTATTTCTGCTACCTTTGTCTTTTTGATTAGGTGAGGAGACAAATGGAATAAAAGACAATTCACTCTACCTACTGTCACTCTACTGTCTGGATTTTAGTTTGGGATTTATTTCCTTTTTTAAGCAACTGAGAGGTTGAAGATACTTAGAGACTGTTTTTGTCTTTAATAAAAGAAGATTGAATACACAAGAAATTTCAGGTAGTCTCATATCACCTCAGGATCTCCTCAGAACAGAGAGGGTCACAATGCAACCGGATTCTGAAATTTCTCCTTATTTCTTTACTACTACATCACTGGTTTCTGAATGAAGCAAAGCTGTGAGATTTCCTATTATTTTGTTTAAGCACTTCTTCTCTTCCTCTTCTCACCCATGGCTACTCTCCTGTGTGATGCCAGGGGAAGTCACAATAGAAAACACATCTGTTCTGCTTATACTGAGCTGGCTCCTGCCATGCCAGCCAAGCCTGTGAGAAGGTGCCAGGCCAGGTTCTGCTCTGTGAGGGACCTACATGCATAACAATCTAACTAGAGCTGAACACCTACTTCCAAGTATTGAAAACCCAAAGCTGCTCCTTTAGATCTCACTTTTCACATCTGTGTAACTGACCTAATCTAAAGTTCCTTGTGTGGATAGAATGGGAACACATGACTTTTTTGAGATGCAGATCACACCCTACATTAAGCTGGTGTGAGTTTTTGTAGCTCTTAAAGTAGAAACCACCAAATTCCCTGTATGATGCAATCATACAGATCTTGCATTTCCAGGATGTTATATAAACTCATCATGCTGCCTGGGCTGTTCTGCATGCATCTGTCATTTATAAGCAGAAACTAAGAAAATCCCTCAGCTTGTTTCTGAAACTCAAACTTAAATGTGTGCACTGCTCAGAGGACAATTGCTTGTCATCTGTTTTTCAAGGGTTCTTTTAACAGAGATTCAGCCAGTCAACACATTGTTCTGCCATGCAGAAGCTGATCTCCAGAAAAAATATTTGTGCATGTGAAAAAATTAGAATAAAGGGTTATATGTCCCTTCATTACTGTTTCATTTTGTATTATCTGTAATAGCCCATATCATTATAAATTCATGATGTAGTCTTGTGAATGTCATTGTTATTTAGCATTAGTTAAGCTCTGGTTAATAGACTCTCCCCACACTGCTGTGCCACACATAATGTACACAGTCAATGAATAGAGACTTACTCTGGAAATTTTGCTGCTCTCTCAAAGGCTGGTTAACACTCAAAATGCCGTTAGCACTTTTATCATGTTGGTCAAATTTGCCTAGTTCCAACCACTTTATCCTAAAATGAATGACAATGGGATTTACTCTTATTTTTTAAGCTAATAAGGATATTTGTTGTTATCTTTTCTTTTTCCTTCAGTAGTGCCCAAGTACCACCTTCCAAGACTTCACCACATCAAACAACACACTGCCAACCACAAGCCGAAGGAATAGAGTCCTCCTGGGACTGCCAGAGTAAGTGTCAGTTGTGTAACACCACAGTTACGCCACCTTGCAGGAACTCTACTTGTCTCCTTTTGACTACAGTGATCAGTCATTTCCCCCATTTTTCTTTTCTACATCACTGGCACTGGTAAGATATTTTCCGGCAGTTTGTTCCCTGGTCTCTCCCAGCTGCCACTCTCCCCCAGGCAGAAGTGGGAGACAATCAGGAGTGACTGACTGAGGCTCTCAGACAAGCTCATAATATTCCAAGGTTTCTGCCCAAACACTGAAGTTCAGGAACCTCTGTTTCTCTCCATACAGCAGAAAGACATATTTCTTTTCAAAAAAAGCCAAGATGTTTCATCATCAAGAGGTACAAGCAATTATCGAACCCATGGTTCCATCCAGCATGTTACTTGCCAGGAAAATAGCTCACTTGACATTACTTGTAGACAGTTCTCGGTATAACGCAATGAAAAATTCCTAAGAAAACACATTTGGCATTATTTCAGCCTGTTTCTGCTTAGTTCAGGAAATCCCTCATTCTTTTTCATCATGACTCCATTTAATTTCATTTCTATGTCAGTATTTGGTATATGGAAGTTGTTAGCTAACAGAAAAGTAAAATTACAAAAAAAAAAGCACATACATGGCCTTATTGAAATAACACTATTGTCTAAAATTAAAGCTTTTTTTCCTGATCATGGCTACTTCTGTGACTTTCTTACTATTCAGAGTATGTGACTTTTTAAAAAATTCCCCAGCCCAGCTCAGCAGAAGCCAAGGGGGCTGGTTCAACATCATGTCTGCTGGGTGGGATTTTGGGGCCAGTGATTGCTGGGAAGTCAAGTTTTTTATCACTGCAAACCTTTCCAGCTCTCCCAGCTGTGAAAATGTCCTTTGGAGACATGCCTAAGGTGTGCCAGGTGCCCCCAGTACATACCTTTTATCTGCATTTGAAGGCCATGTTTGAACTGCCGTACGCTGTTCGGCTCTGACCCAGTTCTGAGCAGGATTTTTTGATACTTTCTTCACCATTCAGCTAGGCATTCTGCTAGGAATCGGTTTTACTGACAGCTAGAGAAGCAGAGAAATTTGCTTTACCTTGGCAGCAGTGGGGCACATCTCTGCTGAAGCCTTATGAACCTCTCTAAAACACATCTTTGGTGTTCTGCCTTGACAGGGACCACCAGCACAGCAGACAATGCAGCAAAGGTATCCAGTGACAGTCAAGTCAGCATAGAAGAAGTTTCCTTGAGAGTTATTTGCTTGGGTGCTGGAGGCCCTTTTTGGTACCACGTAAAAGATATTTCAGAGTTGTGCTTCTGTCACCCGTCCTCCCCACAGAGCTCAGAGAGTTCACAGTGCCACAAGGGCAGAAGCTGGCAGTGGAGAGCTCAGGCTGAGAGCAAAAGGGAGTATGCAGGAGAAAACTGCTCTGTCCTTTACAAAGTAATGGCCATTTTTTTTCTTCTTTCTGATATGAAAACAGATGTCCCCTTTTTTTATGTTGAGAATTAATGGCCTACACTGTCCTTACTTCATGCAGTATCATTCTCTTAAATCTCTGTTGTACTGTGTGATGTTCACACACATTTGCACACCAGTCTGTTACTACATTTTCTTTTCAGGTCCACACCATCTTAAAAAATATTTGACTTACTAATGATCCTTCCTATTAATCAAGGCTTCATGTCGTAGGAAGGAATTACGAGTCTTCTGCTCAGTAGTTCTCTTTTTCCTCCATGCCTTCTGCTGACTAACATAAAAATAGTCAAATTTTCAATTTCTACAGTCTTTACCTGTGAATGTTTCAAGTGAAAGATCGAAAACTCACTGTGTTCTCCTCTGTGCTACTCACAAAAGACCAATTTTTGTACCCATCCATACCTAACTGTGTGTCCAATCATTCCCCAAAACATTTCCCCAGTCTAATCTCATCTAACTGCCACAGAAAAGACATTTCTCCCTGCTGCAGAAAAGTGGAATCTTTTGGTTCCTGGAGCATAGGAAGAAGGTCAATTGCTTCAGAGCCTTCAGCCTAAGGAAACATTATTCCTATCTGCACTCAAAAATTATTAAAAACAAATATATAATTAAAATTTAATAAATAAAATCTTGAATAAGGATATCAATTTTTAATTATTTGACTACTAAGCAACACAATAAAAAGTTAATATGATCATAATGTGTTATTAATGAACAATTAATTACTATAATTAGGAGGTAAAGCTGATAAGATGAGGAAGTGGTTTAGGGCAAATTATTAAGGCAGAGTTTGATCTTCCAGATATACTGTCCAGTGGGTTTAGAAGTGAATATGGACCAAACTACATTTTCAGAGCTACACAGATATAAATCCACAGGAGACAACTCATTATATACTTCCTTGTAGTAATATTTGATTATGTACTTTCTGGTAGCTAATGTTTGTACATTTTTAGAGTGCTGTCTGGTGGTGAAGATGATTGTTAAATAATTTTATCAGGAGATATATAGTAGCCTTTATGTTATTTCCTCAGTACAACTGTGAAGGGATACAAAAGTCAAAATCCCAGAATAATTTCATTTTGACTTCTTGTGATTTACTTTTTCAGCTCTTCAGTTTATATTTTTATTTATTGCAAGTAGCTTTTACTAGTATGTTCTGTGAATATACAAATAGAGAACTTCAGACAAAGGAGCTCACAGCTTTCTAACATTCAGCAGTGGAAACGTAAAGCCAGAAGGAAAGTCTGTGATAATCCAGTCCAGTCTTTTCCACGACATCCCATCTACTGATCCATGCACTGAACCCAGAAACTCCTCAGCAAATCAATGCCTCATTTTAAAAAAGACAGTTTTGATGTGGAAATCCCTGCTAGTGAGGACTTCACTATGAGCCTGACAAAATTGTGCCAGTGATTATCAAAACGCGCCTTCAAAAAGCACAGTTTCATTTCCAATTGAATTACAGGAGTACAAATCCATTGAGATCCCAGTACAAGAGAGAAGAATCTGAGTTCATTCAAATGGTGCCAGCCTCCTTCTCCTCTCCTTCTCACTACATAAGCCATCACAAATCCATCCACAATATTGCCATCATTTCTGTAGCAGACTTTCCTCTCATTTCCCTCATTTCCCACTCATTCCACTTTCTGTATCTCCTCTCTGCCCAGCCTTGTCATTAAATTTCAAGCAACCCGTAGAGATCCCAAGGACAACTCTCACAGCAAGGATTTGTGTACTAATTTTCTATCATGGCTGTTAAGAAATAAGGAGCTTATTCAAAAAAAAGATACATTTTCACCCTTTTCACCCCTAGAACTTCCCAAATAAAGAAAAAAAAGTCTTTTTATAAGCCACTTAAGAGGAAAGATGTTTCTTCTCTTACATAGATTACCTATTTTCTTTGTACTAAAACTGGTAAAGAGCTGCTAAAAGTTTTTGATACTTTTTGAAACATACCATTCACCTCTTCAGACCTATTTTTTTATTGTGCCTGCCTAACTGCCTGTGTTAACATCATCCTGTAACAGGTTATGGACATTATTTATTTTATATTCAAGACCATTTAGCACTCTTGAATCCTATGAATCATCCTCCATCTCTAAGTGTGTAAATAACACAATAATTTCCTTCACCCAAGGCTTCACAGGGAGTTGAATTCAAATCACAAGCTGAGTGTTCAAGTACCAGAGCTGTGAGTGTGACAACTATTTATATTAACCACAGTTTTAGGTCTCTGAATGTCACAAAATAAAAGCCTCCTTGCAAAAAATTCCAAGAAACTGAATGTCAATCTCAGTTTTAAATCCTTTCATTGAAACCTTTTCCAGAGCACGTTGCCCTTATATTTCTTATTAAGTTACCCTCTAAATCATTATAAATTCTGGTTTTATAATTACTAAAATAACAACTTTGTGTTATTGCTTTCATCTGTCCACTGTGGACATAGACATGGTATAATCATAGCCACATTTCTTTTTCTTTCTCCAGCACTTCATTTTTATTCATGATCAGTCCCATGTAAAGGGAGAAATTTGTTCTCAGTGTGAGAGCATATGGCCCTTGGAAGAGAAAGAGAAGAGAAAGAAAACAGTGCAATGTGAATCCAATTCAACCAGAAAAATTATTTCATTATGATCAAGACTTGATAAAAAAACCCCAACACTTCACATCTTAAGCAATGGTAGTACAACATCATATAAAACTTGTGGGATGCTTCAGCCTAGTTCCAATTTAAAACCTGTATTAATAGTGCAGTTAGCCCTTTAAAAGCACAACAATTTCCACAAACCTCCAAATCCTAGGTAATTAGGGTTTTCAGTCATGACAGTGTTCTTATTATAATGGCAGTTTTGGCAAATAGCAGGTACTCATAGCTCACTGAGGAGCTATATTCTCACTTGAGACCAGCCATCACCAGCCTAATTGCTTCCCAGTGAAACAATAGCATTTTTGTTCAACTATCATCTTTTGTTATTCTGCAATTGGAACTGAATATTGTGAAATTTAACTTCTCTGCTCTAAGCTACAAAAGACCTTTTCATGGCATGTTTATAAAGTACTGGCATGTGCAGTTTTCTCTTGTGTTTACAGGGAGAATGAGCATTTATTTATCACAAGAATAAGAGTCTGGGATTCCTTAAGTTGAAATCCTGTGAAAGTTTAAAAATACAACACATAAATGTCACTGGAACCCTTACAGAGTAGATGAGAGGACTAATGAAAGAGCCACAGGACTTATTCTTGCATCAGTTACCAGCGAAAAGCTTTTATAGCAACAATTGGTTCCACCAGATCTTCTGTGCTTACAGGCAGCCATGTCCATGTCTTAAAGAAATTAGGACTCTATAATTCAACTATAAGTTTTCATGTATTATTAGTATTTAGCAATCCCAGGTAAGATTGGCAATATCAAGGCAGAAGCATAAATCAAGTCTGAGAATCCCCATTCTGCACAGAGCAGATGGGACAGCAGCAGCCCTGCAAGAGGCCATTGGTAGCCACCCCAAAGTGGAGACACTTCTGCTCTGTTCTTAGTTCTGGTGACATTTGTCACAAATTCCAAACATGCAACATGTGATTTACCTGTCATTTAGCAGCAACTCCACAATGGCCATCACAGGGTGCAGATACTATATGAAGCAAATAAAGCCAGTACTCACATTGCTTGGTGCTGGATGGTACATAAACACTTCTGTGAAGTCAGGGCAGTTTCTTTATTTTCCCTTACATGTTCTTTTTGTCTCTTTCCAAAAGCAACTATTTAGGAAGATTTATTCTAGTGTCTTTAATTCTGAAGAGACTCTTGCAAAGTACCTTTGGCTGAATATACAAGTATTTTTGGTTTCTAGGCTGATTGATTTCTATTACTTTAGCAGAAAAGAAAGAAACTCTTCTATAAGTAAAAATGTCCCAAACTGCCTATGAATACTACTATGGAGACAAAATTTTGGTCAGGAGGGAGTCTTGAAGTCATGAATCCTTCTGAGTTAGCACAACTTCACATGGGGATTTCTTAATCTGTCGGGTGTTTTTTTCCCAAAGATCTTGCTTGTGCTGCAGTAGCCAAGCTTGAGATCAAAAATGCATAAATTACTGTGTTCAGGTCTGCACCTTGCTGAAGGGACCATAAGTGCTCCAGAAAATCTGCAGATGGAAGAAGGCTTTTCCAGCAGCTGTTGCAATGTGAATCTTGGGTGGCACAGAGCACACTGGCTGGGTTTGATCCACCTGTTAATTTAACTACTTTCCCCCTGTATTTTTGTTATCAGCTGACACAAGTATGCTCTGTGTAAAGGAACCTAACACTGGGAATTGTTGTGACTCTCTGTAGAGCTAAAAGAAAAGCCACGAAGATTCATTTACAGTAATTGTTAAATTGCTTATTTCATCTTTCTGAAGGGCATAAAGATTATAATTTCTCCTAAATTTAGTTCTTTGAGGACATAGCCAGCTTCTTCTATTGTCTAAGTCAATAGGTATTTAGCATATACTAATTCCCAAAGGATCTGTATTAGAAACAACTTTGCAAACACATTCTGAACAGCCAAATCCAGGATAATACACCCCCACTGACTGTGTCTGCCTAGTGTTGAGGGGACACCAGGTCACTCCTTCCTCACCGGCAGGCAGATACCCTTCCTCCATCTTCACCAAGGAAATCTGTTTCCCAGGGGAGCTGATACGAGATGGAGCCTCAGAGCCCTCTAAGGACGTTTTTCCCATTTCAAGAGGGAGCAGGTTCAGCTGAGAAATTTCTGCCCATAGGAAGGATGAGAAGCTGATCACAGGAGCTATCTGAGAGGATTCTCTCTGTCTAAGTGGAGTAGCAATGGAACAAAAGACTTGTTCCTGGAGCCAGCTGGGGTCCAGAGCTCCTCTGGTTCATGCCACATGGGCCCCTGGAGTAGATATGGTCAGTTGATGTGGTCAGCCACTGCACACCAGCTGCCTGTATGCCAGGATCAGGCCACGTGTGAAGATCAGGCTGCCCAGCAATCCCCCTCTATATGTCCCAGGTGTTTTTCTAGTAAGAACAGACCTCAGGGAAGCCAAGGGCCCTGGCAGAGGTCCATGTGCCAGGAAATGTGACAGCATTTCAGGATACAGGCAACTTGGGACAGCTTCCCCAAACCAAGTGGAGAGAAAAACTGCATGGGGAGCAGGCAAACAGTGTAAGGACAGGTACCATGGGTACCTCCATCAGGTGACAAGGAGGAAATGGTTCTGGGAAGGGGAACAGAAGCAGTAGGACATCAGCCACGGCTCTTTCTCTCCAGAGTATTTTCTTTTCACCGGGTTACTTGGGGATCCCAAAGGAAACTTCTGAGCCCAGTACAGGACAGGAAAGTCTCCCCACCTAAACTTGGATAAGCATTATTTAACTGATCTAATTCACTGCAAAGAATCATCTCTTATTGCACCAATATCAGAAGAATTAATTATTTGCCAACCACCCCATTTGCAATGATAGGGACTGAAAAGGAAGTAAGTTTGAAATGGATTATGCATTTTAAATTCACTAATGCTGTTCTTCTCTAGCCTGGCCTGATAAACTTTTTTAACTGATACTGCTGGAATGAAACCTGGCCCTTGCATTTTATGGAGTTGTTCATAAGTTATACCTTGCTTGGCTCATTTGGATGAAATGGCCTAGGACTCCAGCTCTGTAACAGCATCATACTCTCTGGATTTAATTTAACTTCAAAAAGTAAATAGCCTGTTTTGTTTTGACGTCAAAATAGTTCTGATGCTAGAGAGGTTGATATCCGAGGGACTTGGCCATCAAAGCCCAGTTGCTGTCAACATGCCCGTTATTAAAGCCAAGTTTTTAAACTACTTTCCAGAAATATATGACAAACTATCCTCCTTCACATATGCATAATTTTTAACATTCACACTGCTGGTACAGAGCCAGAGCTGCTGTGTTAGATGTACTCATTAGGATCCCAAATGGCTCTGTTAAAACCAATGGGAGCTGTTTTGTTCTGCCTGTTGTAGCAACAGAAAGCTGGGATGCAGTGGCTGTGCTAAGCTGTGCAGTGAACATACCTTTACCTGGACATATGTCCTAAAGGTTGCTCTGGGGACCAATACAAAACAAGAGTATGTGACTGTGGGGCTCTAGCAAGCTGTCCTGTGTTCTTCTGTTAGAGCTTCTCTACACTGAGAATAAAAACCTACCCTTCCACCCAGAAAACAACGTTAATGCCGTAACTGAAGCCATAAGAAAGGACAGGTAGATGTAGAAACACCCTGGTCCAGTGGCACATTGCACATATCAAATGATGACCGTGGCACATTGCACATATCAAAGAAAGGACTCACAACTGCTGAAGTCTCACTCCAAAGCATTGTTCCATGCTGCCTACTCTCTCCCTTCCATGGAGGTGTTTCTCTCACAGTTTTCTTCAGAACTGTCTCCCTTCCAGTGAGGCAGGCTGTCATGGACATGCTGTCTTTGGTTCAGCTGGTTCTACAGCATTGTTTTCAGTGAAAACTCTGATAAAATAGGAATTTTCAGGCCTTGAATGTGATGTGGAGCATCTCTATTTATTGATTAGATTTGATTAGATTGATTCTAATTTTTATTAGATTGGAAATTATCTGCAACTGATTTTTCAGTATAAAAAGAATTTTGCTTAAAAAGATGCGATGAAAAGGACAAAACTAATTGAACATCTTTTCTTTTCTTTTCTTTTCTTTTCTTTTCTTTTCTTTTCTTTTCTTTTCTTTTCTTTTCTTTTCTTTTCTTTCTCATTCTGCCCTCAATGGCTGACAACACAATTTTACAAAAATTATTTACTTATGGTGATATTTCCTAATTTCTTCTCCTCTTTTTCTTATGTAACCATAAGCAGGAGAAAGTGAGATTTCTTCTTCCTTCTTAGTCATACTTACCTGAGCTCTCCTTTTCAAAGAAGAGTTAGATGCTCCACAGAGAGATGGAAACAGGACAGAGCTCAATGAGGCTGCCCAAACATCTTACATCCCTAAATGCCCCAAGAGTATCTAGGACACACAATGTGCCAGCAGATGGGATACAGACCTACAGGGTCCTGGACTCTGTTGGACTGGCAGCTGGAGGGGATGAAAAATACCTGAAGGCACTTCATCAGTAGCAGATGCCTTTGCTTCAGCAACTGAAGGAAGCCCCAGAGCCCTGTGATCAGCCTCCTCATTGTGCTGTTTGCCTTACCTTTCACCATCACTACAGCTGAGCTTATAAAATTTTGGCTTTAATATAGTTCCAGAAATCTGAATTTGCTCCTGTCCAATGGTTCAGTGCATAGCAAAGAGCAAATGTAAATATTTTTATATCTTGATATATCTTTGCTGTAAAGAGGAAACAGAAAACGACATGCCAGCTATTTTACTGGGTCATTGCAAAATCCGTATCTCCCCTATGCAGCAATCATTAATGCAATGGGAGCCATACGGTAACATTCAGTTCAAGATCTTTAGCATGATATCATATGCTGTGAGATTTACTTTGTCAGGGAGGAGGAGACTTGAGAAACCCAATGAGCTGAAAACACAAGCAGGGCAGAGAGAGGGAAACTGAGATGAGTATCAACAAAACCTTTCCTTTCAAGCACCTTTACCTCCTGGAGCATAAAGGTAGATGTGTGAAGAAAGGAGGTGTGTGAATTGTCCCAAAGAGCACATTTAAGTGTTTTTTGTCTTGATCATCAGATGGATGAGGAAGCAGTGGGACTTGGGTCAGGATCAGAGTGTATTTTAAGTGCTTTTTCCCCCTCAGGAATCATTCCGGGAAAGGCAGATAAGAAACAGGAGAAAAACTAGACTGAGCCTCGACAGGACGTTTATAAGTGCTCCTTTTTCCTTTTGCTTTTAAATTTCGTATTTAACTTGTTTCGTATGGAGGGAGAAGAGACTGAGGCTGTAGAATTCACAGAAAACCACTCACAGAGAGCTCTTTAACATTTCTGTCTTTTTCCTTGTCATTGCAAGAGATGGTGTGAGACTGAACAAGGAATCGGTGTGAGACTGAAAGAAAAAGCCCAGATTTATGAAAACACTCCATGTTTAGTCCCTGAGCAGATTCCAGGCCAAATCCTGATATCATTACAAAATGAATTGTATTTTTCCACATCAACTACTCCCAGGAATTTAAATAGAGATGTACTGTTTCCCTAAGAATAACAAAATCAAGCTACCTGGCAAGTTCACAATATTTATACATGTCTTTAGACCCCCTCTGCATTGGTCATCTGGGCAAAGGGGTAGAAATGCCACATATTGAAAGGCAGTTTGAGAGAAGAGGCATTTGAGAACTTAAATTTGAAGACTCTAGACAATATTTAGACTTCTATTACTGTTGTCTGAATGGAAACTCAGGTAGGTAATAGTAGTTTTTAAAAGCCCCAGGAAAAAAAAATATTTCACAGAAAAAAATTTAATTACTTTTTAAATAAGATGGAATTTTATTCTTGGGGAGGTATGTAACAAATCTCCTATTCCTCTGACAAAACCAAACTTTCATTTGTGAACTTTCTGCAGACCTCCCCAAGCTACAAGAGAGAACAAGAGACACACAAAAGACAAAAGAAAAAATTTCTCATGAACTTTTTATTCTGAAGCATACTTTCAAACAAAGAGGTCATATTCTTTGGTACCAAGGGTGATATAAAGTTCACAGTGATCACCACCACAAATTATTCCTTAAATCAAAGTGTGCTCTCATTTTCATCTGAGTAGCTGTTCCCTCCTTCAGTTTCAACAAGCCCTCTTTTCCCAGCAATAGCAAATAGACTAATGAAAAGGTGATCCTTCCTTAAGTAACTTTTCTTATTTATATCCTTAGACAACCATGGCTAAAACATGTCATCACAATATGAACCCTAATAGATACACCACCAAAATCATGTGATCATGATTGACTTTGTGACCACTAAATATATACTTGGACAAGAATTACTCTGTCCATTTGATGCTGCTTAATCAGGTCTTAAAGACAGTTTGAGTAAATTTGAAATTTCTTCCCACAGAAGAAAGAGAGAGAGCCTTTCTTTGTTATTTGCATGTCCAATGTTTTCAATACTCATAAAATTTTCTTTCTTTTCCAGTGTGAGCAAAAAGTTTTAATTGTTTTTGAAAGCTTTTGTTTTTTCAAGGAGAAATCTTTGAAAGTACAAAAAATACTGAAAGGCAGGAGCATAGTCCATGCCTGTGTAAGGTGGAGCATGAAGGTTGCACAATCTACCCAAATATTCCAAGCATATTAAAGCAAAATAAAATTAAATATAAATCACCACATTGGTTTTTTGGGTGGCTTCAAAACTCTATGATTTTTTTGAAGGATTCTTTAATGTGTTTGAATAGTCCTTTCATTGATAAGGACTGGGAACCAAAGTGGTGACGTACTCACACATCTCAAAGTAACCTAAATAGTCCTATGAATTGCATCCTTACATACCTACCCATGGAGCACTGCTAAAGTCCCTCAAAGATGATCTCCAGTCTGAAAAATATTGATAGAGGCAATTCTCTCTAACAAGAGAATTCTACTTGGTTATGTCAGAACACCCCCTGAAGTTGCATTAACCTCAGCAGAGGTTTATTTGAAGGCAGAAAGGGGAAGAAATTTCATTTTTCAGTATCCTTAGAAGGAAACAGTTCTGGCTTTCATCGTAGCGATGAAATATATGACTGATACTGCATCCCAATGCCTTTCCTGTATAACTGAGAAGGAGTGAATAATCTGAATGTTTCGTTTTTGTCAAAATTAAGCATTTCAACTGAGAGTAAAAGAATTATTTTGTTTACACCGAAAATGTTGACATTTTCAAGTTTTGTTTGTAATCTACATGAAGACAAATGTCAAAATTGCCCAATGTCCTGTAAAATGGAACTTCTGCCCCCTTTGTCCTTTGCTTGAAGCAATGAGATATTAAGTGTGAGAGGATGAATTAGTGTTCATGTCCGTTCAGTCCTAGCTATCTACTTTCAAGAAAAGTTTCAGTTACTTCCAGTCATGATGACAACTTATGATTAGTTCCAGCTGCAGTGTTGACATCTGTCTACTGCAAACTGAAGAGACTGTCAGTTCACCCATTAGCAGCAATTCAGCTGGGTTTGAGTTCAGCATAGCAACTTTAAACCAAAACGAGTGTTTCAAAACCAGCTACAAAAGCTCCTACACTCTATTCTCCTTAAGATGCCATTACAGTGAAGGACTGTCCTTGATATTTTGGAATGAAGTTTGGTCTTCAGTTCTTTCCTGAAATGAGGCAATTGCAAAGTTTCTTTCCTCTATTTCTTTTCGAACGGAAAATGTCTGGTCTGAACTCTCATTAGCTTTCAGTATTTTTACCCTACTATTAGCTCTTACAGAATTTGAAAGTAGAAAGGAACACAAACTACTTACCTTGGATTCACTTGGATTTTTCTTGACTTTCTCACCTTTTAAAAATATCTTTGGACTTAGGATATTTTTGGCAAGGCTTCTGAGGACCTGTCTGCCAGAAAAGAAAACAAAATTACTGATCTGGTGAGAAGCAGATGGATTATAAAAGGTACCTGGCACGGAATAGATGTGAAAATGAAGAGCAGAGAATGGATCTCTGGTTGCAGTCTTTCAGGAAAGTGTTCCATTGACCATGAGGATTACCAGAAAAAGGGTCCTCCATTTCTTACACATGCAGCAAATATTAATGGTTTCAGGAAATCAGGGATGACTTTTGCCTGTGGAAGTGCATATATGGTTTCATACTACTGCACAATGAAGTTTCTGCCCTCTCCTGGTTGGAGAAAATTATTTCCCAGTTCTTCCATGCCTCCTGGTCCTTGTGACAAGAAGCTCACGGCTGAACTCACACCACTGTCACACTCCCTGATCCCTCACATTGCCTTCATGCTGGCTAGCCCCTGGATCAGGGTGGGAGTTAGTGCTACACAAAGACACTCAAGAGCAAGGAGGGGAACCCAAATGCCACCAGCAGAGTGGATGGACACATCTGGACCAAGCCACACAGTGCTCCAAATGCTCATGCTTTCATGTGACTTGGGGGAACACTATAGACAGAGACTACTATAAACAGAACCTCTATTTTCTTTCCTGTGTGGACTTGCCCTTGGACAAATGCTGAGATAATAGCCCCATAAGCACTTCCTTCCACAGAAATAAGCACAGCACTATATACCTGACAGATGATTTAAGGAAAGCTTATCAACTTACAAAAAATTGTAATGCAGAGAAGAAGAACTGTTTCTGCATACCCCTACTGAAATTCATTATTCTCTTGGATTTTTCTAGAAGAAATTATTTATTGTTCACTAAGTTTGATAGTATACTTGGCTAAAAATCTGTAAAAACATTCAAGAATACCTTCTCTTCCTTATTTTCTAGACAATGCCCTGCTTTGACTCTGTCAACATGCCACACTGTTCTTGTGAGAACTTGCATTTTCCATGCATGCTTGGTTTGTATGTACACAATTGTGCCACTCCCACGCAACTGGTGCCATGCACTGTTTACATATGTTTGGTTCCCAGGACTGGCTTTCATGTGGACATTGTCATCCTCAGAGGTTTTGCTGCAAATTTCAAACCTGATACTTTTTATAGCTATGCAGCACACAAAAGCCTCCTGTCCTGAGTTCAGATCTAGAACTCCTGGGGGAGCCAGGACTGAGGCTGTAATACTCAAGCCTCAAATGAAGACATTTTGATGGGTGGACACAAGACACTTTAAGACACTGTTCTGAATCTGAGCTGTCTTTGCTCTGTTGCAAAGTATCCTGAAGGTGGTTACTAAAAATTATCTTCTTGAGCTATGCTTGGGAAAGATAGGCTGATCTTAAATGGAGTGATCATAAATCAAATCTAGCTTCACTCTTTATGTGGCTATTGTAACAGATGTGTACTGAATACAAATAGAACCTCCTACACCATAAAGATATCTATTATAAATGTAATTCTAATATTCTATTTTTGGCAGTTAGGATCCTGATTCTGATCTTACAAGCACTGGTTTTATACCAGTGTGGTTTCTTTACATCAATGGACTTAGTCACTGATTTTTGGGTGTGTGTGGGCACACTTCATAGAAAAATAGCACAGAATAGCAGGAATAATTGAAAAGTTCCTTAGGCATTGAATACAGGTGCCAACAGAGTCATGCTTTCCCTTTGCAAGGTGACCATGGCTATTTTACAGTGAGTCAGAGCTGAGGCAAGAGCAGCACTGAGTGGAGGGCAGATGCTGAAACATTAAAGGCAGAAGAATACAGTTGGTACAAGGCATGACTAGAGCTGCTGTGCTGTACAGGAGAGTCGGGAGAGCAGAGCATTGACATGGACACCTGTGTCATTGAGGATAAACCAATCCTCAGTACTCGGCTGACCCTCTGGGAGCATACGACCCACCTCTGAGGATGTTTTCTCCATGAACAAGAGACTATTCTGGGAAATTACTTCATCACAGAGGGATTTTTGCTTTTCTGTCTTTCCCCCAATTTTGCCTAACACCAGGAACTGTGGAAATACAATGCCATTGTACTGGCTAGAGGTTATAGGGGTACAGGAGAGGAAAAGTCATACCTGCCTCCTACTAGTCCTATTCCACCGTAAAACAGTCAATGTCCACAAAGGCAGACCCTGAAAGCCAGGAATTATCTTTTACTTCAGATTTACTTTAGCCATTCAAAGCCCCCGTCAACCTTTCAGAATAGGGATCATTTTTCTCTTTTGTTTTTAAAACAAAGCATAGAAATTCATGACTTGGATGAGAGATGGAATGAAACTATGAGTTGCTCTTGCTTGATGGGTGTCACCAGAGCATCATGCATTGTGCTAATTTCTCAGCTTGTGAACAGACATATTTAGACTGACAGTTGAAAGTGGGCTGCAGATTCCACTTAAAGCATGTTTTTCGTGCTGAGTAATGAGAGCTAAACACAAACCAATTCTGGCAGTTAAACTACGCACTTAAACCTTTCATAGTGTTGTCAAACACTATAATCCTTCAAAAATCTGAGTTTGAATAGCCTCAATATTTTACTTAATGAATTTTAAATCCTATAATTACCATAATTAAGACACTCCTTTTGGATCATGTCAGTGTGCTGCTCAAAGAGAGAGAAAGCTGTAGGCAATTTTCACTAAAGATTTTCCTGAATGCAAATGACACATACAGCTCATTTTGAATTCTTTATGATGTCATTTGGGCGAGCATTTTTTTAGAATTGGTGTGGAAAGTCTATAACACCATGCAAGGAAAGACTTAGATGGAAAGGGCCTTATTATCTCCTAACTTGGCTCTTCCTTTGCTGGCTGTGCACCTAATATGGATGTTTCTGCCCTTCATTTGGTGAAACAGGATATCTGGAAAGAACTAAAAGATTTTGAGTGTTGTGAGACACTTTGAGGACTGAAAATGAATGCTATGAGGTATGCATTGACCACTGAGAAACAACAACTTATTATTCTCTAACCCCATCCTCCTTGACCAAAGTCTTCCTTCCAGCATGTCTTTACCCTGTTCCCTTGTGTCAGGCATTCCTAAGGGCTGGCCTTGGCAGTGAAGACAGATGCAAAAAGCTTTTCAGTAACCCTGCCTTCTCTGCATCCTCATTTACCAGGGTCTCCCCTCCATTAAGTGATGGGCCCACATTATACTTAGCTTTTTCATTTTGTTCTAGATGTATTTGAAGATCTTATTGTCCTTGACATCCTGGGCCAGATTTAATTCCAGATGGGCCTTGGCTTTCCTTGACTCATTTCTACACCCAATCACTCTGACAACCTCTCTATATTCATTCCAAGTGGCCTCCCCCTGGTTTCCAACTCCCGTATATTTCCTGATTACACTTGAATAATAGCAGAAGTAAATTATTTATCCCAGAGGTCTCTTGTCCCCTTTGCCTGATTTCTTGTTCATTGGGATGCAACATTTTTGAGTCTGGAGAAAGTGATCCCTGAATATCAACCAACACTCTTGGACCCCTCTTCCCTGTAGGGCCTGTTCCCATGGGACTCTTCCAAGAAGATCCCTGAAGAGGCTTAAGTTAGTTCTCCTGAAGTCCATCTTACTTGCTACCCTGCTTCCTCCTCATCCAATACTGAACTCCACAATCTCACTGTCACAACAGACAAGGCCATCCCCAGCCTTCACATCTCAAACAAGGCCTTGCCTATTTATTAGTAGAGGGTTGAGGAGTACACCATTCCTTATGGGATCCTCCACTATCTATGACTCAGGAAGTTGTTATCAATGCTTTCCAGAAACCTCCTGGACTGTTTGTGCTTTGCTGTGTTGATTTTCAGTGTAGTTAAAAGAATCAGGCCCTATGACTTTGGACTGCTTCCATCTGCCTGTAGAAGGCCTCATCCACTTCCTCCTCCTGATCATACAGCCTGTGGCAAACACCCACAACAGTGTCACCTCAACTAGTCTGCCCTTTTGTCCTGACCCATAAGCTCTTGATGCGCTCATCACGCATCCCAAGAGATAGTTCAATACATCCCAAGTGCTGCCTCACATAGAGGGCAACTCCACCACTGCACCTTCCTGATCTGTCTCTCCTAAACAGGGAGCAGCCCTTCACGACAACATTCCAGTCCCGTGAGCTATCCCACCACACCTCTAACTGCAATGAGACCAAAGGCCCACACACAGATCTCTAGTTCCTCCTCTCTGTTTCCCATTTTGAGGGTTTTGGTGCACAGGCACTTTATGGAAGAATTTGATTATGTCCGTATCCCAGTAGAGGAGCAAAGGGATGCCCCATCGTCCTATATTATGCCTTTGGCTGTTTGTGCTTGATCAACGCATTTCCTTTTAAGCCTCATTTTCCTACTAGTGTGGTCACTATAGTTCTCCTGTTATAGTTCTCCCTTATCATGGTCAAGCCTGGCTATGTCCCCATCCCTCTTTAAACCTAATTTAAAGTTCTTTTAATAAGCCCTGGTAACTCCTGAGCCAAGAGCCTTTTTCCCCTTTGAGACAGGAGGATCCTGTTTGTTGCCAGCAGTCTTGGTGTCATTTAAGCCAACCCATGATCAAAAAGAACCAAAATTCTACTGGTAATGCCAGTCTCGAAGCCAGCTGTTCACCTGTATGATTTTCCTGTTTCTTGCCACACCATTTCCTACAACCTGCAGCACATAAAAGAACACATCAAGATCCCTTGACCAGTTGTCCCAATGCCCTGAAGCCTATTGATTGTCCCTTATTGGGACCTCATGGTTGCTTGTCTGGAAAACCAGTAGTGGGTAATAACTAGTGAGCCATACCAGGCTGGGAAGTTTCTTGGTGATGTGTCTCACCTGGGCCCCAGGGAGGCAACACACCTCCTTAGGGGTATGGTCTGGTCAGCATATCAGGCCCTCCATTCATCAAAAAAGGGAGTCACAAACTACCCTTCACCAATTTTTTATTTAGTTAAGGTTGTCATGATGCAGTGGACAGGTTGCCCTGTCCTAGGCAACTTTTCCATCCCCAAATCCATGTTCTCTTTCCCTCGTCCTCATTTCCTTGGGCCTTGGATAGCAGGGCCTCATACCTACTGTATAAGGGCACCTGTGGAGGTGGGGTAGGTTGGGAGGAGATTCTCCTGCCACCCCAAACAGAGCCCCTTTCCACTCCCCTCAATTTCTAAGGTCCTGCCTGCTGGTGAGAGTCCCTAATATTTCTTAGCCTTTCTTCTTCATCTCCAGCTCCACCACCGGGGGTGAGCAGATTGTTGACCTGATCGCACTCCCCAGAGCTGTTCTCCCTGCTGCCATCTGAGAGCAGCATCAGGCTCTGGCACTCCCTGCAGCCTGAGAACTGGAGCCCTAAATGCTTTTCTGGCACTCCCTCTGGATGGCCACATCATTTCTGCTGTGCATAGAAGAAACTTTTCTCCAAGTGGACACCATACCTATACTTTCTCAATGAGGGCAATGACCACCAACTGTGGAGGACTTTAAGTTCATAAGAGCAGATATGACCATATCAACAGGTAGAAAATTAAGGTTACTTGTGGCTCAGCGACTATGAGCACTTTTTATTTAGCAATTTGAAAGGTTTCACAGCAAACAAATCAATATCTCTGAGAGAAAATCCTGCTTCATCCCCAGACCTGCAATTTCCAGCCCTGCCAAAGGCATCTCCAAGGACAGCACATGCAGCATGATGCTCATTTCTACTAATAGCTGTAACCAGCTATACCTGCCATGTAAATTAACACAAATAAAAGTGTATTAGTTATTGGCCAATTTAATTTAAATGGCTAAAAGCTATGAAACAAGAATTCATACAGGAAGAAAAGATTTTTTTCTTTTCTAGGCATAATGGGAAATAAATTAGTAGTTGAAGGCAGCAGAGAAAAGGTTCTTTAGCAACATGTGGTATTGAAACTTTAAACTGGTATTCCTTCACCTGTATTCTGCAGGTGAGATGGGTTGTGATTTCAACCAGCTGGTGGTTTCCTAATGAAACATAACATTATTTAATACTTTTTTTCCGCAGCAAAGATTTTCAGTCAAGCCTGGATGAGTAAGTGGTCAAATCTCACAAGAGTCTTCAGGACTTCAGTGCCCATTTAAGTCCTAAAGCATAATTAAATATTTGTGCCCAAATATATATTCTCAGCTGCTAACTGTTGAACTGCATGTTTTTATTTTGAATTAAACTGGTAAACAACATAGAAATGAAAAATACTAAATGAGTACTTCTGTTGATAAATACGCTGTTTGTCAAATGATAGCATTAGGCTCAAATACTTTTTTTCCAGAGGCTTTCAGGAAGATTAATATACAGATACCAAGTAAACAGGATAGACCTGGAGGCCGGTGGGCCTGTTGACCAAGGGAGCATGAGGGCCCCCTGAAGGGAAGAGCCCTGGGTGGCATTCCTATGTTATGGTGACGGAAAAGGCCTCTCCCAGGATGCTTTGTTTCATTATGTTCATGTACCCCAGTTCTGTTTCCCCAGTTGGCCCGTTGGCCCCCCCGCCTCTTTCTACCTTATCTGGAAGGTTCTCCTATTTCCCTGTTCCCCCCATTGGCCCTTGCTCCCTTGCCGCTCCCTCAGAGTTTCCCCATTGGCTCCCATACCCTAGTCCTGCCTGTGTATCGACCCCATGCCCTCAGATTATTGGTCCCTGATGTGCTCTCTCCACCCCTACCCACCCCATACGTAAACCTGGACCCTTCCGCGTTCACGCTCTCTTCATCCTCTCCTTCGTCTGCCTCCCTGGATCTACTTCATGCGCGTGGCTGGAATAAACTTCTCCTGTGGACTCTACACAAGGACTCCTCCCGACTCTTTGCCGTTGACTTGTTGAAGAAGCTATCCAGTTCGTGTGTGCGTGTGTGTGTAGTGACCTGCCGAGTGGCTCCCAGCTGGAGACGCTTTCGGAAGGTTACGGCTTACCACCACCAGAACCCTGCCATAACAGATAGAGATAGTTCTTAAGGAAAGGTAGTTGTCTTAGACCTGTGGAGAAGGGTTTGTTAAGATTCTTTTAAGATTCAAAGATTTTGGTCGCCTTGAACAATCAGCCTTCAGCAATCCGGATCTTAGACTGAGAGATGCAGATCTACATTCTTGAGTTGGATTTTAAACATAACTGGAGATTTTGTATTTTCATGTAAGTTAATTTAAAACACAGAACCAAAAAAAGATAAATTTTCATGGAATCCTAGAATGGTTTGGGTTGGAAGGGACCTTAAGGATCATCTAGTTCCAATCCCCATGCCACGGTCAGGGACACCATCCGATAGAGCAGGTTGCTCAAAACCCCATCCAAACTGACCTTGAAGACTTCCAGGCTTGCAGTATCCACAGCTTCTTCTCTGGACAACCTGTTCGAATGTCTCATGACCCTCATAACCAAGTGTCTGTTACCAGTTTCGCTCCTTTTCTATGTGAAACCAAATTCAATCAATGAAAAAGACAAGCAAAGTTATCATTGATGAAAACCAGCAGTCTTACTGATTTAAGTGAAGTTAAGCTGAGTTTCAACTAAATACACCTCTGTCATGAAAAGGATGAAAGATGTTTTCATTTATCCCAAAGTAGGATCTTAAAAACCTTGAACCATTTCATTCACCTTTATTTTCATCCAGGAATTTTTTTTATACGATTAAAATCCTATACTTCAGGGTATGTTTCCTACAATATATCCTATTTCTCAGGTGCTGGAGGCAAACCCTGGGGGGTATTATTCCTTACTTACTGTGTGCCAGGCCACATTTGACACAGTCCATTACACTGACACAAGATTTATCCTTCTGCTAGAAGAAGCAAAAATCTTCAGCTGGGCAAACAGACTTCAATAGATGCTCAGAATGAAAAATATCTGGTTTTTAAAACTCTGCTAGTACTCACAAGCCCAGAGGTTGTGTTTGTGGTGCCTGTGCTAGCAATAAGATATCATTTAAAAGCCCAAAGAAAGGCAAATTATTGTATTAGCTCTATCTCCAGGCCAGTTACAGAGGTACTGATTACTTGCCATATCTTCTACAGACAACAGGAACTTCACCCTGCAAATCAGACGCTCTAATATAAGAGGGGTCTGTCTCTCTGCTTAAGAGATTACACTGTTGAAAGGAAGTCACTGTTAGAGAAAGTATTTCTTCTTAAAGCAATACAACCTAAAAGAATTTGAATGCAAAGCCTGAAATAAAATATAAATGAAATAGCAGCAGTATTAACAACATTATCAATAGCAATGTCAACTAATAGCAGAGTTAGAAAGTTGACATTAAGAATAAACACTGAAATAGGATGTTTCACAAACATTCCCAAAGTGGTTTTAATTTCACTCAAAATGTAAAATAACATTTTTCTAAATTATCTTCTAAATGTAGTATCTTTTTAAATTTACGTGCATGTCTATTGTCACATTCAAGAAAAACAGCACCATTGCACAAGGACTCAGAGCAGAGGTCAAAGCCAATAAAAGGACACATTTCGGACCATATGTGACCAACAAACCACTTGATTCTCTGCAATTGTTTGCATTTAGTTACCTGATTTGCAATTAGTTACCCAATTATTTGCATCTGATTAAAGAACAGAGCATTTTCAAACACACCTCCACTTGATTACTCAGAGCCATGGATTCCATCTTTTTGCCACAGTCATTGCTTTCGATGATCAGTTTACAACATGGCTTGTTTTCCTTTAGTGTTAAAAAGCATTCCTTAGTTGTTTAGATTTCTCTACTTCTGGTCTTGTTACCAAATAAGAAAATCTCTTAGCAAATAACTATACCAATTCATGTCATTCCTTGGAAACTGCAGACAGATTACTCCTAAATTTTAGTTTTGACAATATCTTGTAAGCCTTTCATTGTAACATAATTTTTTCAGCTCTAGAATAATTTTTATGTTCATTTTTTTAAAAAGAATTCTACACAAATTTTTCAGTATCTTCTTTAAAGTGAGGATCCTGGAGCAAGATGTCATATTCCAGTAGAACTAGTCACACTGGAATCACATAGCTCACCATTTTTGGATTTTACCTCTTGATTCAGATTAACTTTGGCCTCTAATCTCAATAGTTGTGCTTTTCTAGGACACAGTCTCCTGTCCTGTCTTTTGCTTTCCAGTTCTGTTGACTTTATTTGAAAGTTTTTTGTATGAAACATTTTTCCAAGTAATGCAGGGCAAATTACCAGGCTATATTTCTCTGCCCTAATTAATTTATTTTCCATTTTTTCAATCCTTTCATGTTGCACAGAACTTTTCAACAATCATTCTATATCAATATTTACCCTGACAAAATGTCAAACCAAGTCAAAATTTCTTCCAGCTTTAGAGATGTGGTCTTGTTTCTTCTTTTCAATTGACTTTTTTTTTTACCTGTTAGTTGGCAGACTATTTAGTTCACACTTCATAATTCCTATAGAGTATTGGTCTTTAATCAGACCAGCAAATACCTTTAAAAATTAAAGTATACCTATTTTAACAGAGGTTGATCCCACATATATAAATGTGACAAAATGGTACATCTCTCAAGACCTATTTCCACAAAAGTGTTGACTAACATTGATTATACTTCTTTCCTTTATTCATTCATTGATCGCATTTTACATCAGCATTTTCACTGTTTTCCCCTGGACTAAAGCTGAGTTAAATTCCCAGAAGTGATCAAAACTCCCCACATAATTTGTTTTGAGGCAGGGGATATGCATGGGAAGGTTGCAAGATGTCTCTACCTTCTGAAAAGCTGGAGTAACTCTTTGGGTTTGAGTTATAAAAAGAAGTGGAAGTGAGATGTGGGGAGGAAATCTCCTGTGAGGTTTGCACATGAAAATGACTTGTTTTCATTCTAGTTCTGTATTTATTCCATTTTAACATGCCTAGCATCTTGATTAACAGTTTTACATGCTGTTTCATTTATTAAAGAGCTCTAGGCAATCACAGCAAAAGTTATTCTGTGTAGTTCGTAATAACACTGTACACCCAACCCTTAGCTAATTCAGCTTTGTGAGGGACAATCCAAATTAGAACACAGTAGTTATGAACATTCACTATTGGTTTGGCTGCTCTGAGTTTAGCTCTTCAAAATGGCTCGTATCCCTTTGTGGTACATGTCACTATGGGTGTGCAGCTGAGCAGAACTTCATGGGACCTTGTGGTATGGATGGTTCATCACTGTCTGTTTAGAGGCTTGTTTTGCCTCCTTCTGGTATAGGAGATCCCCTTTATGACCCCCCAAATATGTTCAAATTGTGAAATCACGCCTGTTGTAGGCCTTTTGCCAAAACCTTACCATTATCAGGTTTTTTTAACAAAATAATGAAAATGAGTAATTCTTCCAGCATCAGGTACATGAGGCAGCCTTGTGGCAGCTCTCAGATAAGGTGAGCATTAAAAACAGCTGATCCCTTCCAAAGGATGCCAGTGCCTTTCTATTGCTCTTGCTCAGGGGGGACATAAATGATCACTGCTATGTAATTCCCATGCAATGAGACCTGAGGGAATATTCGAGCAGAGTCAGGCAGTAGGTGACTGTTCATGACTCCATCTCCCTCTTCACTGACCTCCCTAACCTCCTGTTGCTCTTTGTTGTATTTTTTCATAATTTTCTCTTTTTTGTCCCTGTAGTTCTTCCTGCCAGACCAATTCAACACCCGTCAGCTCTCTCTAAGGCTGTCCTGGACAGCAAATGTCTGCTTCATTCTGAGGACTTTCTCTACTGTGTCTGATACCTAGCAGAAAGGAGAAACTGTCCTTTTTAAAAGTAGAATTGAAGCACTGACCAAACACAGCTCTTAGGCACAACCCAAACCATAAGCAAATCAATAGGACTTCTCATTTGTTCACATGATTACAATTAAGCATATCCCTTAATGCTTCTCTGGATGAGAGCCAAAAGACAGCAGTAAACTGAGTTGAGATCCCAGAAATTACATTCCTTTTACTGAGGCAAAATCACCCTTTTTATTAGCAGATGACACACTCTCTAGTGCAGAGAAAGACACATAATCAAGCCATTTACAATGGGGGATCTTTTACTTCCATTTGTGCAAGTATGGTCCTTCACCCTGCAATTAAATAAAGAAAAGAAAGAGAAATCCAAAAGAAGCAATGCCTTGGCACCTTTGCTGCAAAAAATTCCTTACCGCTGAACATGGTGGCTGAGCTCTCAGGTTACATTACATCAAACAAAGGCTCTCTACAGAAACAGCTCAGCTGCATGAAGATCTTAACAATTAGAACAGAAAAGGAGAGACAACAGATTCTGAGAAAAAAAAAAGGGAGACAAACTGAGCTCTGATAAAAAGCCAAAATAAGAATTAATAAGTAAGGATGTGATGCAGTCCTAAGAAACAGAAATTCTGCTTTCTTCTTTGCTGCAGTATACAAGCACCTTCTAGGAGCATATTATATGGTGAACTAAGCCTTTCATGAGTGCTTCAGCTGCCTCCTCATTCTGTCCTCAAGGAAAAAACATGCACACTTCAATGTTCGATTTGTTAAACTGTAGAAATATGCTGCCTCATATTTCCAGCAGAAAGAAAGGAGTGACTAGGCAGTGGTGCCTGGTCATCCTGTGCAGTGACAAAACTCTGCTTGGGTGCTGCAGGTCTCAGTCCTGTGTTTTGCAATAGTAATGCCAACCCTTTCTGACTCAGGCTGCCTTCATGGAGGTGACACAGCAGGATATCTGTTGACGGGGATTTCAGCCACCCCAGCCTGAGCTAGACTTATAAAATACCTTCTCAGGTGGGAGTTTTCTGCTTTAAGCAGAAAGGAGCACGTTCCTGGGCAGAACTAAGTGGTTCTGTATTTGTATTAGAGAAAATCAGATAAAGAAGGTGGCCTGGGGACAGATCTGAAAGTGATGCAGTATGTAATAGTCTTTGATGTCAAGGGCAATGTCAGCTTCAGTTAGTCAAGAGAAGAAGTTCTATGAGGAAAAGCCATAATCTTCAGCCAAAAATTTTCCTATTATATAATCTAAGGCTTTATTTCAATTATTTATTTTCTGGGACTGGAGTCTAGGCAAAGAACACTGCATTCTACCTTTAAAAGTCTCAGAAATTGCTTCAATATTCTTACTCCCTCAATATCTGAGATGTTTTTCTTAGAGATATCTCTCCAAAATGCCTACAACTTTTATATCATAAACAACATGTTAATGCACTCATCCTCTCATTTAATTCACTGCTTTTCCTCCACTAAGAGATGATTTGCATTTGTCTTCTCAAAAACATTTTTCAGATTTTGCTTACTTTTTTCCTATAAGCCAGCCTTCCTATTCTCTATGATACTGACATTTCCTTCCTGAAACAATTTTTCTGTTCTTGCTGTTATGTTCCTTTACTACAACTTGCAATCTTTATCATTTCACAGTTTCTCCCTTCTCATCAGCCTTTTCTCTGTTCCTCATATATCTCTGGTTGCCTTATCAAAATATTGACAAAATACTTTCCAAGAATCTGGCAGATATTCAGTGCATCCTGACACATTATTCTCCTGACAGACACCTACACAGTTGAAATCCCTTCTTCCTACCTTCTTCCTATTTGGGATGAATCTGAGAGATATTTTCTAAAGAGCCCCATCTTCCTGACCTTTTTGTTTGGTATCTTATTGTGAATCTTAGTAAAGAGAGGCCACATCTACTTACCCTCTCTCTTTATCTCTGCCTATACAACTGGCCCCAAGTGCATAGCTACATATATGTTGACAGAAAATAATGTACAAGGCAATATATTTTATCCTTATTTCCCTGCCAAATATCTCAAGACAAGGTAAATCACTTTACATATCCTTCCACAGATATAGATTATCCCAGCACATCTGTTATTCTGACACTGCAGGACTTCATGTTTGAATGCCTTGATTTTCTAAATGTTTTTTTGTGCTCTTAATCTCATTTTTCAGAAATTGTGAAATAATATGGAGAGAGACGTTGTTCAAGAAAGGATCTGTTTTGACCCTTTTTTTATATGCCATTGGGTAGAAATTATTTGTATTCTAGAATTTTATTTAATATATTATTTTTATATTAAGTGAAAAATACTTTCCTGTGCGTTGTGGAGAAAAGCAGAGAATACATTAATGTGGTTACACACGTATCTAAGAGTGTCGGCTGAGCATTTTGCCTGTATACAGTAACACTTGAGTGCCTCTATCCTTCTCTGCGGCTAGCAAATGAATCCGTGTATTTCAGTATGTTACATGCGGAATAGCTGACAGCAGTGTCTGACCAGAGGCATTCAGGAACTGGAGAGTCTCACTCACTGCTTTCCCTACTCTCTCCCACAGATGCCAAATGATGGGCCAGACCCTCAGCTGGACTCAGCACATGAGCCTCAGGTTCAGCATTTTAAAGGATGACAGAAACACTTTAAGTCAGATGAGCCCTCTAAACAGAACATTTTCCTTTTTTTTTTTTTGCTTACAGTAGTCCATATCACACATACAAGTACTGTATATGATGGAGTCCTCTGTGCCCCAAATATGAATAGACTCATCTTTGAAAAAATCAATAAAAATGTTTTTATCCCCATGTCCCAATTTTGTAAATAATTTACATGCAACTTACTATCTTTTGCAGGATAATAACACTAAACTCTTTAAAGAAGGGTGCATTTTGGAACCAATCCTGAAAGAACCAAAAACAGATTGAAATTTGAGGTCAGGACTACAGGTGGTCATAGCAATCAGTTTCAGATCTGGAGATGAATATAAAATCATCAAAAAAGGAGTCACAATGGAAAAATTTTCTTCTGACCAGAGTACTACGAGCAGAGTCCTCTTGTCAGTTATCGTAAAGGATAAGGAAAGCTCTTCTATTTAGCAAGTGGAAGAGCATGTCTGAAGAGCAGCAAGCCAGCAGGGCAGAACAGAAAACATACCCAGACAGAATTTGGGAGAGGAGCCTGGTTAGCTTGTCCCAGAGTCAGAGTGGTTCCTGGACCGTTCCAACCCTTACAAGAACCATGGTGACCAGCACCCAGTGCAGCCTGGCCCAAGTGAAATAAACTCTTGGCAAGAAAAGCAGAGCCAGAGGTAAGGAGAGCCTGTCTCATCTGTAACTTCAGAGAGCTCCATCTGAGCCTGCACCTCCAAGCAGAGCTCTGAGGTGCTCCCACAATGCCACACTGTTTGCTTGGCCACAGCCTCCAACCCAACCCATTTGCTCTCTTAGATTACTGCCCAGCGGGGGAAAAAAACCAAACGAAGGTTATATGGAGTATCTTCTCCCTTCATAGGTCTTTGTCCCTGTATACCTCTCTGGTATTTCTCTTTCACTTTGCTGTGCTGGATGACCCCTCTTCCCTGCATCAGCCCAGCTGTTGCAGGACTGAGACCTGCCCAGGTTCTCCCCTCCTACAAATGCTTGGGGTGGGTTTTCCTGATGTCACCTGGTGCAACCTGGAAATTTTAACGTTCAAATGTATTCAGATTCTTCAAATACGTTTAGAATTAATTATGTAGGTTAAGTAAGCTGAAGGAAATTTCTTTAGATATGTCTGGACTGAATTTGTAGTGGAGAAACTTGGAGTTTTGGCACAGCTGGTATCCCTGTACAGTGAATCACTGGAAGGGCTGGAGAAAATGTGTTTCTTTCTGTGTACAGGCTGATGATGTTAAAGTAAAAATTAACAAGGGTGCCTACATGGTTAGAAGCACTGTTCAGGTTTTGGTGGAGCCCTGTGTTTTTAAACTGCCTAGCTCAAAAGGATCATTTTTCCATCTGGAGCTCTAAAAACCTAAAAACACAATACAAATGCTTTTGTGGTTAGTCTATCATCATTGTAACAGTAAAGAGGAATTTCAGATATATAATATATGCAAAAGCACTTGAATTTTCCTGTTCCAGTCCCTCTTGTCCTGCCTAAATAAACCTGATGACTGTATTTTAACCTTAAAAGGTACGTGTACAATATAAAATCCTTCATAAAAAATCATTTAAATTCCAAACTAACACAGAAGTGAATAGTTCCAGCAATAGAGCCAAGCACGTGCTTCATTGATAGATTGGATTTCTAACGAAGAACAGTTGTTTATATTGTCTTATCATAAAATGCCAGTTTATGTTAGTAAAATAAATATCCCCTGAAAAGCTTCCAAACTGCACTTGGATAGCAGTTATTCAGAAATGCACTCAACTCATACTTAAACAAATTTACAAAGACACATTCATGTTTTCACTTGACAGCAAATAATATTTACATACCATGTCAAGATAACTTTCTACAAACATTCTTGTTTACTAGTCAAACCTGCAGGTAAAAACTTTGTTCAAGTGGTTGGTCTGGCAACATAATTTGGCACTCTATATCTATTAACTTCTGTTTCTGCTTTTGCACAAACAAGATTTGCCACAGATCACTGGTTCAAACAAGGAACCTAAATGAAGTATCTCAAATTAAGTTTGAATTGATTTACATCGTGAGCCAATGAACCAGCAAATTTTCTTGTGTGCATTTCCATGTGCAGAACTAAAGTACTTACAGGAGATACTGTCATACTGGCAATTAGGGTCATTGGATGAGGAAGACCAATTTCCTCATTTGTTTTCCCTTCTCATTTTGTAGGAGTAAGAAGCACCTGACATCCCTCCCTCTTTACTTTCTGCTAGACTCATCCAGGTTAAAAACATTCAACCTTACAAAATCTCTGAATAAAATAGCTACACGAGAAATACAAAATCTATACCAAAGAAAGGACATAAATTTATTAACATCTAGTTTCAGTATAATAAATGCATGACTAAGGTGTTTTTAGGGAAAGGCATGTTTCTGCTTACTATTTTAATGGAGTAAACAGTCTATTTTCAGTTCTGTCACTGAAAGGGGTTAATTTAGCAGACAAAACTATGGTGAAACATAGACAGAACTATGTAAACTGAAAATGCTAATGTGATGCTTTGAAGCCTTCTATGTTATTTTGAGAGTATCTGTAATGCCACAGTCCAAATACCCCACTAGTATTTCATAGAAACATTTGAACTCTTTGCTTAATAAAGAAAAGCAGAGACAGTCTGTTGATGAGGGTTTGTGCTGAGGAGAGCATGTACTTGTATGTAAGCACATGTGTGTTTTGCATGTGTGTTTCTTTCTTCCATGGAGATTATGAGCCGTGTAGGAATAGAGTGCTTAATTGAAAAGATAACAAATGATGAAGCAGCTGTTAAGTATGGCACAAAAATTGCTCCAAGCAGTTAAAGCTGATCATCACGATGGAAATAGCTTTTTGACAAGCTTAGCATTCCTGTGACAATAATTAAGAATCAGGTTTCCACCAAAAGGCTTTATAGCCAGAAGGGGTTGTAAATCAATGGGCAACATTTTTATCTTGGAATGAAAATTAATTATTCAGTGTAGAACATGCTTTCTCACACTTAACTGCCTGTAATGCCTGTTTTTTTCTCCATCTTAATTCAATTAATATACCATTGTTAAAGGGGTCTTTCTCAGTAGTGATTCACTTTTGTTAAAAATTACAATAAGGAAATATGACAAAATTGAATGGTTCTTAAATTAAGACTTAGTTCAGATTTTTTTGGCAGAGGGTTGCTAGCTGTTAAGTACTCTTTGACAAGGGTGTGGATATGAGCATTTTGTATTGCACCCTTTGAGCTTGCAGAAGCACATAAAGGGATTGAATAATACATGAAAAAGAACTGTAGGATTTTCCAAAGTGCTCTACATGGCCCTAACTTCTTTCTCCCTTTTAAGCTAGTCAGAAAACATATTGAATTTAATTGGATCAGTTTCAGAACACCAAAGACTTTTGAAAACCTTATTCTTACTGGGAAGAAATAAAAAGTGTTCTTGCCTTTTTGACTATTATATGGAAATGAAGGCATCTATTAAAGATGTCATGACACTTACACAGAAATGATGAGACTTTGGGGAATTATTCAGACTGTTTTGACAGGCTCTACAATCTGAAAATGGGCCTGGAAATGTCCTCTTGGCAAGAAACATTAGACAACATAAGCCTCCACAAGGGCAGCTTTTGTCTAACTATTGCCATTGGTGTTTTCATCTTCACCAGTAACAGAGATGATAGGAAAAAAAAGTACTGGAATTAGTGTTTTATTTCATTCAGCACTCCAATATTTTTCCATTATTCCCCATTTCTTCTGTAGCCCTGAGAAGTGCATCCTGATTTTCTGCTAATCTCCTGGCAGATTAGGAGAATATCTTAGAGGGCAAGAGGTGCAATTCTTTCAATTCTTTTTTGTTATCTCGTAGGTGTTTCTGCTGCAGCCAAGCACTACTAAAAGAAGCAGCGGTGAGTCACAAAAGAATGCCCTCTCTACATATTAGGTAATTAATTGCCTTATAAAACCTCTTAACATTTTATCAGCTTGAGCTAATGCTGACTCTACTCACAACACATGAAGTTATGGAGGACAAGCAGAGCCCTGGATGTTTGTTCTTGCCCCAAAAATCCTCCTGCCTTTCTACCTCCTCAAATTTCTCTTTCATGAGAAGATTGTTCACTGACCTAGCACAGGAGGGAGAGGTCCACATCCCTTCTCGTTTCTGGAAGATCATTGGTAAGCCTAGCACCAACATCAACCTCTGAGTTACTCCTCTTTGCAATCAGGAGACTGCAACTGATTCATACTTTTAGAAGTCAAGAGATTATGTGGTATTCCATGGCAAAGAGATATTGTGGAAGCAGAGTAGAGCTACCATGCCATATTCTGAAAATGCTCCAGGTGAAATAAATTCCAAAATTGTTTGGTTTTCCATACTTGAACGAGGAAGTAGATTTAACCACCTTAGGAAATCTCATGTGTTTCTCCTCCCTTTAATCTGACTTACATTATTTGCACATCAATATATGTGTCTTTGACATGCAGAGTTATCACTTATACTTCAAGATACCACAAGTAGTCAAAGACAAACACACCCACAATTTCCATTTCATCTATGACTGCCTTATGGGGTAGGGGTCACAGTGATCTTGGAAGAGGCTTCTGTGCTAAATTTCTTTTTTTTTTTAAAGAAACCTATTGTACAATGGAAATAACAATGTCAGCGATCAACCCTAGAATGTGTCTTTCTATACTGCCTAAATTTTGAATTTAAAAATCCTTTTGTCCTTTCCTATCCTGTTTTCCACCTCACTGAACACCAACATTTCTTCTACATTGACTATTGTAAACAATTAGCTGAGAAGCATTCCTTGCAAATACCTCACCAGCCCATCCTTTACTCAATTAGGATATCACTTCCTCTTCAGTCAACATGACTTGTTTCTGTAGGACTACCCAAAAGGAAGATGCCTTCCAAGAAAACTGAGACTGCTGGGAGCTGGCCCTGAGATAATCCTCCCTTGTTCATCAGGTGCTTCACCCGTTTTGAGGAAATAGAAATTAGGAAGGAAGCAAGGAGAGCATGTGTGTAGATAAACACACCTTTAAAACATAGAAATGTCAAGATTTGACTTTATGTTTAAATCGATAAAAATCTTTAACTTCTTTGCCACTTTGTGATCTTGGGAATACAGCAGATTAATGGCTGCTGCACTGACTCATGGTTTTATTCTCAGTGTCAGGCCAGAAAATGAAAGAGAAATAAACCACCCAGAAAAAATCAGACAATTTCTGGTAGACAAAAAAGCCACAAACAAACATGTGAAATTCAAAGAAAATGTATCTATTGTTAGTCCAGGATATTAGTGCCTGCTGCTGTTCAGTCCAGTTGGAGGGAGCAGAAGATTGCATGAATCACATATTAGGACAATATGTTTAATACAGAGCCAGAGCAGAATGTTTCTGGCATTTTTTAATGGATACAATAATGTTGCATCACAAATCTGTCCTTGAGTTTTTCTTTCAAGGGAACTGCCCTGGAGTTAGTTGCAAAAAAATCAGTGGTCTGGAAATTATGTAATTTAAACATGTTTACCTCAGTGTGTGCCAGTATTTGCAGCTGTCGAAGTGAGCAGAGCCTTGTCCTACTGAGGCTAATTCCCCTAAATTAAAAACTGCTTCTGTTCTATGCACCCCCACACATGTTTAGCCTTTGCCAACCAAACGTGGAAATTTAGAACATTGTAAAAGTACTTGCAAATAAAGAGAGGCAAAAATGTTCAGTGGAAGAGTTTTTTACCAAAAATAAGTGTTTTCATTTGACATGAATTTCAGGAACGTAATCCAATTTTGAACAGGGAAAAGTAGAAGCATTTCATTGTCTTTCACAATTACAATGTATCAAAATTAATAAGTTACTCAAAATAGATATTGCAAAATAATTTTAATTTAACTTGTGGGTTGTAAAATTTAAATGCAGCATTTAAATATCTCCATTCATTCTCTTGATATTTAACAAGGCCTTATAGTTGTTGAAATTTTCTTAGTTTGGCTGGTTTAATAGCTGAAAATGTTAAAATTAAATGACATCAGAAATTCCAGATTTTCAACTGTTTTCAGTGAATCAGGAGATAAGTTGGTAGATTTAAAATATAAGTTCCTATACTTCAGACTGATTCTGTAACAATGTGGAAAATAGACTAATCTTGAACCAAACTGTACAGAAAGTCAAAGCATTCCTGTCTGGTTTTTAATCATTATTGATACCAAAAGATTTTTTCTTATGCTACCTTCATGCAATATGTGAAACTAGGGACACCGTGTATTAACTATAGAAACTGGTTGTGATATTTATGTTAAACCACTGTATGTCACTTGTTCCTGTTCACAATTTACAATGAAAATTCACCTGCAGAGATAAACTGTGGGATTCTGTTTTGAATTCCACCTGTTGATCTTGCTGTGCCTTAAGTCATTCCTCCCCTGCTGGGGGAGGACTTCTGAGTCCTTGCCTGGATTTCTGTTAATTAATGGACATTCAGCCTTCTCTGCTCTCAGATAGTTTATTAAGTCTTATCAGAAAAATTAGAAGTACAGCAGAGGGACGTGCATGCTGAGGAAAATGCGCAGAATGCCGCCGAAATCAAGATAACACGGCGTTTTTAAAGCTAAACAATCCAATCAGTGTTTGAAACGACAGGTATTTTCACTTTTCTACCAATATTCAACAAATGTTTTTAAAACGTCCACAGGAACTGCGGAATTTTCTATCCAATCACTTTAAGCAATTTTGCCGCATTAAATGGAGTAGCATGAAGAACAAGAAGGAGGTTATAAAACAACAACAATCCTCCATTTTGGAGTTTTTTGCTTTTTACCTATTTGCTACTTTAACAAACCCAACACCTTTATATTTTCACCCTGTGTAACCTTACATAATATTCTATCACCTAGTTCACACCGCAGTGCATTCAAGTTCTTCCCAGAGAGTTGGCAGCTTTCTCCATGGACGAAGGTCAAAAACAGTGCTGTCCAGGGGGGTAAAACTCCTTAAAACAGGCAGAGAAATATTCCCCGCACTCTGGACTCCCACAATAAACCACCATTAGTGTTAATGTATCACCAAGCACAAGGGTGCTCATGCACAAAAAATTATAAACTACTGTGTGCACAAGCACTGAATGCAGCCAAATAATGTATTGGTGGTGTGAAATAGGACAATGGAAAGTTCACCTGCACAGTGCTTGGAGCTACATTTTGTATTGCACTGACTCAACTCCTTGCTGATTTTATTTCTGCGAGGTCTTAGAGAGGATCTCGTAGTCTGTGCCTCTTTAAAATGAGAAAAAACTCCAGATGTCTAAGACTAGAAAAAAACCTGATATGCTTGCAGTAGAAATTTATGAAGAGACCATGTTGATCTGAAAAATGAAAAGGAAGGGATTCAAAAAAGATTTTTCACTCCTGCTGAAGACACAGAAATCTATAAATGCGGCTTTTCCATGTGACAAAGTGATATGCAATATTCACTGTGGTTTCACACAGTTGGGTCAATAAACTTCCATTAAGTATGGACAAGCTGTCAAAGTGACCCACTGCCCTCATTTCTGCAGTATGACTTGGCCTTAGCTGTCCATATTAATATGAATTTTAACCCTTTGGTTTGGCATTTTAATTCTTCATCCATTAGTCTCACATTTCTGTATTATCAGTTGGTACTATTGATTTTAAAGAATACATACAGTCAATTTGCACACATGTATTTGCAAAGGTCAGCAGAGGACACAATTGTGATTTCTGCAAGAGGTCCAGACATTGCTTCTTGATGATTTTTATTATCTTTCCTTCTGGCCAAGATTATTTTTTGCAAGTGGAAGTAATATTTATCATAACTGAAAGATCACTAGATGTCCTTGCAGTCTGAATTTTTAAGGGCTCATTTGTGGGGTATTTTTACAAGATGTGTCTAAATAGAGGCACTGCAAGTTCAGAAATATCTTTCTCCAGGCTGAGCTTCTCCTGACAGGATTGCCAGACAGCTGCCTATGCTTTGTTGGAACACAGAACACTCTTAATTGGCACACAGAAATAAGTGGAAGCAAGGCAACAGTCTGAGTCACAGCCCTCACAGACCTGCACATATTTTATGTTTTAAGCATACAGATAAAACAACAAAAATCGAAGCTTTTGCATGACTAAGATAAAACCTGCCCACCCTTTTTTCTTTTTCTTTTTCTTTTTTTTTAGTCAGATGGAAACCAGGCAGTAGAGGTGGATTTTACACTTGACTGAAATACCAAAGCCAAACTCTCTGGATGTTAAGAAACCTTCAGCCTCCTTTTCCTCATTTTTTTACACTTTTGGTAGAATATGCTGGTTTTTATGGTTCCTGGTATACAACCTTTCTCTCTAAGATCTTACTAATGGAGAGAGAAGAAATTTCTCCCAGTATTTAGTATCTCAGCTTCCAGAGACCTCTACCACTCAGAGGGAGTGTATGGCGTTACATTTTTTGCAGTGTTAGCTGGAAGAGATTTGCTACTTGGAGGCTCCAAAGAAATCTGCTTAAGGAGTGCCTGCTCCTGGTTTCCTCCTCCTAATTTTTTTCGGTGCTCATTCCCTCCTTATTTTAGAGTTTCTGTTGTACTGCCCCAGGACACACAGTTCCTCAATCACTAGCAGTGGCACTTGTTGTTTACAGATGGGAGGGATTTACCTGGGGATCAGCCACCCAAGGACAAGTGGCTATTCACACTTCCTAGTCCTCTAATCTACCTGATCACCTTCTATCCATGGTCCAGTTTCATCTATAGGTTGATGGGAAAACATTTCCTTAAATTTCCTGCAGTTCTATGTCTATTCCCTTTAAAAACAGCAGGCAGCTGTCATTGAGTGGAAGATCAGTCTTCTCTGAATCTGTTGATATTCCAGACACTGCCATATTCAGAGTGTTCTGCTCTTTATGATACTGCCAAAGTCAGTAGTGGCACTTGGTGGCACAATGCCACAATATCATGAATTTCTGAAGTGCCCCAGGAACAAAACAGAGACTCTCAAATGTGCCTTTTCTCCATTCATACATAATCCACACCAGACTTCTGAAGCAAACAAGATAGAGCTGTTGTCCTGCTTTGTGTCTGCTTGGCGATCTAACAGTTTATTCTTAGGAACAAAAAAGTAAAAAATTTAATTTCACCACATTTCAAAACATAAGAGTAGCACAGCACCATTCCAAATAATGTTTGCATCTCATTTCTGATCTGGAATGTCCAATGTTGGAGCTTCTACCACAAAAATGGCTATGTTGTGATATTTACAGTACAAACTTCTCTCTCATCCACCACTTCTTGCAGGAAAATAGCAACTATGTCCTGTCTATATAGGGAGTAGAACTTTCAGAGTTCCAGTTAAATGGAAAATGAATATGCATTGTACTTCCGAAAGTATAAGGGCCAAATTATTCATTGCAGGATGAGTGAGAATCTCAGTGGAGCTAAATCAATTTATATACAGTAGCAACTTATACCAAAACTTCAAAGTGAAAACCAGCCCAATCTGTTTTTCCTTGAGCAGCCCTTTTGTGGGCTTTTGCAACATAAATGTTGGACAGGAAGAAATAGAATAAATGCATAGCTTCATTCTGGGGCCAGTCTTAGAAACATTTTTTCATGTGCCTAGATCTCCACACATGGGTTTCACATCCTCTGAGGTCTCTCGAGCTCATAAGTTAAGCTTATACAGATATGCATAAGTTAACCTCATACAGATGTATTTGCAAGAAGGAGCAGTTTCTCAAGAACAAATCACCTTTTCTGCATCAGTAGTGAAGGTCGTGAGCTCGAGCCTCACACAGGACACCAATTGTCAGAGCCTGATCCAAAGAGATAGGACCATCATGGCTATTCACGATTTATTACTTGAAAAATCAAACAAGGCATCAGTCTCAGAGGCTGTAGATTTAGTAACAAGTCGCCATAACTGAAGATAGTCACAAGTTTCAAAGTTACATGGCAATTTATAACTTTTTGGTCTAATAAGCAATTAACACGAAGCTTTGTTTTGATTTTATAGCCTATCAGCTTTGGTATTTTTTACTGCATTGCATCTGTCTCTCAACCAATAACTTGCTAGCTCACGTACACACATATACTTCTATTATAACATCTAAATTCTTAACTTAAACTATAAAATCACATTACTATACTTGAAAACCCTTCACCATATCACCCAATACACATTCTTACTTATAACTATAGAAACATAGGTTTATAATTCTTCTGCTTTAAGGTCTGTATACCTTTGTCATTACATCAACCCAAGCTCTTTCCAGGGCTGTAAATTAAACTCATTAGTGCCTGTGGAAGTTTCTACTCCTCTGTTTCCCACAAGTAGGAAAGCGACTGATAGCTCTCCAGTGTGCTTTAGATTTCATACTCGGATTGTAACGAGAGCTCCATAACACTCCCCACTACAACACAACAACAACACAATCATTTAGTTCGGCAATCTGAGAGGGACAATGGCTATTTCAACATTCCCAAGGGGGGTTCAAATGACTTATTGATCAATTGATTAATAAATGTCAGCAGTCAGAGGAGAGAGCACCTCTGCTGAAAAAGAATAGCTGTCAGAAGAGCTCATAAGTGCATGAGCTATTAGGAGTGAAAAAATTAATCTGACAGAAAAATAGGACAGTGATTGTTTTACATTAAATGTGAGAGAATGCACAAGATGTGTTTCCAAAACTTGTCAGATACAACAATGAGAAATAGAAACTTCATTTTGGAATAAAGATGGTCATGCTCATATTTTGATAGACCACATATGAAAGTTTGGAATTGATTAACTATTCATAAAATAGCTGCTTTGAGTTATTTCTAATAAAAGTTAGCAACTGATGTTCTAATCATGCTTAAGAATTGTTTTGTTTCTAATGAATAAGGCTGAATGCTTTTTCTAATTAACTTTTAAACTGTTATTTTTGGCACAGGTAAGGATAAATCTAGCCTGTGTGCTTTTCCATGTTTAACTATTGGTAAAATTTTCTCCTAAAGTTTTGTTGAAATGAAGTTGTAGTGTGGAACATGCATTCCTAAAATACTCGCTGCTATTTTTTATTAGTTTTCATTTCCAGATAAGGGGCTTCATTATGGTGTTTAAGATTCATTTGACAGAAGGCATTCATGCGTCCTGGAAGGGTTGTCTTTATATCGTTATTGTGGTAAGGGTATAACTGAGTGACTGGGAGGCAGATGGTTATCTATACGAAAAATCCTTACTCACCTGAGCTGCTTAACTATAGAAAACTGAGCTATAAAATTAAGTTAATCTATACATTTCCCTTATTTTCAGCAGTGTGTGTCTGTGCAATGATTGCTCACCTGAATTTGTGAGGTTTTTCTCATGGATACCTTAAAGATTAATCTTCCATTAATCTCATGCTTTGGGATTTCATTTGGAGGCCCCAGATATGAGGATGCCCTTTATTCCCTTCCTACACAGGAATCCATGCTCTCGGTAGGTCTGGTGGACACACACAGTGTGATGAGAGGTATTACTGACTTATAGGACACGTGGGGTGACAATACCTGATTAAATGATTAATTCAGAGTCACAAAGGAAAGCTGTCAATCACTATTTGAACTAATCCTCCCCAGCTGCCAGTCACCTCATGCGACAAAATCATCCCACTGCTATCACATCAGCTGTGTTGGTAAAGCATCTATTCCACCTATAGGAAAGGTCCAACCATTAACACATTTGAACCAGCATCACAGCAAAACTAAGACCTCTGATAATTTCCTAGACAACTTAAAAGTTACAATTAACTAAAATCCTAATTACAGTCAAGATATGAAAAGTAAAATTTTTTATTATGTAGGTGGAATGTAGTATAATGGGTTGGTTTGGTATTTATTTATCTAATTAAATAATTTCATTCTTCATCTGGCTTCACTAGTTAAGAGGACATATACACATAAAATGATAAAGGAATTTGGGGACAACCTTGGTTTAAATACTTTGGTATCTCTGAAATCTAGGCAGAATGTCCCACATGCCAAATAAGCAACCTGACGCTTTGTTGGGCTTACATAATATGAACAGTTTTCCTCTGTGTTGTACAGTAGTTCATGGATTTTAATAGGATAATAATCATTTTAGTAATAATTTAATAATAATACATAACAAAAAAGGAGTAAATATATTATGATGACTTTTATTATTATTATTATTATTATTTAAAGATGTACAAAGAATAAAATAAACTTTTCTTTTTCTACATTGAACATGAGTTTAAGATAGCATTTTGTGTACTGCCCAGCATCAAAATGGGCTTCACAAATCATTTCAGAACTTGGTTTTTTTATATTACTGTTATTAGTAATGAGGTCACTTAAGAATCTGGGCATGTGTGGCTGTGAGACGATCAAAAATCTATTCCTGATCTGCAAGGCAAAAAGCAAACATTGAAATTAAAGCATGCCTAATGCCATTCTCTCTAAAATATACGTAAAACAATGCTACATTATCTGTGGTAACAACTTTTTGAGATGAAAAACCATATTCTAGATCCTCCAGTGAGGTAGATAAGCACAGCACCAGGGAAACAATCAATTCATACAAATGAGTATCCACATCTAGCAGATGGCAAAGCATTTCTGGGATTTCAAAAGTCAAACCCCTTATTTAACAACAGAGCTGGTCAAACAGTTCAGCTCTTTACAACTGCTAAACATTGTCTAAAGTATCTTCTAACACATTTACTAAAGAGTTTCCATGCAAAATCTGAACTTTACAGATTATATGTTTGGAAGTAAAGGTCTGCTCCATTTTCCCTACCTTTTCATCCGTTGGACAGCTAACCTGCCCCATATGTTCCACTATCCATAGTCCAGGAGACATGTGCTATTGTTACTGCTCATGAATAAATTTTAGAATAGGAAGATAATGAATAATAAAGCATTAAGAACTGCGTGTTTTCAAATGAAGGCTGCATTATTAGTACACTTCAGAGAAAGAATGGTCTCTGTATTTCATTTTTCCCAGTTCACTTTCTGAGGTTAGTCACTGGGAAATCAATAGCAGTTTTCTCACATGCTCTGCTTGCTTATGAGGTCTCACATGAACTTTGAAGTTTGTACAACACCATGATTTGCCAACATTTTTACAAATTCCTGGCCACGGTCCAGACATAACCAATGAATATATTGATCTGGAAAAAAAAAATCTGAGCAAGCCAAAATACTAATTTTTTTTAATTTGCTCTTTTAAAAGTAAATCCTGGATATGTTTTATTATTTAAATATAGCTATTTCTTTAAAAATCTATCTATCATCCAGTGAACTCTCAATCTTTTGTAAAGTCTTGTCAGGAGTTTTAGCATATAAAGTGGTTTAAAAATTTTCCAATTCTGAAACAAATCTGCATACATTCCTTAGTTAGTGTGTTTCACTTTATGTGAACACTGTTCAAGGATTCTTGGTATTTTTATATAAAGACTATCTCTAAAAATGTCATCAAACAGTTATATCCATAGCTGTATATAAGTGCATTAAAGGAAGGATTTGAGAACACCATATATGATTAATGTCACCTACTCCAAGACTTTATTTCCTTGCAGCTTGAACAAGTTTTAATGCCTAAAGCAAATATTTCCCATGTCAGGTGTCATAAGAAACCTGAAAATTTTGAGGAAAAAAGAAATAACCAAAGCAGTTCAGACATCTGTAAGAAGGAGACTAACGGAAAAGAGATATCAGCAAAATGAGCATTGTCTTCCTTCAATACATTTGAATGACCTCTTCTTTGAAGAGGTCAAAGACTTGTTTTGGAGCGTGATAATTAGATATGGAGGCTGGATGTATATGTGCTAAAGTTATCCTTTTCCAAATATCAGAATTTGACCCTGTTGGCAAATGGCAAGATGTAAAATAATTAGAATTAAAGTAAATACTAGACTAAAATAATACTCTAATGGGGACAGCTCATACACTCTTAGTATAAAGGGAATACTAAACAAAAACACCCCACACCACAAATTTCATCCCTGCTGCTAAAGGAAATTGCATAGTTCAGATAATAGATGCAAGAAGTTCTACACTGAAATGAATCAGTCTTGGCTGCAGCTCTTCTCCTGGAGAGCAACCCTACAGCACACCCCTCCAGGCCTTAGAAACCTTCTCCTATTTCCAGACAGAACTTGCTCACAGCCATTTTATACCCATTTCTTCTTGTGCCAAGGCTGTTCTTCAGTTGTTCTTCTGCCCCTCTTTGGCTGTCTTTGCTCAGAACGAGCACATCCTCTATCAGTCTTTGTTCCACCATGAGAAATAAGCCATGGGTCTCTCCCATAATCATCTTGGTGGCCCCTCTGTGAACATGATGCAAATGAAAAGAAGGAAGAGGTAACTGCACAGTTACCTCTTGGATAAGAAACCAGCATGAACATTCACTAAATTATCCAAAAAGCATGGTTGGCTGTAACCCATCCTTTTGTTTGAGAGGAGAGTTGCTAGCACTCTAGAACAGCTTTCACACCTTGGGAAAGCTATAAAGTTTCTCATATTTCAGCCATATAGATATATAAAAGCAGAATTTGGCTTACTAAGACTGCCTTAAAGTCTCAGCTTGTAAGAACAGACACATTTAAATAATCAAAGAGCTATGCTGAGACCTAAAAGCACATTGGTGTTATATTTGTGCTTGAAGAACATGAGTATCTTCAGTGTGCAAAGCAAGGCACAAGTGACAAAAGAGACCACTGAGACCATCATGAACTGTCATGGGAAGAAATGGTGCTGGCCTATCAGTCACCTAACCAATGCCAGTTTTTCTCCTGTACGCACCACTGAAAACAAGTTTTTAAGGCAGTTTGATATGGAGGACAGTAACTGGGCAATACTTACTGAAGGACCCTTGAATCCCAAAGAAGTTCAGTTTCAAGGGTTTGCCATCAGAGTTGCAAGATACTTTCAGGAAATTAGAAACATACACCACAGAAGAAAGGAAACTGGGAGTGGGGAAAGACTTTGGGGATGAGGACGTCTTACAAATTGTCAGCTCAGACTAAAGGGCTTGGAGACTATAACAAAGGAATCTGAAAGAACTATGTGTCCATTAAAAAAGTATACAAAGATGTAATCTATAGCAAGACATTTAGAAATGTGGAGTACCTCTTCTGAGGAAAGGTATAAACAGGTTCCTCGTAGATTTCTTCCCCCTTATTCAGTTCCCTGCAGAGGATTCTTTTGGTAAACACATTCTTTTAAGTATTAGTTTCTGATTAAAATCTCACACAGATTTTGCAGAAGAAAAGGAGTTATTTCTAATTCTGAAAGTATTTGAAGTATCTGAAGGTTTTTGTAAAGGTGCAATAACAGAAGTCTGCAAGCAGCACATCATCATTTGTGACTAATCAGCAAATTCAGATGGCACATAAATTGACAAGAAATGTCATCAATGTAAATTAACTTTTTCAAGCTATAAGAAAAGAGCACCAGCTTCATGTTACAACTGAAAGAATGGCTGCATTTTGGAAAGTCATTCACTATCATGCTATAGACAATGACCCCTGTCAAAAGATTTAACAAAGTTCACAGGTCAATGCAGTGGGAGGACCTCTGCTGTCTTGACTCTTAGTAATAGTCTAATCATGCAGAAAAAGTTTTAAGTGTTGATAATTTAGTGAATGAAATTCATGCCTTTTGACCCTGAATGAAGACACAAGCGAGATTCATCTTGTCTTCAATTAAGTTTATTTTTAAGCACCTTATCTGAGCCAAGAGTCACAGGATCCCAGTATTTTTATGCCTTTTTCAAGCTGTATCATAAATGAAATCTGTAGATACTGGGTGTTGGGAAAACTTTTTCACACAACAGCCATGAAATCCTGATTCTGCTGAAGTCAGTGGGAGTGCTGCCATTTCTTCAACAGGGCCTGGACTTCAGCCATGTTGTTTAAAGTCTCTGAGCGCTGTCTTGGCTACGCTTCCCACATGCTGTTCCCAATGGGTTCACTGGCAGGAAAAAAGACAACGCTATGTAAATGCTGAATATTACAGCTGAAGAAGAGGCAATATCACAACCTGAAGAACATGTCTGAGTTCAGTTATGAAATTTCTAAGATGCAGAAACCATTTCATTAGCTAAGTGATAAGTGGCACGCAATCCATCAGCACTGAAATCATTGTCAGCTTATGTTAAGATGCTACATGAGGGTTTGATAGCACTCTAAATGTAAAGAGTCTTGGTGTGACTACATAGCAGAAAACTACAAGGCTCATTCACACTATGGACTACATCAATCAGAATCAGACACAAAAATTTCCATCCTAAAAATCTGTGGTAAAGATAAGCTGAACTCAGAGAGTAGCTATCTCAAGCTTCAGAAAAGGCTATATAGTTAAAATTGTCTATACATTCTTTTCTTTTCTTTGTGTAGTGAGATGAAGGGACCATCTGTATGTATACAAAGCCAAGATTTTAGACTCCAGCCTGCTATGCTGTATGGTCAGAGCTGTGAGGAGCAGTGCTGAAACACCATAGTCAGGACCATAGCAAGGGGGCAAGTGAAGAAGTGGATAAAATCCTCATCTTGCTGCCTTTAAATCTTCAAGCAAAAAGACACAACAATGGGCACCCAAATACCTAAGATTTTCGCTGTAGTTTAGATAAACTGTCAGCAATAGTTGCCTTTGTGACCGAGCTTTTTTGGCTTTCAGGGCTGTATTTACTCTACTGGCATTTTGATGTTAAATGCTTTATTCCACCACAGCTGCATCAGCAGAAAAGGAGCATTACCTGCCCATGATTTTGTGTTCCTGTACAGCAGGGCATTCTTAGTGTAAATCAGTGTCTTACTTGCTCATTTTAAACACCTCCCCAAATTCAGTGGAACTATATACCTATACAAAATTAAATACTTATGTCAAGTGTTTTCAGAACAGAGCCTAAAGGTAGAAGAAAATCTTGTACTGGAAATAGCTATAGCATAAATTGTTTATATTTTGCCTTTGGCTAGATTAGTGCATCTCTATTATCGTTACTTTTTCATTTTAAAATTATACCACTGAAGACTTAGAGTAGCACCCATAATAATTATATTTGAAGACTTAGGGTAGCATACCTATTAATTATATCACCACATTCCTCTGTGTTTCTGAGAATGGCTCATGTTTGCCCTGCTGGGAGTCACATCTTCCATCGACCTTCCAGCCATCACACACAGAACACCAGCAGTCTGCCTGTCCTGCCCGCCATCACCCGCTGTGTCACCAGGCACAGTGAGCCTCCTGCCTCCAGACATGGGAGGATGGTGAGGTCTAGCTTGTACTATTCCTTCCCCAAGACCAGCAAGCATCCCCGGGCCAAAGCCAGCCACATGTTAGCTGTTAGCTCAGGCTGCTTATAAATAACTTGTTAATAGCTGTACAGTTCTTCCCGGGCTAGGCGTTCTGCTTTCTGCTTTGATAAGAGCGTGTTTTCGTTTGGGGAGGGTTCCTCAAGTACATGTTGGTATCTACTGGCTGAGCCAAACTAAATCAAGTGTGAGACATATGCATGTGTGTGTGTGTGTCTATGAGCAACAGGCGGCAGCAGTCAAAAGCTCCAGTCTGGCACACCCTGCTCAGAACATTTTCCCCTTGAAGTCACCCTCCTCTTTGTATCCTGTCCTCTTTATTTCTTGCACAGAAAAAAGAAGTATTCCTGACTTGATTTCCTACAGGGGAAATTAATTAAAAATATCTGTTGGTTCTCCCTGAAGAATACATAACATGAATGAAATTCTGAATGTGACATTAAAGACCAAAAAGGCCAGAATGTCAAAGGTTTTTCGATGCCTCAGTTTTTAAGAGTACTAACAGAAACACATCCAATATTGCCCTATAAAAACTAGGGGTTCTGCTCTAGAAGGGTCCAAATTCTCAGACAGCCACGGCACATCTGTGGCAGGTGTAGTGCAGCCTGCAGCAGTGTCCTGAGTGTAGCTGGGGGAGCACAGGTGGGGTCCACATCTTCCACTCCTTCCCCAAACGATGCCTTCAGCACAGTGGGGTGGAGCTTTGAGCATCAACCCTGGTTGTGAGGGACTCACTGCCTTCAGGCAATGTGGGGCTGACCTGGGTGACAGTACACATCGAATCAAAGGCATCCATGAGATCATTTCCAAAACCTTTTCCAGCACAGGCCTGTCTGAGGGCACAAATGCATTAGGTAATAACAGACCTGCATCAAACACCTCATGCATTAGACCCTGTAAACTTACAGATGTGTAACTTCTTCACTGAGGTTTTCCAGTGGGCTGCAGCATCCTGGGCCACTACACTGGTGGTTAGGGCAGTTACCCCTCTGTCCTGCTTTGGGAGGAGAGAATTTGGATACAGCCATTCCTCAGACATTCAACCTGAGTGCCAAGAGCTGCCAGTAGGAAGCCATGGCCAGAAGATCTACTCTTGATGTTGCCTGCTACACAACCAGGAGTCAGCACTGCTGTGGGAATGTAGCTTTGGGAGGACTTTTTAGGGCTGAGCAAGCCAAGCAGAGCACTGTGTGTGCACTATGAGCAGTGAGAGCTCCCAGCTCATTACGGTTAAGATTCTTAAGAGACAATGCTGCCTCCTAACACCTCTGGGAAGCACCCTGCTTACCCCACAGTCCTGGGGCTGACTGACCTGCCCCTGTCCAAGACTATTCTGTTTTTGCCCCAGCACCACTGCCCTGGCAGCAGCAATGCCATGCAAGGGCAGAAAGGCACCCCCAGGGCCGAAAGCACTGGGAGATGATGTCTTTCAGAAATGAATCACCAGCCAGCAGCTGCCAGCACTGGGGAGAACAGGAGTAGCACCCCGCACACCTTCTTTGCTGAAAATAACCTCTCTCTTACTGGCACAGTTCTCCTCTTTCTTAATGGCCTTCCTTAGGCTCCCAGCAAAAGGCTTCTAAGCAAAAGTTAAAAACCAAACTCCGGCCTTGAGGCTCCTCCTTCGGCTTTGTCATTAGCCTGTGACAAGCAACTCATTAAGAAGCATCCTGCATCTTTTCTGTATGTTTCTGTCTTGGCACTTGTAAGATTACAGCATGTGACAGAGCGGATGGGCGTTAGCCTTTTCAGCCTGACAGCTATGCGTACAGATTGCTGCTTGAGCCACAGGACATTTTCCGAGAGAAATCATCCTCCTGGAGTGTGATAGATGGACAGAAACTTGAAACGTCTGTGAAGGCTATAAAAATCTTGTGATAGGAGCCCATTCAGAGTGACGAAACACGGTGTCTGTGAGACAATGATCTATAGGAGTTGCCCTCTGCATGCTGCTCTGCCACAGTGAGTTGGGGTTCAGCTGTCCCTCTCCACACTCACTTGTTCCTTTTCATTAGTATGACTGAGATAAACTGGAAACTACAAGTGGAAGTTTATCCTGTCCTTTGCTGTAACCCAGGCAAATCCAAAATGCCAACTGATTTCAAGGGAAGTTTTCCTTTTAGGGACTGGGCTTCCATATATTATATTTATTATTATTTAAAAAAAAAAAGGTCACAGCTGTGGATGCTTAATAGATGTCTGCCATGTACATTTCTACTGCCCTTCCATATTTTTAGCACTTTAAAATATGTTTGCCATCTGTTCCTGCCACAGCATTAAAAACAATCACAGCGACTCTGTACGCAGAGGCCTTAGGATGGAAGTTGAATGGAGCCCACTAGATCACAAGTGACATGATGCCAAGTACAGTGAATATAATGAGTGTGTGGCCAGATTTTTAAAGAGCGCTGTTTGTAACCCCCTTCCCTCCAGTGCTAAGGGTCATTTATATACATGTGTCAGTACAAAAATGTGCCTCCAAGAACCAGTCTCAGAATCCAAATAGTTGAAGCAACTGGTGAAAAGGCCTGAAGTTCAATGCCATGTTTTATGCTATTACACACATCTCAATTTCTAACCAGTCAGTAGGAGAAAGGATGGAAAACAGATCAGAAACAGAGGACTTGTATTACGGCAATGTACAAATGAATTTGTATCCTGAGAGGAATGTCTCCTTCCCTCCAGTTCCACAGAGGATAACAGCTGATAACTTGTTAGGTCTTTGCCAAACGCACTTCACTGAGCTAATATTGATGAAGCGGCTTTTTGTCTCCACCAAGCTAAATACCACACTCTGGGCCAAAATATTTCTTATTGTTCAAAGACAAGGTTCTCAATTTCCTTTGATTTTTAATACACAGGCAATCATCTGCTTCCATTTTTTAATTGCCCTTATTTCTCATTTTATTGGAAAACTGGCTCTCAGCCAGATCCTTAAAGATCCCTCAATGATTACAAACAAGCAATAGTGAAGTGAAAGCAGATGACCTCTTTCCATGTCCTAAACAGTATTAGATGGCAGATGAATGATATTTTTTGGTGTTTTCTTTTTTATTGGTTAGCACAATTACATTTGCAAGTAGGTCAACATGGAAGCAACTTGCTTAATTCAGAGGGTACCTTTAGTCTTCACCCCCATTTTCTTCCCAGAGTTATGTGCTATGATTTCCATCCATTTTATCTGCTCATATTTTTTAAAGCGCCACTCCCTCTTGTAGTCTGGATGATGAAGCATGCAATCATGCTGTTCAATTCTGGGCACACCACAAAGAATTCCTCCCTAATTTGACATTAATGTCAATGTGGAGTGATTATAATCATAGCACTGAAGTTTTGTTGTGGGAACTAGACAAAGATGAATACAAGACTCAGAATCAAGGAATGTAAAGACAAAAACTACCCTCCCCCACTGTTTTTTCTGTTCCAAGAGGTGATAAACTTCTTAAAGTTCAGGGTCTGTGCTGCACTGTCCCTCACTGTCCACAAATGTTTTACACAAACATACAGGAACCCTAGGAAACAGAGACTTGCTATTTTTCTGGCATATTTAATATCTGCTCACACACATCTCACACTGCAGAAACATGGAAATACCACATCCTACCATACCAATATAACTATCACGATAAATGAAGCACTGTTGGCCCAATTTTGTCTCTGTTAAGACCAATGAAAAATCCAGTGTAAGCAGAGCCATTAGGTTTTGCTACCAAGGATCAGGAGACTTGGCCCTGACTCCAAGGCCAAGACCCTCAGCTGATAGTGACAGAATTATGGACTATTAGAGAACAGCTTTAGATTTTAACAGAGCTATATCTTTACAGCACTTTTTTCCCCTCTAGTTCTAATTCTGTCAGGTGCCATTTTTGTAAAACACCTATTACAGTCCAAAAAATAGACAATGTATCTATTTTAGTCATGATTATTTGACATTTTATTACAGTGTGAAAATCACTCCCAAGGCCAATTCCCTGTGTTTGAAGCTTTGCAAATGCCCATCCCATGTCTGGAAATGTCTTGAATTTGGCTCCACATTTCAAACATCCCCGTCTGGACACTTCAGCTACTGTGACACTACAATGGAAGGTGTCTGGAAAGTTCCTTGATGAGAAATTCTTGGTCTCAATCGTCTCTTTAGATATGAGGTTTGAGGAATGCAAAAGTACTGAGCAAATCTGCTGCTTAAAGCTGTGGACCAAGGCATGAATTCGTCCTCCAAAATTCTCTGGCACAGAGCCACATTTCATCACTCCTGACCACTCTTGCACTCTGTTCTGTCACAGGGTCCTAACAACCTAGAAGTGCATACAACTCATTCCACAGGTAGCTTTCCCATGTATTGCCTGTATTTTCAAAATTTTTCAAGTTGTTCATGAGCTACTTCCTAATTTGTGTCTTAACAGTTTTACGTTTTTTAAAAAAATGTTTGGTAATGTTACCTTTTATGTTTGCCATCAGTCACAAAGTCCTTTAACAGACAGCCAGGTATTGTGGAAGTTGGCAGGTGAGCATAGGCAATTTGTTTTCCTGTCTCACTTGCAGCACTGAGGTTTCAGTTCTTACTCTTGCCCCATGACACTGCCCAGATCTTGCTTGTCACGGATGAGCCAACCAGTGCACCCTTCTTAGGATAAAACTGAGCAATTCTGCTGCAATGTCTCGGAATCATTAGGGGTTGGAAAATACCTCCAAGATCATCAAGTCCATCCTTTGACTGATCACCCCCTTGTCAACTAGACCATAGCACTAAGTGCCACATCCAGTCATTTCTTGAACACCTCCAGGGATGGTTATTCTAAGCCAAAGACTTATGTTCAGCAAAGCAGAAATATTTGTGGGATGGTTTAGAGCCTTTTTTTTTTTGAAGATATCTTTCCTAACATATTCAATGCCTCTCTTTCACTGAATGAACCTGCCCTAGAAGTGGGGCAGCCATTTGTTTTTAATGCTTTTTGGAGTAATCTTTTCCTGGTGTTCAGCAGAGGGGAAGTGTGAGCAATCCAAGTGGTGAGCAATCATATCACTATTTCAGTACTGCCCTACATATGGGAACAGTGGTTGTAAAGGATTTTGTTAGGGAAATGTGGACTCCTTTATTCAGGGAGAGACAGGGGAAAAAAGGGAAGACATTTACATTTCTGCAATAACTTAAGCTTTATTGAAATCAATTATCTCAAAATAGTTGTTTGATTGTCATTAGCTATTTCTTGATGAATTTTGTCTGTTTGCAGGGAATAGTCTTTTGCAAATCTTTCCTATGCATTTTTATTCTTTATGGAATAATGCAGCACACTTATAGAAATAACCAATCTTTTCACTAGCATTTGAAGATCTGTTTCCTGGGTTTGTCATTATTGTATTAAAGATTATTAAAATGCATATTGGTAGCAATGACTTATTGATGCAAAGTTGCTCTTCTACCATCCAAAACCCTTTAAAGAACAGCAATGAAAACAAATCTGCTGTTATCCAGATACAGCTTTTACCCAAACAGCTCATCCACCTGAGCGCTGCCTGCACTAAATTTCATTTCACAGGCCAGGTGTCTGATAATTAATAAATCAAATCTTCACTGAATCTTTCAGTTGATTTTTCATCTTTTTCGGAAAATTAAGCTGTTTAAGTCTGAAGTTCATTCAAGCCATTAAAATGGAGATCTACCCATTTCTACTCCATATTCCAGTGGGTTTTTAATCAGCCATGCATGGCAGCAAGGAGCCAGGGCTGGCAGCAGACTTTCTGCACAACATCACAGTTCATTTTTGGATGGGGTCTTCTACAGATGCTCCAGAAGAGACTCCCCAGAGTGACATCAGAGGCAGCAGATTTACAGGCATGGTTACCCTCTCACATCTGCCAAACACACGGAGACACTTTCGGGCACCTTCCACTTCTGCTCTCCCCCCAGGGACAGAGCACTGCAGCTTGCTACGTGCATGCAGGTACATCAGCACTACAAGAGGGTATGGTTTAAAATTAAAAGAGGAGAGATTGAGATTAGATGTCAGAAAGAAATTCTTTACTCAGAGGGTGGTGAGACACTCAAAACAGGTTGCCCAGAAAAGTTGTGGGTGCTCCATCCCTGGAATTGTTCAAGGCCAGGTTGGACGGGGCCTTGAGCAAACTGGTCTAGAGAGTGGCATCCTGTCCCTGGCAGGGGGGTTGGGACTAGACAATCTTTAAGGTCCTTTCTAACCCAAGCCTTTCTATGGTTCTATGCTATGATTCTATGAATAAAACGCTGGTACCCCAAAATGTATTCCTTTCACTGGTTTGGAAGGACAGGGTTGTTAATATTCTGAAGCACTTTGAGGGCATCCACTTGTTCCTGTTCCTACTGAGAACTGTTTCTGTTTTCCCCAGGTTTTGTGAAGCACCTCTCACAGTAGCACCTTCCAAGTCTTTGCTGGCTCAGAAACTCACCCCCAGTGTCAATTATAGAAATTCTGTCTATGATTACATGGAAGCTGCCATTCCAAGCTTTCATGACAGATTCATCTGGATATTTTGTAACTTTAAACAGATCAAGCATAGATCAAACATGTTTTCTCTTGGTGTGGGTGATGGTCCGCTTTTTGGAAGATAAATGCATCTATCCACAGGTCTAAAACTGATTTTGTGCTTAAATGCTTTGCTGAGCCACGTTTTGATTAACCCTTGCAGAATTTTGTGCTAAATGGCAGCAGGGAGAAATAATAAATTTAATCAACAAATTTTCATTGATGTTACATTTTTTTTCTTTTTGAACTATTTCTAAGAAAACCAGTTGATTTCATCTTTTTAGGCTTAACCCAGAAAACACTTTACATTTTCACCTGGTATGTTGAAGTGCAAAACCCATGTTTGCTGAAAATATCCCATGCTTCATGAATGTTCTCCTTTACCACTGGCATGTATTTCCATGGCCAGAACTCATCTAATTACTTGTCAGTTAGGCTGGCTTTGAGCACCTACTCATACCAAGATGCAAGAAGACAGGTCTGTGACCATGCTTCCAGCTCTGAAGCAGGAGCTGAACACAACCAGAGCAAAAATACAGAGCTAAACTAATAGGGATCTCCTCCATAAAAACATTCTCCAGTGATGCAAAATGTACAGCTACTGCTAATAATAGCAATGAAGCACAAACAGATACATCTGGAGACATGAATAAAATCATAGATTTAAACATGTTTCTCCACTGCAGAGGCCGGGAAATTAACCAATATAGCAATAGATGAAATAATGAAAAGATTACTGCAATGTATAATATGCAACACTATTTCAATAATTTTAAAGGGAGATGGTTCAAACAGAGTCTTTGAAAGCTTCTGTGGAAGGAAGGGGGTGGGAAAGAAAGCACCTGGAGATTGCAGATGGGAAATCTGATGCTTAACTTTAAAACTGAACAGTGTCTGGTGTCTATAATAGCTACAAATGAAGGCAATCAATACTATGTACAAAATACCACTGTAATGCTCTCTAGTCTTAGATATTGCTAAATGAATACAGATGGCAAGAAGTACTTTGATCAGACGGAATATAACATAGATTTTTGTCTCTAACAAAGCTTGACTCAAAACAAGACACAAAATGGAATGGGCCAGAAGGTCGTGTTAACCTTGTGGTTTTATAGCAAAGTGCAGCGGGAGACAAAAATGGCCCAATGTTTAGAAGTTTTGCACATGGGTAGAGCCAGCAAGTCTGGCTGCTATCTGTTATCCTCGCATTAGCAGGCAAGGGAAGAAGCGTTAATGGGGGTTTAAGGCAAAGATTGGTAACCTAATATTAGTGAACCAATATGTCTGTCACTTCTGTGTTCATTAGTTTGATCAAGCTGTCAAAACTTTAGGAGACTGAATGATGGAAATAGATCTATCTATTCCCATTTAATAGCCAGCACTACTTCTATCTGTGTACAGTCTGCTTCAGCATTCTCCACCAGTGTGGGACCATAGCAGTGTCAGATGCTGCAGCACTTCACTTACAGGCCGTGACAGGATGTTGAATTCTTTGAAAACAGCAGAAAAAGACTGATCAGTAAGTTATATGTTGTGTAGAGAAAATACTGAGAACTCAGATTCATCTTCTGAAAATATCAGTAAGTTTCATAGAAGCATTTCTCTTCAAAGCAAACTGTAGCTGCTTCAATTCAATATCATTTTACAAACACCACTGGATGTGCTTTCCCAGCACCCTTTTGAGATAAATCAGAGACATAATCTTGGCTCTTTGGCAAACAGAAGCCGAAGGATTCATTTTTCCGAAGACAACAGCCTGCATTTGAGCTTATGGCACACCTCATTTTTGTTCAGTCAGACAGTGAAGTGCCTGGCAAAGCCATCTGTCAGCTTGTAGGCACAAGGCTGAGACTCTGGAGACTCCTCAGTTCCTAATGTTCATTTCCAAATCAGGATACTCTACAAATGAAAATGATTCTTCCAAGTGGGAGGCCAGCCTTCACCAGAGGGTATCTGTACCATCACCTATGGCCTTGATGCTCAGGACTGCCATGTGTTTGAGACACCATTCCTATCCTTAAGTGCCATCAAATGAGGGATTTCTCTAGAAACACCATCATTACTCTCTTATAAAAATCAATCCCTTGTCCTTCATACCTTCATGGCTTTTGAAAATAATTTTTCCCTATTTTGTATAGAAACCCATAGATGACAAAAAGCATTGCTGCTTCCACAGTGTCATTATCATCACTATAACAGTCCATATTGCCTCAAGCTAAATGCAATATTTCGGAGTTAAAGAGCCCAAATCAATATTTTCATTATCCGCACTATAAATTATCCATTAATGGAAGCTCATTAGGAAAGGCACCATCTTTCTCTCCCTTCACCTCCAAGCATTGCTCTGGGCTCACAGCTGGCATTGCAGACTGTGCAGCTTTATGGAGAGTGTTTCCCTTGGAAATCTCGGGGAAGCCTGCAGGTTCAGGGCTTCAGAAAGCAAGAAGGTAAGAAAATAAGGCACAGCCAGAGCTCTTTTCATCTTTCCTTTAGGCACAGCAGGAAGGTAAGAAATAGGTCATGAATACTCACCTGCTTTGCAAACTTCGAGCAGGAATGAAGCTGATGGGAAGGATTCTCTTTGAAAGGTGAGAGTACATCAGGACCATTCCCCCTGGTTCAGACAAGATGTACTTAACTCAGTTGCCTCCAAGAAGCAGAATATGGAGCTTGAAATCCACAGACTGGTCACCACAGCTAGATTAAAATACGAGAGGACATTACATTCTGCTGATTTCACTGAATCCTTTCTCAGATCTCTGAGGTGCCCACTAATTCCACCAGAAAAGTAAATAATAGCCAAAGTTGTCAGATTCAAGTATCAGATGACTTTTTATGCACATTGAGCTAATTAAGGTAAAAGGGGAAGTAGCTTACCTTAATCAGCTATTTTCTTAATATGAAGAACCTAAATATTTCACCGACATTAATAAAGTATCTGAATTTTAAATTTTTTTTATGTTTAAATTAAATTTTATGGACTTAAACTATTTTATTTAGAAAAGAAAGGCAAATCCAGTAGTTAGGGATGTTAGTTCAAACCATAGTATTGAAGGGAGCCATTGCTTCCTGAAGCCCTCTCTGCTGGTACCAGTTGGAAGAGTAGGTTAAGAGTTCAAACCCTTCATAGCTCTGATGCATTCAAAAAATCTGAAAACTGGTAATATCATGCAACAATATAATTGGGTGTTTTGCATTGCCTTTGCTTTTGCTTGAACTCACCATGCCTGACCATATACTAGCTAAACCAAAAAACACCACATGGGAAAACTAGCAGATAACACAGAGTTGGGGAAGTGATAGGAAACTTCACTTCAGCAAGTTGCCTGGTTAAGACACAATGACAAAATGCGGGAGCAAGTCCACATTTTTTGCCATTCATCTGCTGACCAGATCCCTCCCAAATGTACAAGTTCATGTTCTGTAAAAATGTTCCCAACAGGCATTTGTATTTCTTTTGGGGTTTTTTCCAACTTGATCTCCATGAATATGTTTTAACATATTCCTGCTGAAGGAGAAACCAGAGAAAGTAGCTGCAATACAGTGAGAAAGTACTGCAATACAGTATGAAAGGCTTCTTTAACCCCAGAACATCCCAAAGGACGGGTTTCTAGGACTGTTGAAAGAAGCAGCACAGCAATGGACATTCCTTTGGAGCAGAGGTCCTGGCTCTTTCAGTGCTGGTGCAGGCTCCAGCATGTTTGTTTCAGCTGCTCTTCTTGGAAGAAGGGGTGTGAGATGTATTCCCACCACCATATACCGTTGGAGAGCTGCCTCAAGGACAGGCAGAACTGCAGCTGCACAAGTATCCATACTCTTTTCTCCCTTATGCCAAAAATACTTGCTGAAGGATCAACTTCTTCATTTTTTTCTTATGATATTAACAAAATGTTTTACTTTCTTAAACTGATGCATCATCCAAGGTGACACAGCCTTTTTAAGAGCCTCCTAATTCTCATCAAACTCCTTAGCCCAGACTTGATGCCAAATGACCCGACTGTACCTATAAGTAGATTTCCTAACTATGACATGACAAATCCATAATTCATTTCATTTATACTGTCAAAGAGCTTACAGTTATGCCTCTTGTGCCAAGTAAGGAAGAAGCCCAGGTGCAACAAATTTTAATTTGGATGTGGAAAATACAGCTGAGTCACCCTCTGAGTTTCTAAGACAAACATTTCTTGGTTTATGTCAGTGACACACCAAATTTTTGATCTCAATTGTTTTGACTGAAACATTTCTCAGGGGAAAAAAAATGTGTTATTTTATTTAAATTTTCTTTCTGCAGATATCCAAGTTGAGTGGAAAAATACTTTTCTTGTTCTCACTCAACCCAAACTTCCTCATTTTACTTGGATCAAAAATAAAAAGGAATTACAGGTCTCTCTCCTCATATATATATAGCGCAGAAAATTCACTTTTTTGAGTGGAAAATACAAGGAATAACAGTTTCAAATTGTCTAATACTTCCTCCTGGAAAGCACCATGTCACTGAAAAGAATCTATTTCTATCTTCTCCATTCAGCATCAACATCGTGACCTCACTTTCTAACCTCCAGGTTGCCCACATGTGTTCCTGCCTTTTCTTTCTCCCATGCAGCTCCATAACTACACACCATGTCCTGGATCTGTTTGTGTGGGTGGCCATGGAGACACAGCTGGGGTGGACTGTTACCTCATCTTATACTTAGGGACAAACAGTCTGCTGCTGTTGCTGCAAGCAACCAAAATATATGACCTTTGCTCTATCCTAGATGTTCAAAGCTGCCTTTTTGGTTCCTCTCTCTCTAATCTGTTTACTATCATAGCCTTCAATTTAAATTTAGATTAAAAGCAATTTGAAGCAAGCACATTTATTTTGTGGTACATTTGTATAATTGTAGTCCAGCTATAATGCACATAAGGGATATTTCACACGAGGCATTCAGACTGAAGTCAGGAGGGTAGGATGCGCAGAGGTGCAAGCTCTTTAAAAAGCTTGTCCTCAGTATCTGAGGGATGCTTCAGATGACTGCCCTGGGGAGCCTTTTCACCCATGGACAGGCAGATGAGGAGCTGAGCAACTCATCATCTTTTCCCACAGCAGGCAGAGAGTCAGCAGCAAAAGCTGATCTTGCTCCAGCCTCTCACTTCCAGAACTCTCTGACATCTGCCAAGTCATACCTTTCTTCCTAGTTGCACAGGAAGTCTTCAAAGTATTCAGTGTTTGTATTTACCATGGATAAAAAAATCAACTGGAAGGAAAACCCCTTACATCCAAAGTTGCTATTTCTTCTGCTGTCTATACCTGTACTACAGACCTGACAATGAGTTGAGTATGGACATTATGGGAACCTGACATAGTGAAGCTGTAAATACTCCTGGGGCAATTTGAGTAAATCAATAAAAGCTGAATGTGCTTGGCACTTTGGTGCTGCCAAATTTAGCATTTGCATTTTTAATTTCCACCTTCAGATATTTCAAATTATTCTTAGTAGCATCCATGCTTCACACCACAGCTTTACAGTTATTTGCAGAATGTTTCATATTCTGGGTAAGAGTGTGTTGATCTGTTAGCTTCCTTTCTGCTTGATTTTATATTTCCTTTCCTTGGTGATGGCATTTCAGCATTTTTTCTCCTGCTGTTTCCTCTGGTTCTGACCAAGCCTAAAGTCCAGAGTATGATCAAAAGATTTTCACCTAGTTATCATCTCTCCAGCAGCAATATTTCCCCTGCAGCTGACCATCCAAGCTGGACCATCGTTGCTGTCCTGTGACTCCAGTCACTGCACTGATTCACTCGTACTGTAGGAAATTTGTATTTTTTCATAACCAGATATTTCAGAATTGATCTATAACTTCAGGTTTCATAAGCAGAGACACCCTGGAAAAAACAAATGCTGAGATTCACCATGAGTGCTAACAGCAGCCAAGTTCACTATTTGCATTCATAAATCTTCATGGCATACACAGCCACGGGCTCAATAATACATTATTTACCTGAGCAATTACCACTGATCAGCAACTCCCATGGAGAGTTCTTGTGTGGAGAATTCTTGTTTGCATGTGGACTGAACACAATGCATGAACTGAAAACCTCCAAACGCTGTTTCTTTAGATGGAAATAACTGATTTCTCACGATGAACACTGGGGCAATCACAGTCTCTTTCTAGACATTCCTCTTACAGAAAAGAGAGGGCAAACTCTCATGAGTTATTTGTGAGTTGCTCTCTGCTGCAACTGGAAGTATATAAAGAAGGCATTGTGATAAATGTATAACTCCATCCCATAACTCAAACCTGCAGAAAGAGTCAGATGGGAAAAATTTTCTATCATGCACTGCTAAATAGCATAAACGCAGTATTAATCACAATAAAAGGGAATGTTATAAAAGGAAAGGCAACAATGGCAGCTACAACTTGCATCAACCCACAAGCCTTGTCTATTTTATCACTTCCTTAGAATTACAGAATAAGGAATACATATTTCATTCACTGATGCTATTGCCATTAGGGTCAGCATTACAGATAGGAGGTCTGTCATTGAGAGAAACTGATGAAGGTTGTAAAACATCAGTTTTGGCTGGCAAACATGAGAAAAAAATAGCACTAAGAAAAGCTGCTAGGTGGATAAGGAAATGATAGTATGAGATATAACTTTTGAGTAATGGATAAATTTTTTCACATTTCCTCATGCTCTTAACTGCTCCCTGACATGAAGTGTGACATAGTGAGATGTCACAACAGTGTCAGCTTGTCATGGAGTACATGGGCCCTCACAGCCTCTCAGCTTTCTGGTGAATAACGCATCACAGAAAAAGGGAGATAAGACCGGATGGGAATCCAAATTAAGAGTCTGTTCCTGCAGTCATGAAAAGCAAAAAGTCACCTACAAGTGACAGTCATAAGGATGAGAGTGGGCTGGGGATTAAGACACAACTTGTTGTTCGCTGGGCTTGTTTCAACTCCTAGTTTTGGTAGAAATTTTCTTTGTTCCCCATCCCTTTACAGATTAGGGAAAACACACTATTTGTCTCACTTATTTAGATCAACAATGATGAACAGTAAAATATGTTTTACACTGCCACCAAGCTATCACTTCATTGATATCGTCACAGATGACAAATTAGTCAAAAACCCACACTTTATTGTGGCAGGTTGAGTTTTGAATTAATTTGCCAGTTCCATGGAAGCAACTACTGGCCTGTCTCAGAGCTCACCAACCCAGATCACACAGAGGGAGGGTGAGCTCAAGACAGGACTAACAAGGCTGCACCAAATAGTCTGAGAGCAAAATCAGGGAATCCTGCAAACTGCACTCTGCTCCCAGCATAGGAATAGAATAGAACTCTTTATAGAAAGCTTGTTTGGGAACATCCAATGGCATTAAGACATAAGAATTAGTAAAGAACCACAAAACCAAAGACTTAGCAGATAAATGTGTGAACCAGATCAGATAGAAAGAAAAAGAAGGGGAAATAAACATCTAAGTAATAGAAAGATCTCTAGGCAGTCTGCACAACCTCTAGAGCATCACAGATTTTCCATATTGATGCAAACTGAGATTTTCAGGATTTGTCTAATTAAATCCCACCAAAATATGACCATTAAAATAAGGCCAGAAAAGGTTCCAAGGCTGATTATGCTATGCTAGAGGAGTATGGCAAAATGGTACAAAAGGGTCTCGATGCCAGGCAAAAATAAGCATTGTCTGAATGGAAGCTTTTTAGGATTTTCTCCCAACCTTTATGATTTAAGATGGAAAGGAAAAAATACGCGTACAGTGTCTCTGATGTCTTTTATGAGGCAACAGGGGTTTAAGTGGTGAATGGACAACACTGATGTGGCATCACGTTTCTCATTCAGCTTTAACATAAGACACATGCAAGTTATTTTTGTTTGTATTGGGCTGGCAGATGCATCCTTTTGAAAAAATTTGCGATGGGAAGCTTGCTAGACAGTGACGCAACACAATGTGCAGTGCCAAAGCAAACTTTGTGTCTGTTTCTTTTCACAATGACATTAAATGAATTGGAAATAAATCCACTGAAGTGACTGGAATTATGCTCATCTAGAAACTAAGCTCGGGTGAGACTCCTACATCGTTTCTTTGCACAAGCAAGGAAATCAAGAAGTCCTTGTTCTGCAGATCTCCTTTTCCTCTGCTCCATTAGTGTGTTTGGGTGTTACTGTGCCACTAAGAATGGCAAAAACTTTTCTTCAAACGAGATTTCATCTCCTCTCCTGCCTTTGAACACCCAGAATTTCACAGAAAGGAGATGACAGGATTCCTTACTATCTTAGAATGGTTTTACTCAAAGCCATGTATGGTAAAACAATATAAAACACAGTTCACAAATTTTCCAAGTTGTATGCAAGAAACCTAAAGAAGTAAAGCACCTTTAGACTCCTTGATTTGTCACAAACTTTCTCTCTTTAGTTATTCCCATGTAGCAACTACCAACATCATCCTCCAGCTGAAAGATAGGAAGACCTCATACTATAAGTCACCCTAAAAAAGAGTCTCCATCAGCAAACTTCCAATCATCCAGGACCTGGTTTACTTACCTTCAAGAACAAGGAGGCTGTGCAGTCCTGTGCTTCCAACCTAGGAAGTTTCCCTGCAGAAGCCCCCTTCTCAGCAAAGACCTTTATATATTCTTTAAAAACACACAACAGCCTTTTCCCCTCTCTAAATCTTGTAACAGGTGTTTTTATTCTATGGCTACTACAAACAAAACTCAGTTCCTGGACAGGTACTTTATGGAGATGCATAACCAAGTTGAGGGGCTTTGCCTTTCGAGCTGGCTTTTAGCTATGATGGTCGCTGCTCCTTTTGGGCAGCATGCTTACAGGATCCATATAGATCTTTATCTTGTGCAGTTTGGGCATTTTTCTGCTATTGCCAGTCAAAACACTGATCCAGAGCAAAAGAAACATGGCCAGAGCTGAGCTTTTTTGCAGGGTAGTGGTTGGATCGGGTCATGCACTCTATGAATTTCTTGGATGAATCTTCTTCAGGATTAATTTCATTTATAAAATATATAAAAATATTACTGTAGACTTTTCCAAGCCAATTTCAGGCTAAACCCACTTATTCATAATTTAACTTGATACACATGACCAGTTCTATTGATTTCTCTTTATATTGAGTTCAGCGGAGCTACTCACGTGTCAGAGTAAGCAAAAGTGTGTTTGTGCGACAGTGATTTAATTGCTCTGATCTCTTTTTTTTTTTAGCTATTCCTCATGAAGTATTGACCGTTAGAGGAAAACACCAAAGGGAATAATAAAGTTTTAATCTCTGGTATTTTCAAATTAAGTTTGCAAACATCTCCTGGAAATACGCTTCACCAGTCCAAGGCAACTTAACTGAAAGTTAACTGGATGAAATACAACAGCCTGAAACAGGCAGAAAATCAGAATCATAGCATTGTCTTTTTCATCTTAAATGTAGTGGTCCTCTGGAAAAAGTCTTCAACACTAATTGTTTGACTCTAGCATCCTTTTCAATCTGTCTAATATCTTTATATTTTTACACTTGTATGTGTACATATATGCAGTATATAGTAAAACATATGATGTGATAACACACATATTTCTATGTATTGTATTTCTATGAATGTACACAACATATTTCTGTGTTACATACCTACTACATACCTTTTCTTTGGACTGAAGGTAGGAGACAGAATATTACACGTAATATAGAACAATCTGGCAAATACTTATGCCTTTGATTTTATTTTCCTGTTTCAAAAAAATTACATATTTATTGTCCCAAAATATGTATAATCCAGCACAAAGTTCTACCTTGTTCTCATTCCTTTTTAACATTTAAGACCACTGTTGGCTTTTCCTGCCCACTCAGTAGCAGGAACATTAAGAGAAAAGACTGAACACTGAATCTATTTCTCAGTGTACACCAGCCTACCCTCGTGCTGACCATGTTCAAGAAACTGCACTAGGAATTTTCTTTTTCCTGCTGAGGAGAGGATGAAGGATGAAAGAATGACCAATTATAAACTCTGTTGTCTTTAGATGAAAGAACCTTTTTGTGGTGTTCTTCAATCTCTTGTTTGGGCTGTCAACAGCAATTTGATAAAGAATGTTCCTATGTCTGACCTGTTTTTTCAAGATAGTAACCTATATTGTGTATCATCTAAAGCCAGGGGATAAGCATCCATTATACTCTCTACTGCTGTTCCTGCAAGCTGAGCATAGCCTTTAGAACCCAGATAAGTTGATTGATAGTTGTGTTGAGAAAGCTGCTACTAACGATATTTTAGTTAAAGGGGAAAAATTAAAGTTTCTTTAATCTGATTCTCCCCCACCCCCAACACCACACTTCAGAGGCCAAAGCTCATGATAACTGTTTTGTGGTGAATGGTCAATTGTTACAAAATTCTAATTGGTTCTGGGTCAGTCCCTTTGAAATGGCTGCTGTGCTCTAGTAATTTTTTCAATTAATTCTTAACAACTCACAAAACTTTGGATCTTGTCAAAAATCATTCAGATTTTTATAGTAGGCAAGAACATGGAACAAGATTAGCCTGGATTAAGAAAGATTCCTACATACATTATCACCAAGGTTATAATTATAGTTTAGCTCTCCTTTTTCTTTGCTCTCAAAATAATGATTAACTAGCTCAGCAGGGTTTTCTTCCCTGTGAGTACTTACTGAATACTTTTATAAGGATAGATTGTAGAAACACATATGTGGATTCTTTGGTTGATTTATGAATAAATTGGGCAAATGCTATGTTCATCTAGGAATCTTATTAGACATATTTTCACAGAACTAGATTTTTTTACATGTCCTGTGCAGAACAGGACCTGTGTTAGTCAATCTTATGTCCTCACTGAGCCAAAAAGTGACCAAGGACCAGTTGTCCAACACTGTTACTTAAAGAAATCTCAAGATTATTTTTGTATTGAGCTCAGACTTCAGAGAGGTGGAGCATGTTGAAGGGCAAAGTCAGACCACAGCTTCTTTCACCAGAAGGTCTTCAGACAGACAATGAAACTACCTTTAAGGTCTCTTTTCTACAGAAAAAAAAAATCTGAGTATAGTGGCTGATTATACAAATTGTTTGTCTGTAAGGCAAGCAGATAAGTGTGAACAACTGTATGAATACTTATTGGTCCCTCCTTCAGCAGAAATCTTAAAAATACTCGGCCAGGCATGTCAGATCACAAGAGATGTTAAATCAAGAGTTCATTAGTAAATCAGATCAGATTATAGACACTAAATTATCTATAACTAATGTCACAAATGTTCTAATCACTTAAGCTTAATCATTTACATAGGATCTAGTTCATAGCTCCACCATTTGTTCCTGAAGCCTGAAGAAACAAAGTCTGGGTTCTCTGCAACTCCAGACTCTGGTGTGAATCCTTCTGTCATAACTCAGGAACAGACACATTGCTTAACTAAAGTTACCACAGCTTTAAATCCTTGCACCTGATCATAAGTGGCCATCCACTACACTGAGATCAACTTTAATCCATGTCACGCATTTTCAGCCAGTTTGACCTGCTCTATATTTTCTATACAAAAATCTATTTTGATGGTGGTTTAATGAACTCATTTTGATCACATTAATTTAAAACCAGAATATATAATCATTGGTAATATCCAATACGTAAGGTATAAGGTAAATTAAACACATTTTAATCTAACAGGAAAGAAATGTGTCTGGTAGTTACACAGACTGATAATTTTCACTGAATTTTTCTCCAAATGTTGTAACTATGTGCTGTTCCTTTCACCTCCTTTGAGTTCTCTTTCCAACCAATTAAAACTGTGAATGTCTGACTTCTTTTTCAGGACTCATTTATTTGGTTCCTGGCATAAAAACTACTTTATTATTGATAGCCACTTTTCATGCCATTGGTAGTTCTTATCCCGCTTTACAGACAAGTGGGGTTCCAGTTCTGGAAGATCTCTCAGATTTCTCAGAATTACTCCAATGGGAGTTTTTTCCATCTATAGAGCTTGCAGAATTGAGCCCTTAACTATTAAAGGAATATGGTTTCCAATGACAATGGGTTATCCTCTCCAGATCTACAATTTGAATTTTAGTGACACTAAATCTGAAATTTATAGCTTTTAAAATATTTTGAAACAGGGTTCAGTCTCCTCCCAGGAGTGTGAAAACTTATTCTCTGTTCAGTTTCTGCATTCCAAGTTTTCAAGAGTTTACATTTTCTCAACTGCTCCTAAAAAAATGTGAGTATGTGCCACTTCTTCAGTAGGGTTGCTTAAGCCATGGAGAAAGGGCACAACTTCTCACTCTCTTCATGGAACCATAAGGTGAAAAACGTACACTCTTAGCAGAGCTGAAGTCACACTTAAGACCTTTGTCATGCTCTGGAGAGTAATCATGAAGGTCTTTCAAAGTGCACAAAGCTGGGAAATGCAGAGCTATTTCTTGTTGGTCATGTCAGACTCCATTCCTTGCTCTTGCACACTTAATGTTGAACTCCTCCTCAACTTTTTTCTTGTGAGCTAATCCATGGGGTACTTCCAAAGCATAATTAAAATCAACATTGATTTCACCACACTGTCATTGGAAATACTGCTTGAACAGTCTTCATGCATTTACTTATGCAGTAAAATGTGGCTGTGGGGCCTGGATTTTGTATTTGTATTTTGGGTATCCAGATAAATTGAGAACCCAAAGCATGACTTTGTGTTGGGTTGGCCCCTAACATGAAAAGAAGACAGCCTTAAATCCAAGAACCAAACACACTTTAAAATTGTGAAATTAGAGAAAAATGCTCAGATGCATCTGAATTTTGCTCCTCTTTAATCCTTATTGATCCTTTTAATCTGTTAATGAAATAATTTTACATGCTCACTAATATTGTGATTTTTTAAATATTCATCTTCCAAATAAAGCTGTCAACAAAAACGCAAAACATTGTTTCAGATCCTAAAATTAGCTCTTGTCATTTTGAAAACCTTGCATCTAAAAATTCTGATGATTTTGCAGTGTTTCCGGAATAACCAAGAGCCAATTATTTCAGCCAAATACTTCCTTTCCTGTGATGGCTTTCCAGTGAATCAGCATTTACATTTGAAGAAAATTTTCCTGAAAGAATTCTCATCAGATCTATAGCCAGTATTTCAGTCTGAGGAGAAATAATAAAAAGGAAACATGAACTTTGATACAGTAGCCATTAAGATTGTCTTCTGTCTGTCAGAATATCAAATTTCTGTAGGCCTGGAATCTCATCTTCACCCTGTTGTAGATCTCCCACATAACAATGAGCAGCTTGGCTAGTTATCCCTCATCTTTAATTCTCCCCTTTTCGTCCCTGGGTAAATATTGCCTATTAAATGCATGACAAGGCAATGTATATTATATAAGGCCAAAGTAACTCCTAAAATGCCCTGGCATCCTGACAGAATTAGATCTGCTGGTCAGAAGCCGTAGCAGTGGGAGGGCACCAGCACCAGCTCTGAGTGGTGAACACATTATACACTTTACATTTGACAGCCCTTTTCTCCCACAGCAGTGGTACAAGGAAATTGGCCAAAATCTGAGTCCATACTACACCTTTCCTAGAGATCAGCCAGCCCTAATAGTATGTATGTTTCCCTCACATCTATCTTCCACCTTCTTCCCTAAGGAATTATGCTACTCTTCCAGTCATTCCCATCTGTTCACAGGTAACAAAGAAGCACAGCAAAATGCTCAGGAGTGTATTACACGCAGATGTAATCAAGATTACATATGTAACCATGGAAATTTTCTCTGATAGAAGATGGTTCTGGTTTGCATATCTCTATGTGGTGATATCAAGGACCTCCATAACTGGGCTTTGTTCTCCAGCACACATGGGGAGAAAACTGGAGTAGATTTCAGGTCACTTCATGTTTTCTCAGCAGGGGATCTCTAACCACACCACCAGCATCATCACTGATGAGTGATACACTTGTGTTTGTCAGCATTAAGATCATAGCCAAGATGGGTCCCATTTTGGTATGCTAAACACATAATAAACCATATTTCTTCTTTAGCATTTTCCCTTGGACACAATATTTAGAGCAGTGGGGTCACTGGCAGACACTCTTGAGAGAAGTGTCGCTTACTTCAAATTAAGAGTAGGAGCCATAGGTCTGCTTCTGTGAGCAAAATATATGGTGATGTTGATATACTGTGGAGAGATTGTACAGCAGGAGTGGGAGTGAGATAGATATATTGACAGGCAGACAAGAGATGGGTAGGTGAAGAGACAGGTGAATAGGTGGGTTGATAAGAAGATCTATTCTATAAATATAAGTAAGCAACATAATAAAACACGGACCTTGAACAAAAATAATAGAATTATCATTGTGTTGCAGTGTATTGTATCACCGAAATATGAAGAAAAGGGGATATAGCAAACTTTTTTAAATTTCCTGCATCACCAGCTTAGGTACTACTTCACTGCAGTATGAGTCTTTCTGTCTGTGCACTTGGGAAGACAACAAGGCAGAACACACACAATAAATACTTCAGGAAAGGGTAAAGAAAAGCTACATCAATGGCAGAAGGATTGGACGGGATCCCAGCTCATAAACCTGAGAATGGAAGAGATTACACAAGTCCTGATGACACTGTAAACCTTTTCAAAGTGGGGGATTCTAAGAATGTGAAAGTGATCAAACCAAGAAATATAGCCTAAAACTACACATCGCACAATCCAAGCCATTCACTACGGGGCAGGAGGGAATCATATCAGACAGAGCAGTTAAGCACTGGGAGAGAGGTAATGGAGGTAATTGAGGCACCATCACCAGAACTATTCAATAATAGATTAGATAAGTAGTAGAAATAATGTAGGGGAATATCCTGCATGGCACAGGGAGTTGAACTAAATCACTCAGGAGGAGAATAATTGCAATTATAGATCTGTTCCACCACCACTAGGAAAGAGTGGTGCCAGGTGCAAGTATAAATTTTATTAAAAACTCAGCTGGAATGTACACACTCTCAAACATAGCCAAAAGCCATATATTATCTTTTTAGGAATGAGACTCAACCCCATTTCACAGACCTATATATTATTGTGTTAATTTTAATTTTTGCAAAGCTGTTGCTGTGTGACACAAGAAAAGGATTTGACCTACCAAGTCTGTTACAGATAAGTCTCTGCTCCTTCGCTTCATTCATTCTGGAAGTGTGTTATGTTTGATATGTGAATCTGACATTTCATTTTAGTTTCTTACATATTCATAAAACATTTTTATTGGAATAATGTGAATATATAAAACAGTCTGAGAGTATAAGCAGTGTATTCCTCAGGTCCTTGTAGCAGAAAGCAGAAACAACACTGGAAAATTAGCACACACAACCTTTCACAAAATGCAAGAACCTTTTCTTTAGCCATTTCTAAGAGCCTGGTGTACCACGCATCTCAGGTCTTGCACCCAGCAAATTAAACCATTGGTTTCTCACCATTTTTATTGTGAGAAGGACTCATATTCTTTTCAGAAAATAAAAGATTGGAAGAGACTCGTTCCAAGCCACTTGACTTACTTTGCTATCAATACCCCAATGAGTTTGCTAGATGTGTTACTCAGCCTCCAAACAGATCTGTGAGGGTCAGAGTAATCTAATGCAGCCTGGCAATAGCACTTCTCCAAAATGCAGCTTCAGAGTGAAAAGCCACATATTTACATATGCATGCCTTTCAGAAGTTCCCAGAGCCTCTCCCCAAATTGCTTTCACTTACAATGTTTCTGGGTGTTTGCGTACAGCAATCCCCACCCAGATTTACTGGGGAAGGTGCTTTCAGTTCAAGTGCTGTCCCCTGCTACTGCTGTCACCATCCCAAGTAACGCCTTCCACGCGCGAACTCAGAGAATTCAACAGAAAACATGAGGATTAATTGATCCTGGCATTTGACCCAGAGCAAAGTATTTTTCAATAAAGGGACAAGTAGGCATATTAGGGGACATTTCCCCATTGATTTAGATCAGAGTCCAATGACATGACAAAGGGGACTGATGCCTTAACTGTATCAGTCGTCTGCTATTTCTGATGGCAATGCTTCTAGACTCTCTGTCTCCCTTGAGACATGCAAATGACCCAGAGACTGAGTTTCATTAAAGGTGACATTTATCTTAATAATTGAGTTTCTAATTTTAATACCTATTTTCAAAATATTTTGTATTTCTAAATCAGAATTTTTTGTCAAAAAAATAATTATTATTTTATTATAATAGTCTTCTAACCAAATAACACCATGGAAATGCTAAGAAACAATTGTTGCTTGGTATGTTTTCATTTCTGTGAGCTTCTTAACATGAAAATATAACTGAATTTTCCAGATAGTTTTTCATAGGTTTTATGATGCAATCTGTAAGTTTATAATGCTAAACATGCTTCTTTTTTAATTTGGCTGTTATCTTTTCATCTATTTTGCCTTCATCCCAATTTTACAACTTTACCACATGGTTATTAAAAGCTTGTTAACACAAGGATATACAAACTTGTGCCATTCTCCTTACCCACTAAAATGCCAGGTTTGGTAGTCTAGGGAAGCAGACACATATGTGAAGTAATTATTTAATAATGGAAATTGAATGCAGATATTTAGTTACAAATCCACAAATTGCAGTGTCTTTTAAAAACACGTGCACATCCTACCACATAACATTTCCTACAGAGTAATTAGGGTTCTTTGCATCTATAATTTCACATTAATGACTCTCTAAGCAAACATTGAAATTACACGGTAATATACCATAACAGCTCCAGATTGCTTCCCTAGTGCTGTACAAAAAGGCAGAGAGTTATGTCACTCTATGGGTCACACAAGTCATCAAACAATCCTACAAGTACAAAACATTGAAGACTGCTAAAAACAAAACTTTTTTTAACCATATAGTTTTATTATATGCTAAAGCATGTACAAACCTACCTGAAAATATAGGAGCACCAGGTATTTACTCAGCTGATAATTAGGAATCAGTGTGAAGATATTATAGATCTGTTTTGCATGAAAGAACGTGGGGATGTTCAGATCTTTATCAGTTCACACAAAGGATTCACTACAAATCAGTAAGGCAGTTAAAAATTCAGTAGATGTTGCAACCATTGCAAGGAAAGAGTGAAAGATATTTATCCATGGATCCCAGCTATTCATTTGCAAAATAGATCTAAACTTGTCATTCATTTACAAAAATGGAAAAATGGAATATCTATGTTGTCAAGAGTAACTTTAAAAAGTGTATATATCTCATATTGAATGTAGTCTCTACATGTGTATGCTGATATACATCCATCCCCCAGCAGACTGGAACACAGACAACATTATGGTTAACTGGCAGACAAACTTCCTTTCTGACTTGAGCATTGGTGTTACTTTAGAAAGACATAATAACTGCATATAGGGATTATTTTTCAGAAAAATATTTTGTTCATGATGCTTAGAAAGAACTAAGAGTTCACACCAATCTCACAGTCACGTTGGCTCTGTGTGTAACTTTTATCTTCTCACTGGTGGCCACAAAACTTTGAGTGTTCCCAGATAAAATATATAGGCAGAAGTGAGGTTCTTGTAGCTGCCCTATAGCTGGCTGTTAAAAGAAATGAGGATCTGGATCTGGCAGATTTGGGGAGAACAGCCAGGATGAAAGTTCATCTAGATTCAATCAAGTGTTGATGTTCATCAATTATTAAATGACATCCCCACTTGATAAGAGCCATGCTGGTTCAATGATTTAAATTCAAAATAGAAGACAGCCATGAAAGAAAACTTCCCCGGATGATTTCACATGTGCTGCATCCTCTATAAAGGTTATACTTCCAATCTCTAAATCTAAGTGTGAAAGTAATGAAAAAATCAAAACTGTGGGAGAGGATTTATTATTTAATAAAGTGTCACTTCTTTCTGTATAACAAGTTACAAACTGACAAAAAACCTTTGAGCAAGCTAAGGTGGCCTCTGCTCCAACCAGGACAGCTCAGAAATCTCTGTCCCAAAGGACACATATGACTGCAGCAGACTGAGGAACCAAAATTCAAAGGTGGGTCTGTACAATGAGGTCTTTACACAATGCTCTGACACTACTTTTGTCTTCAGACTCCCCCATCATTTCTGGTCTGGCACAATACCCAATTGTCCTGGTAGACTCACAATTTGTAACTGGTTTATTGGGTTGCTGACTCCAGATACAGCTCTTGATACTCTGACCACATAGCTGCTTGTAAAACCAGTCTCCATTGCCCACTAGGGCCTAAAAGTCTCACAGCTAGGCACAACAAAATTTTGCTTGAAAATCTCTTACCTGCTGCCGTGCTTGTGCCCTCAGAACCACCTTCAGGCCTGTCCATGTCTTCCTCTCCTGCTCCTTCTAATTAACTGCAGGTTTTCTGATGTTGCAGACTTTCTCTGCTTGTATATTCTCAACTGCTAGTGTGCTAAATAACTTGATTATGATGATACAGCTGGGAATGTTGTGCTGTGTTCACTCTAGACATTCCCTTAGGTTTCTTTTCCTAGAATGTCTGGTAAAGTTTTCTGGTCTCTGTTGGATTTCATATAAAGACCAGCACCAATGTAATTGATGTGTTGAAAGCAGAGAGGAGGCAGATATGATTGTCCCCTCTATGTACTGATTATATTGCAATCACTATTTCCCATTCCAGAACTCACTGTTTTTCTCTAGAGTTAAATTATTCTCTGAAATAAAAGGCTTTCTGCTTTTAGGAACAGATAATTTCCCAGGTACAGCAACACAGAATGGGATGCAAGATAAATATTCCTGAAATTATGATGTTTGATGGACCCTATTTTTAGTAATAAACATTTTACGGGTTTTTATTTTAAGCTATTTATATGATCTCTGCTTTAAAGTGGAAAATAAGCTGGCTGACAACCACATCTCTGGATGCAAGAGCATGTTAAACATCAGTGTTGAGACAAATGTAGATGCATAGAGCAAAGAGTTTCAGGCATTTCCAAGCCTCTCCAGTAAATCTATAACTTATTTTTTCAATGTGATTACTATTTCACATTGTAACTATAAGGATATTGCAACTTCAGATTCTTTTAAAAGAAACAGGTCTTAAGGACTCGATCTGACAAATTCTGCTCTAAGTCAGACATTCTAGAAGTCTCATCCTTGCCTTCTCATCAAGAGAAAAGCAGAAGAGAAAGCAGAATCATACCAAGCCCAAGTTTAACCTGCAAAAGGAGCCCTCTGCATATATACACCTGAATAGGAAATGGAAATAAACTACTGGCTTTCCAAAAAACAGTGCAGCTAGATGTCCACTGTACAGAAGATGCAGAGAGAGCATCTTTACTGTGTGCCTCTGCAAAGTTATATCTTCTTGTTCATGATGATTTTGGGTTATCCACATTGTTCTTTTTCTGAGATTCTGCAATGAATTCTTGTTTTCCTTAAGTTTTATTAATCTTGCCTAGATTTAAATGAGTCTCCCCTGAGAGAAAAAGCTATGAATTCTTTTTCTTCATCTAATTTCTCTAGTGTCAATCATTGGTGGCTTCCTTGCAGAACATGAAACGTTACCACTTTTTGGGGTAACACTGCCAGCCTTCCTCTAAGGCAGATGAAACCCTTCTTTTGCATATGAACATATAAAATGTGAAGTTCAATCTTTTCCTTAAAAAAGGGTAGAAAAGACAAGTTACCATTTCAAGTTAGCCCAAAAAGCAAAAGGAAAATATAGCAAATCCATGAAAAGGGGAGAAGCAGGAAAGTTTTCGTATTCTAGATCAACCCCTAATAAGGCCATAGATCTATGCTGAGTAATTCCTCTCTCTAGCCTGTAGTACACCTTCCCCCACCTTGTGCAGGTGAGCCCCAGCCCAGTCAGGAGCAGATCTCTAAACAGCAGGGGAGCTGACAAGAAGAGCTGGCACAGTACCCTTGTGCTGGTCCATCGAGGTGTATATGTACGTGACGATTAGAGAACAGCAAAGCAAAACAAAACAAAATGGTAAAGAGAGCCTGGTGCAGCCTCCCGATTAGGAGACTCCAGTGGGAAACCAGTTCTAGGGGAGTTTTCAAAAACCTGCCAACAGAGCAGAGAAGTAAGAAGGCTTACTGTCCAGCAGAAATAATTGAATTTTCTATTTCTCAGCACACGTTTGTACAAGAAAATTTGTGTGATTTTTCATCCTAAACCCAGGGAATTTTACAGCATAGCAGGTGATATGAAAATCAAGTTTTCTGGAGCTGCTGCACTTAGAATCAGCCTTGTGGAGCTCTTATGAATAGATGGAGGAGAGGGAGATTGAGCATATTTTTTAAGCCCTTTTATTGCACTCTTTCAATGAGCAATGCATTTGTGTATGCATACAATGCATTTATGTATGTATCCAATTCCTTTTAAAATATATTTTCCTGTTGATAAATGTTGTATTTAATTACCATCTTTCTTTTGGAAGATTCAGGCACCAGGTCTTAGCCATATCTTTCTTTACTATTCAGTTTACACAGCATTCCAAGGCAACCTGTTGGTACATTTGTGCCATACCTAACACAAGGGATCTCCCAGCACAGGCTGGGCTTCTAGTCGTTGTTATAATCATTTAAAAAAAAAAAAATAAAGCATTTCATGTGAGCTTTTAATAGACAATATGGAAGAACACTGTGTCTTCCACACACTTCTCAAGCAGTTGCACTATCTCTTTTCATTGCATCAAACCTTTACAGCACATTTTTAAATCTCAGTTCAAGCAGCTAATCAGCTCTAACACTGTTTGGAGCTGAGGCTGATTTTTTGGTTTGATTTGGTTTGGTTTTTTTGTTTGTTTGGATTTTTTATTTTTTTTCCTCAAACTGTTTGCTAGCTCTCACAGAGTTTTTGGGTGTTCGAGGATTTGGAGGTTTGGGGTTTTTTTGGGGGGTGGTGTTTTATTTTTGGTTGAAGTTTGGATTTTTTTGGTTGATTTTTGATTGGTTAGCTTGGGGGGTTGTTTGGGGTTTGTTTGGGGTCTGTTTGCCTGTTTGCTTGTTTAGTTCTGTTGTGGTCTGTTTCATTCCTTGAAGTGGCCCATCAACAGGTTAGCTAGTACTAAATGTCCTGCCGTACAGTGGCTTGTAAATCCCCTGTTGTAATAAGGAGCAATTTATAATTGCAAACACAACTGGTTGGAGCTGTAAAAGAAATGTCAGTAATATTCAGTGTGATCATCACTGACTGCTCGGCTGGGAATCCCGATGCATCCTGAACTTGATTTTCCTCAGAGAGAGCCCCCTTGCTACTTGCCATGGTACCCTGTGTAGCAACAGTTTGGATAATACTTTTGGCCAATACTCTCAGAACCACCACTTATATCTTGATGTGAAACGAATATTTTGGGATAGTTATTTACTTTGCCTAGCTACGCGGCGTTCCGTTGTTCATTAACTCCTAACGATCTTCGCTTTGGGCTCCGTCAGCAGCAAGTTGTGAAACCTGACTGCGTGCTAACTACTCTTGCATGCAGAGCAACACTTCCCGCTGTTTCTATAGAAAAAAACAAACCTCCCTCCTTTTTTGTGGGCCCGTATTTTCCTTCAGTTGCTTCTGTAACTCCAGCAACAATTTGGAGGGAAAAATGATAAAACACTGAAAATGGTTTGATAAATGCGGTGAAAAGTAGATTAATTGCCGAATAACGATTTCTGATATAGTTATTTTTCACCAAGGAGACGTCCGAGGCTGCAGTCATATGGAAGGACAGTGTCCTTAAATAAAGTTTAGTTCCATGTTAAAGAACTAAAGAAAGGGACCTTAGTGCACAGCTGTTGCATCTGGTTAAACTTCCATTGGTACGGATTTAGAAAAAGGTGGACTTGCTTCTCTTGGTATTGATTAACCTGGTGACAGTAGTCGAGTAAGGGCTTACCGACATGGGAAATATTAGAACAAACAACCAAAGGAAGGTTCCGATATAGATCATCAATTATGAAATATAGACAAACAGGAACCATAGATCATCACCCTGGGAGATAAGGACATCATCACTGGTATTTGTCTCTAAGTGTTTGTTAGCCACAGAGCAACTCGCACACTCAGATGATATTAATTTCTTTAACTATCATTATAAATTCAGACTAGAAAAGAAGCGTGGGTCCTGCGATCCAGACCCATTGGTTCGTCGCCTGCACCTTCCCGGGAGTGGCAGTCTGGGGAAACCTGAGCTATGAAGTGCACCCGGCAGGTCCCCTTAAGCGTGTCCACTTGGTTACACCACCCTTGCCACAGCCTCTATAACTAGTTCTTTTTTTTTTTTTCCAGAGCAAGGGCACCCTGTGAGACTCCTTTTGCTACTTGACACTAATTCGAAACGGATTAAAAAGCGAGAGGGGAGGTCAAACCACCCTCCTAGATCACCGCAACGGCGAGAAAACTTCAGACGGCCGCTGAAGCCGCTTTCCCGAGCTCGGCTGGCGCCGGGACCGCAGAGGCACCGGGTCCCGGCTGCAGGACGCCCGCGGCAGCCGCGGCTGCGGCACCTCTCCGGCTGGGAGCGAACCCCGACAGCGGCCCCGAGCCGCGGGATTTGCCTGCGCAGGGGTCCCCTCGCTGAGCTGGGGGATCCTTGCTCATCTGCATCAATTGCCCACGGAAAGACAAACGGAAGAAGAGCGGGGAAAGGAAAGAAAACCCCTTCTTATCTAGCCGAAACAACTATAGCGCTTTTTTTCCCCACTGGGAAACTCGATGAGTTGCCACTCGCCCATGCAAGGGTGAATTTCGTAATGCCACGACTGTGTTTTTATTTTTAAATTGTGCTTTTTATTTTTAAAATGAAAACCATCGATGCACTCTAGGAAATAGCTTTCCTTTGATAATACCTAGTAGTGACTATTGAAAAGGCAGGAGTTTCAACTTTCTGAAAAGGTTTATTTCCAACCTTGGGATATAAAGCGTGTGAACTTAGAAACCAAAGGACGACAAAAGCATTTGCAAATTTATATATATATATAAAAAAAATTTAAAGCCCCACTTCTTTACTCTAGGATGGCAGGTAAAACAGTCCCACGAGACTTCGGGGGGCGGGATTAGCACAGCTTCTCTTGTTCTGTAAAAACATCACACCAGCCCCAGTCTGAGAACCAGTTAGCACATAACGTGTAAGAGAGAGGTTGGGATGTTTCTTCCGAAGGGGAAAAAGGCAGGAAAGTCACAGTTTAAGAACTGTGAGGAAAGGTGTCTACATTTTGATAATGTTAAAGATGGGGAGAAGCTACTCTGAGGGATATTAGAGGTGGAGAGTTTGAGATAAAGGAGCACACAGTGGTCTTCGCCATTACCAATCTGTATTAAACGTGACCCGGTTCACGGTAGAGAGACGGCCACGGCGCTTGGGACAGACGCGGGGACAGTCCTCGTGGACTGAGGAAGAGCATCGGCCCTCCTTTAATACCGGAACGGGATAATTTGGAAGGGAGGCAGGCAGAGCACGTCCCGGTTTCTTTGGTGGCTCCGTGTTATCTCCTCAGTCCTGACCACAGAAAAAGCTCTGCAAGAGGGAGGGCGGGTTGGCAGCGCCCTTTCGAGCTTTCGCAACATGTCGGCAGCCCACGGACACCCGTGGGGGAGCCCGGTCGGCCCCTCCGTGGGCCGGGGGGCGGCTGTGGAAAAGACGGACACTCCACCGGCACAGCGGGGTCATAAATAAAATCGGGGAGGCCCCCGGCAAGGGAAGGTCGGGGGCCGCGGAAGAGGCTATACGTCCCCGTCCACCAGGCTGAAGTGTTTGCCCGGCCCGGGGAGGCAGAGGTAGGGGATGGCGCTGCCCGGGCAGAGCAGGGGAAAAGGCAGCGGCAGCAAGCAGCGACTGAGCAGAGGGCTGTCCTTGTAGAGGGACGGGAAGGAGAGAGCCGCGGCCGCAGCGGGGACCTGCGGCTCCCCGGGGGGCTCTGCCGGCCCCGGCCCCTGGCCCTCGGGCTCGGACGACATTTGTCTCTTGAGCTTGTTGCGCCGGTTCTGGAACCAGATCTTCACCTGGGTCTCGGTGAGGTGCAGCGAGGCGGCCAGCCCGGCCCGCTCGGAGCTGCTCAGGTAGCGCTTCACATCGAAGGTAGACTCCAGTTGGAACACCTGGCTCTTGGAGAAGATGGTCCGCGTCTTCTTCCTGCCGCCCGCCGCCGATGACCTGCCGTTCTCCGCGCCACAGCCCCCGGCCTCTCGCGGCGGCAGCTGCCCGGAGACGCGTAGCCCCTCCGTGGGGAGCGGGGACCCCGCATTCCCGCCCTCGGGGCGGAGGCCGCGGCTCTTCCCTTCTGCCCGGAGCCGGCGGGACTCACTGCCTGCAAGGGCAAAGCACAGCATCAGTCCCCGCCGCCGCCCGCGCCCCCGCCCCGCATGCACGCACGGCCCGGCGGAGCGCAGGGAGAGGGTGGGGGACAGGATGGGGAGGGGGCTGCCGAGGGCTGCAAGCGGTCCCACACCCTCCAGAGGGGAGAAGAAGGGTGAGGCGCTTCCATAAGGATCCAAGGAAATCCATCTGCCCGGTGTATGACAGGAAAGTGAGGGGCTCCTGGGCATGGGACAGACAGCCCCAGGAGCCGGAAGGGGGGCACAACACCCTGGAAGAAGGTTGGTGCGTGTGAGGCGGCATCTCCCCGCGTCCGCCCGCGGAGTCTCCCCTCCTCCTGCCTGTGCGTGTGTCTGTGTCTGCGTGTGTCTGCGTGTGCCTGTGTTTGTGTGTGCCTGTGTCTGTCTGTGTGTGTCTGTCTGTGTCAGCGTGTCTGCGACTGTGCCCGTGTGTAGGTGTCTGTGTCCCTGTCTGTGTGTCCGTGCCTGTGTCTGCGTGTGCGCGGGCCCGGCCCGGCGGTGCTGGGGGTGCCCAGGTACCGCCTGGGTGGGGGCCGGACTGCGACCCGATGTGCGGGACAGCCTGAGGCGGCCGCTGGCTCAGTACCCGAGTCGCTGGAGCCTTTACTGGTGTCTTGCTCCTCATGCCCCTCTCCCTCCTCTTCCTCCTCTTCCTCTTCCTCCGGCAGCGCGCAGCGGGCTGTGCCCTGCTCCCTGGCCGGGCGGCGGGGGCCGGGTTGCAGGATGCTGTCGATGCTGAAGGCCGGCGGCGCGGCCGGGGCCGGTGGGGCTCGGCGGCCGCCCCCGAGCTGCACCATGGCGCTGCGAGCCAAGCTTGTCGGAGCCGAGCGTGTCCGAGACGAGCGTGTCTGAGACGAGCGTGTCCGAGACGAGCGTGTCTGAGACGAGCGTGTCCGAGACGAGCGTTTCTGAGACGAGCGTTTCCGAGCCGAACCGCGCGGAGCCGAGCCGAGCCGCAGGACTGGCGGCGGCGGCAGGAGGGCGGCAGCCGGAGAGGAGGGAAGGATGGGTCCGCGTAGGAGGAGGGGTCGGGTGGCGGAGGGAGGGGATGGAGCTAGAGGGAGCCAAAGGACTGAGGACGGGGGGAGCCGTGCAGGGAAGGCAAAGAGGGAGGGGAGGCTGCAGAGAGAAGAGAGAGAGAAGGAAAAGCAGCAGGGACTAGAGGGAAGCGGAGAGGAAGGGAGGGGCGAGGAGCACGCCAAGGTGTCCCGAAAGGGTGCCCTGGGCAGCAGCGGCAGGGCAGGGCTGGCTGCCCTCCTGCCTGTAGGCCCTTCACTATAAGTGGGCGGAGGGAAGGCAGAGCCAGAGCCCACGGCAAAAGCGAAGAGGAGGTGGGATGGGAGAACGGAGGGAGAAGATTGGAAATAAAATCAGGGGAGTGAGGGGGAGGCCGGCGAGGAAAAGCAGCCATGGCAGTCAGAGAGGGAAGGAGGGAAAGGGGAAGCTGGGAGCCGCGAACCCCTTCCCTGTGTGTACAGTACCTGGCACGACCCCAGGTAGTCGGCTGAGGGCATTTGCTTCAGATTGTCCATGCCGCTGTTCGGCGGTGGGGAAGGCTGTGTTAGAGTAGTTCATACAGCCAGAATCTCTTCCCTGTGGTCCTTTCACCTGCAGACTCTCAGACTGAGTATGCATGGTTTCCCTGGGGAGAAAGGGACCCGGTTTTCCTCCCAAGGAAGCCCGTGGTGTCAGGCCACCCCAAAGTCCACACATAACTTCCACACGTTCCCCCACACCTCACCATCCCCTGTACATCCTCCTCTCCTTCCCGCGGGTCAGCAGAGCTCTTCTGTAGCTTTCAAAAGAGAAAGTGCTGGCCGGCAGCGTGGGGGTGTGTGAGCTCTCCAAGGTGTGCCTTTGGGACATGAAGCCCTCGCCTGAGCTGTGGAACTTGGGGAAGGATCGATGTGTTTCTGTACTACCTTGAGAACTTTTGCTTCCCACCACCTCCCAGCACTTCAGCGTTTTAAAACCCGTTTGCACTACTCGAGGCAGGATGTCCAGCGATTTTAGAGCCACCATCAGTTGCGGATCACAGGGAAACCTCTCATTCTCTGCAACCCCTTGTAAAGCTAGGGAAATGCTTCCAACCGGCTTTTAAGAGGGCTTTTAGTCCAAATCTCGAGGTTTCCACTACGAAAACTGCTGAGGGCAAGAGAGAAGCCCTTGAAAAAGAGTTGACAATAGAAGTGCTGACAGGCTTTTAAATATTGTGATGCCAGAGATTCCATGAGCTAAAATCAGGGGGCATCTTAAGGTTTTGGACTGCGTTAATCTTTAACGCACTGGTAATTGACAGAGTGGGTTTTAGCTCTTTTTCATGAAATTTTTTTTCACTTTATGAATGCACTCAAATTTTAATGCAGCCGTCTGCTGGAGAGCTGCACATTTTCCACCAGCCGAAAAAGAAATAGATCCATCTTCCATCAACACGATTATTGGCCAAATGCCCAAACTTGTTGCATTTGTCTTGCAGTCTCCTATATGAACTGGTGGCTTTATCAGAGCAAAATATCCATTTAAGAGCGAGCAAGCAAAGGGCTGTGGTAGAGAGGTACAAAATGCGAAGAAGGACTTGAAAATATAGTTTCAGAAATTCAGTCTGAGATGGTAAAACTAGGAGTATGGGAGACTTGGATGCCAGGTCGGGTCTCTCTTGCGCTCCTGTCTTGACCTCCCTTCCCTCTGTCTGTGAGTGAGGCACGTCCCAGGTGATCACATCTGTTCTTGCTGCAAACCATTTCCCTTCCTTCCAAAAAGAAAGAAAAATTCCATCCTAAAAAGAGAATGCCTTGACTCAGTGTATTTTCCTAGAAGACATTCTCTTGGAAGAAAAAGTTAAAAGTTGAAAAAGACAGAAGTAAGATGGAAAGTGAAGAAGGAGACATAAGTTTTATCACCCAATCTTTTTTTCACCTCGGCCCCCTCCACTCCCCGAGCAGTCCAAGCCCAGCCCTGGGAGACGCAGCCCGGTAACACCCTGCTGGGAAAAGTTTGTCATCCTTTCCCAGCTCCATTTGGCCACTTTTCAAAACCGTTCTTGGTTTGCTGGGGTTTTTTTCCCCGACAAACTTCGTGCAGAGGGAGCACGCTACAGAGCTGGATCTCTTCAGCCACTGGGATAAGTTGGAATCAATTCACTGGCCACAAGAGGATGGTGGGTGGGGGCCGGGGTCCCCCTGCAGAGTGTTCTACAAGCCAGATCCATACCGGGCTCCTCATGCCCTCTGCTAGGTCAGTTGTCTTCGGGGGAAGTAAAGACCAACAGCTAGAGCGTGTCCTGCACAACCCAAACAATCACCTGCAAAGAGTCCTCCTACGGAGGGAGCGGGGCTGCGGCAAGGAAGGCAGCGGAGCCCCCCGGGCCCCCAGCGACACAATCCGAGCCCCCGCCCAGCATTTGACCCAGAGTTTATGTGGGGAACAGTGTCCCACGGGGCGGAGGCGCGAGAATCTTTCCCAAAATTCAGGGGCTTTTTCCAAAGAATGGTTCCCGGGACGCGTGGAGCAGCCCCGGGAAGAGCTTCGTGTGGAGCGGCCCTGCGCAGGGGCGGCTTTGGCCGTAGCCTTCGCGTTCTGCGAGGATCAGAGCCAGCAAAGAGGATTCGGGGTCAGAGAGGCCAGACAGTGGATCCCTCGCGGCTGCTCCCCCTCAGCACCGCTCCTCACCGTCTCGGTTCTCTCCCGGGCTCCTAGAGGCTGTCGGTTACAAGCAACAGTCTTTCCTGCAATAGGTAAAGATTTTCCGACACTGGTACTTTTTCAGCCCATGCTTCATTTGCATTTTACTTGTGAAGAACCTCGTTTTCTGGGACGCGTGAGGACACGGAGGCCGGTACCGCACAGCAGCAGGGCAGGAAGAGCGAACCTTTTCCTTTTAATAATATAATCCTGTTCTAGAAGCTAACATCGTGCAGAGTAGAAACCTTTCACCTGGAAAAGCTTTTTACCAGAAATCACTCGTCATACGTATCTATATTTCCATTTTAGCTCAGAGCACAAAAAGTCTCTTAGTCTAAACCTGATGGAGATGAAATCTGATTAGATGGTACAGAAAAGAGTCTGGTTTTGCTTGGTTTACGGAATCGAGCTTGGTTTATCCCCCGAGGTACTCGAGGGTAAAAGTCACTCCCTGGATTTCACAACCCCTTGCAAGTAAGACCCTGGCAATTGCGGACACAGCGGCACCTCGCAGCGCTCTTTAAACCGTCTCCCATAATCTCCCTGGACGGAACCTTGGCGAGTGGGTCCGGAACAGAAGCGCTGTCCGAAAAGTTCATTAAAATTACTAGGCGGGTTTGGGCACCTTGGCCCTGCTGGTCCCTAAATAAAACTCCCTCTGAGCGGCTCAGCAGTGGCTGGACATGAATTGTCGGTTGCTGTCGTGGTCTCCCACCACCCCGGCAGGTCCCCGCCGCCTCCCCGCTGGAGCAGGCAGAAGTTCGGGGCAGCGGGGACATCCCTCGCCTGCGCTGGGCATCCCGGGGAGGGAGCGGGGGAGGGAAGACAGAGAAAACGGTATCACTAGCTGGAAAGCAACTCTCCCTGGAGTTCTCCAGGAAGGCAGCTACAAAAGTCGCACAGTAACAGGCTTTTCTGGGGAGCTGGGCACGCTCAGAGGACTGCTCCGGCCCAAGAGGTGTCGGGGCACAGGCGGATCGGGCCATGCTCTGACCCCGGGACAGAGCATCCCTTTTCGAAACTCTTTGTTTTCCTCTGAAGTCAGTTCAGAGTTCTCAGCTAAATCGCCTTTCTCTAGACACTGTGCTTGATACACAAGCACAGTGTGGAAAAATCCTGGAGGGGATTTCCGAATAAAGCTAGTAATTCACGACTGTTCAGTAGACTGGAATAGCCAAAGAGGACAGGGAAAGGGAAAGGGAAAGGGAAAGGGAAAGGGAAAGGGAAAGGGAAAGAAAAGAAAAGAAAAGAAAAGAAAAGAAAAGAAAAGAAAAGAAAAGAAAAGAAAAGAAAAGAAAAGAAAAGAAAAGAAAAGAAAAGAAAAGAAAAGAAAAGAAAGAAAACAGTTTAAATTTTAGGTGCACATCTAAATTTTCATTTATATCTTTTTGAATAGACCTTCATGTATCTCACTACATAGAAATTAAATTGTAAGCAGACTTGAGAAACTCAGGATAGTTAAAGGAAGCATTAAGACATCCAGCATAAAGTTACATTCATTTGGAATGGGAAGAGAAATGTAAGAATATTGCCTGGATCTAATTTGAGGCTGACAGCATTAAACACTGCGAGCCCGCTGGAGTCTGGAGCGAGTCTCTCTCTGATCGATGGTGAGCGCGGGGCACAGTGGCAGGGGGCACAGACTATTCCAAGATAATGCAGTGGAAAAGAAAAAAAAAAGAATCGATCCAAATATATTGTTGAACAGTGGAGCCAGCACGCACCTATGAGATTTATCAAGTATTGATTTGCATGAATATTTTAGACTCGTGCCTCCGAGAAAAGTTATGGGCCATCTTAAACCGGTGAGCAATGTACCATTTGCAAAGTAGCCATTTAACAAGGTGCTTTCCAGTATATCGATCATCTTCATTTAAAGTGTAATTAATAATAACTTCTTACTGCAGCTGCACTAGGAATTTATTTCAAAAGGGCAGTTCAGACTCTATTTTGATTGTCGTTTGCTTTGCTTTAAAAACTATCTTTTCACTGATTATTTTTATTAGCGTCCAATAAACACAAGTTGTCTTTGTGAGTAATCTGGCAAGGTTTTCCTTTGCCTCGCCTCTGGAGTGCCATCTAGCTAAGCTGTTGTAGCAACATTCATTAAATAAATGTCAACAGACAAGGATTTATGCTGCATAATAATATTACAGCCTAGTATAGCTGGATTTATTTTAAGCTATTCTGAGGCTGCTTTGATCTATAAAGTAGCAACGTATGTCTCTTTATGTCACAAACAGCCTTTCCTAAAGGACTTTGAGCTTTACAGTCCACCATTTTTCTTAGAGCTTTCTGTTTGCAGAAGCAGCACAAAGCATGTGACTTTTACCTTTTTTATTTGTTTAATAAAAAGTACACACAAGGAAGAAAACTGTGAGGAATTTGCTGTCCTGATTTGAGGGGTGGGCTTGGGTGTTTGGGTCTGGGGGGTTTTGCTTGTTTTGAAATAGTCAATGCACATACATCAGGGACTGCATCTGTTGCTAGCTGTTTCTCTGCATCCTGCAGAAATCTCTTGCCATCAGGTACAGGGAAAAGTATCATTAAAAAAGCTACGAGGTAAAGAAACCTGAGGTGTGTATGTTCCTACTTTCAGCACGTACTTTTAATAAACCACTATAAATCATTTTCTGCATGTACAGAATAAGGCATAAGTAAGCACTTTTTCTTAGATGATTTCACTTCTTGCACCTTTTAATATTTTACCATGATCATAAGTTACAAATACAGTGTATGAAAAAAATCTGTTTATTGATATAATCAGCACATCTTTAAAAACAAACATACTAATGTCAAAACACATTTTAAAAATCCGATTGATCAGTTAGCCCTGCCAGTTCCTTAACTTCAAGAAAAGAATATTTAGTAGAATCAGAAGTATAATAATCTCATATGTTACTCCAAAGAAAAGGCATGTGGAGAGTGGCAGGAGTGTTAAATTTCTCGTTGGATTACAATCTACTCTGATATGACTGTAGTGAGTCAGGATTTTACTCCAGTAGGTAACACCGGCTGATCTGGGGAGCTGGATATGACGGGAAAAACGGTCTAGCTGCTTTCTTCCAGGGGAAGCCAGGCTTTGAATGGCATCAAAATCAAGTGCTTGCACACTGAGGAAGAAACATCGCCCCAAGTCACCTCCTCTGTCACGAAAAGGCTGAAGTCCAGCCCAGCCGCTTTCCCCCGTGGCCGGCGGGTCCGTTCGGGGCACGAACATCCTCGACTTCGCCACTTCCCGGTCCTTCTTACACCTCTCGGGGACCAGGCTTTAAAAGTTTTCGTCTCAAATTCGGCTGTTTGATGGATATGCCAAGAAAACGGCATGCGAATATGTCCGGAGATTTCAGAAGGAGATCAGCAGCAGCTGGGGAAAAAANAAAAAAAAAAAAAAAAAGAAAAAAACAAAAAAGAGGAAAAAAAAAAAAAAAAAAAAAAAAGAAAAAAAAAAAAAAAAAAAAAAAAAAAAAAAAAAAAGAAAAAACCTAAAAAGACAACAGCTTCCAGAAACGGGGCTTAAGTCAAAACCAGTATCCCGGCAATTTCGTACTTTTCTCAGGAATCTATGAATATATATATATATATATATATATATGTATATACACACATATGTAATTCTCGAGTGGTTTTGAGGCTTGCAACGTCCTGACTTCAACTGCAAAGGCTGGTGCTCAAAGCCGTATTTCAGGCCAAAGCAGAGGAAGAAAAAGCAGGGAAAAAAAAAAGGAAAAAAAAAAAAAAAAAAAAAAAAAAAGGGGGGAAAGCCCCAAAANTAAAGGAAAAAAAAAAAAAAAAGGAAAAGAGAGGGGGGAAAGCCCAAAATTGTGTCGAGGTTATAATCCACCCCTGACCCTTCTTCTCAGGTTTCGTATCAAAGCTGAAGCTTCACCACATCTCGCTGATCGATTTCATAACCAGAAAAAGTAAGATTGCTCCAATTATAATGAAAAGTGTAGGAAATAGTAAGAATTAGATCCCACTTCCTTCACTGGAGACAGGTCCGCATGCACAGTCCTCAACAGATCCAGGACCTAGCCTTCCCTAAAGGGACACAAAGTGCTCCGAGCTAGTTGGTTCAATTGCAGCTGATTATGCCCTAAAACATACGATCAAAGCTTGACTTTCCACCAAGGCCGAGTTTTATAAGGTCATTTCCCCCTTAGTATTTGGAAAAAGAAATTCAAACTTTTAGAAACAATGATAGTCCCAAAATTCATTTTAGGAGTGGGCAGAAGGGGAGAAAAAAACAATTATTAAAGAAAAACAGTAACTTGGCATGCGTAATACTTCATATAATATCACATTACAGGTTCGCTTGCATAACCAGCCGTACAGCTCCCCAGCCTGTTCCCATCTGATTATTTTTCTTTCCTTCCTTTTTAATTGCCAGTGAATTATTAATCAATTACACAAACCAATACCGTAGGGACAGACAAGTCGAGGTGTGCTTTCCTCAACCTCTTCAGGAGACAAAAAAAAAAAAGGGGCGAATCGATTTGTAAAATACAGTATGTGGAATTACATATATATATATAGAAAACCGTGTCTTTTAGCCCATAATTTGCCAGGGAAATAAAACGAAAACAAAGAAACCAAATCCTCACAGCTCGGATTTCAGCAGGGCGAATTCTTTTCAACAATTTGCCTTCAAGTTGTTTCAAATCAAAACTCCTGCATCGAGAAGGACCAGGGGGCACCAGCACATGCTTGGGTGTCGGTAGTGTGGAAATGCGAGTAACAATGGGAGGGGGATCTGTACGAATTAAATGGCTAAAACAAAGGGCCCTAGAGAAGCTGCTGGAGGCCGGGATCAGCAGGATCCCCCTCTCTGCACGGAAAGCTGCTGAGGCAGCGAGGAGACTTAAAGGTTTCCCGGTAGGAGCGCTGGTCCGGGGCACCAGAAGTCCCGGGGAAGGTCTCGGCCGCGGCGGGGACCCCGAGGCTTGGCCGCCCGTGGGGTGGGGGCGGCCGGAAAGCGCCGGTTGTTCCGTACATTCGTATCACGCTCGGCAGCTCTGCGGGTTGCAGGAGGAAGGGTCGGGGGAGTCTGTCGGCCCCGGAAAACGCCGATCTGTCTCACCCCGGGGTCGAGGCGGTGGTGAGGGCTTTGCCGCTGCCACGGGGCTGGATTTTCTTTGGATGCGCGGCGGTGGGAGCCCCGCCGACCTGATCCCGGTGCATGACTGGGGTCTTTGCAGTCCTTTCGGCTCCCTCCGGCTGCCGCACGTCGCTCCGAGTTAACCCCGAGAGTAAGTTTATTGCACGTTAAAAAAAAAAAAAAGTCAAAAGCAGAAAATCAAGAAACGTGTAAGCTGAAAATAAAAAGTCCGTGGAGGAATGGGGGTGGAGCTGGAAGCCGAGGGAGGGGGCGAGGGGGCCGCGGTCCCGGCAGAGGTGGGCGCTCAGACGAGTCCTGTCATCTGCGACCGTAGGAAAGGGAGGGAGGCGGCGGGGAAGGTGCCCAGGGGGTAGCTGACGCCGCTGGAGAAGCCCACCAAGGGGGGCGACATGTGCGGCAGGGTGAAGCCCAAGGCGCTCGCTGGCGAGTTCTCGTGGTACAAAATGGGGACCCGCACTATCCTTTGGGCTGCGTGGGAGAGGTTGG